>NW_024121455.1:4381916-4537561 GCF_016745375.1 Pimephales promelas
AACGCTGCGGATAGCGCAGTGGGATATTCTCTGAATATGCCGATTGTCTGAAGCCCAATAGAATCACCGCCAAATCCATTGGCTGATGGCGCTCGCGCAATCTGCCCGCCCCGACGCAATTACGTCGCATAATCATATACGCGCGTGCGCCATCTTCCCTCAGATTTCTCTGCCTTCACGAAGCGATCACATCGCCCTTCGTCTCGGTTTTTCTAAAGCCTATTTCGGATTATTCGGATTCTTGCACTTCAGCGACTGCACAAGTGGAACTCTGTTCTCCTTCCAGTGAAGCTGCAATGGAGTATCGACGTTGCTCTCCGCCATGTGCTCGCTTCATCGCAAGCGACGACCCTCACAGTAAGTGCATCAGGTGTTTGGGTTTCTCACATGCGCGCGAGGCCGTTTTGGGTTTTTCCAAATGTAAATTTTGCGATAATTTACTTCTAAAAAGTCTCCGCTCTCGGCTTGCGGTTTTTGAGAAGGATTCTAAATTCGTTTCCCCCCCGTCGCGCCTCCCACGAGGCTTCTCGAGGATCCGCGGCCTGGGGTTCGGATGTTGAGCTTGAGGATGTGGAGTTTGAGCAGACGGGCCCCGCTCTTTCTCTCCCTCCATCTCCCGAGCTCGCTCACTCGCCGGTCGAGTTTGCTCATGATTATTTGTGTCCCAGCCGGGAGCACGCGATTCTGTTTCTTTCGGGCTGGAGGACGTCATCTTTACCGCGGCTTCCGACTCCGAGGATTTCGGGCCTGCTCTCGTCGATGACGTTATCGATCCGCCTAGCGGCCAGAAAACGCGGCCTACCGCGGCCTACTCTGAGCTCGTGGATGTGCTTTCGCGCGCCACGGAGAAACTCTCGATCGACTGGCCTGACGAGCCTCGCGAATCGCAGTCTTCCAAACTCGACGAGAGGTTTTTTCAGTGGCCCTAATTCTAGGCCCCAACGGAGAAAATTGCCATTTTTCAATCGATCTGCATCGGGAGATTTCCAGATCCTGGAAGCAGCCTTTTTCTTCGCGTCTCACTAATGTGTCAGCCTGCTGATTTCACCAACCTCGTGGGTTCTGTGGAACAGGGCTACTCTGCCATTCCGGCTATCGAGGATACTTTGGCCAGCCATCTTGCTTCCATCGTCGGCGCCATCTTTGGAGGGCACGTCCTCTCCTTCCATCGAAGGCATGTAGAACCTCTTCCTCTCTCATCGGGAAATCCTACATAGCGGCTGGTCAGGCGGGCATGACCCTTCACACCATGGCCATCCTTCAGGCCTACCAGGCCGATATCCTTAAAGAAATGGATGAGGGTAGTGGTGTCACTCCTGAGGCTGTGAAGGAGCTGCGTAAGGCCACGGATTTGGCCTTGAGGGCCACCAAACATACCGCACGTGCGGTGGGCCGCTCTATGGCTGGCGCGGTTGCTGCGGAACGCCACTTATGGCTCAACCTCACTGAAATTCGCGATAGAGATAAGGTTTTCCTCCTCGACGCCCCTATCTCTCAGTCAGGTCTGTTTGGGGAGGCGGTCAATACGGTGGTTGAGAAATTCCGCTCCTCCAAGTCTCAATCCGCCGCTTTTAAGCAGTTCATGCCCAGGAGAGTTAGGGAATCCCCCGCTCCCTCCCCTGCCCGAAGACCTAGAGAACGCTTTTCTCAGGGAGCGGAGTCCTCTTTCAGGAGGAGTGACCCAGCGCGTCCCCCACCTCCCACGGTTTGGGGAGCCAGTGGTCACCCGTTCCCCCGTCAGCGACCTCATAAACGTGTGCAGCTGAAGTGATCCGACAAGCCGCCCGCTCCAGCTGCCTCGTCCCGCTCCTGACCCGTTGGTCGGGAAAAGGAGAGCTCCTCCACAGGCACGAGGTTGGGACAGACCGCGCAAGCGTTTCTGTCCACCTCCAACCAGCTCTCCTTTTCTTACCCTGTCTCCTTCGCCACCCTGGGTGTTTCGAAGAGCAGGCCATATTTCACCGCTTCTACGCAGCCCGGTGCGAGAGGAAGGAGACACCCTGGGTTTTCTCTCCTCTCCCCCGACACTCTCTTTGACTGCCGGTCACGTCCTCAGAAACGTTCTTCCTTTTTCTCTGGAGCAGGCAGGCCCGGTCACCCAGACCTCAGCATTAGCTCCACTCATCGCGTGTCAGGACGCCAAGAGCTCTCCTGCACGGCCAACCTTGCAACTCCACGACCTTCAGCACGACACCCTCACTCAGGTATGTCATATGCACTGCAACACCCCTCTTCCTCTTTCACATTTCTTTCCAGAATGGGAGCGGTTACAAGGGGTATCGCCGTGGATTCTTCGCACAGTTCGGTTCGGCTACACTCTCCAGTTTTGCCGCAACCCCCCTCGGTTCAACGGGATTTTTCCTACTGTAGTCAACAGCGCCACTCAGGCTTCTGTGCTACAGCGGGAAATTTCTTCCCTCCTTCTCAAAGGTGCTATAGAGGAGGTTCCTGCGGAGGAAACCGAACAGGGCTTCTACAGCCGTTATTTCCTGGTCCCGAAGAAAGGCGGCGGCTTGCGTCCCATCCTAGACCTCCGCAGACTACCCTCTTCAGGGGGAAATTCAAGATGTTGACGTTGAAAGCCATCATCTCTCAGATTCGACCAGGAGATTGGTTCGTGACAATAGACCTCAAGGATGCCTATTTTCACATCCAGGTCGTGCGGCGTCACAGAAAGTTCCTCAGGTTCGCCTTAGGAGGGAGGCCATTCCAGTACAAGGTCCTTCCCTTTGGCCTTGCCCTGGCACCGAGAACGTTCACGAAATGCGTGGATGCAGCACTGGCCCCCTTGCGGCTCCAGGGCATCCGCATTCTCAATTATCTGGACGACTGGCTCATTCTAGCCCAGTCCAGGGAGTTGGTTACCCACCACAGGGACACTGTTCTCCGCCATATTCAGTCTCTCGGCCTGAGGTTGAACGTGGAGAAGAGTGTTCTTACTCCAGCTCAGCACACAGTCTTCCTGGGTGTGCACATGGATTCCGTTCGTATGCAGGCCCGTTTGGCTCCTGCACGGATTTGCAGTTTGAGGACATGTTTGGCCCGTTTTTCGCTTGGCCATCATGTTTCTGTGGGCACTTGCCGCAGGCTTCTGGGCTTAATGGCCGCAGCCTCCCCTGTGCTACCCCTGGGTCTGCTCCACATGAGACCCTTCCTGTGGTGGATGAAGCTCTCAGGCATCCGGCCCACCGGGTCAGCCTTTCGCCTGTTGAGGGTGTCGGACAGTTGCTCTCGCGCCCTGTCGATTTGGCGGGACCATCTCTTTCTTCAGAAAGGGGTCAGCATGGGAACGGTATTCCGTCGCCAGATGCTTACGACGGATGCCTCTCTAACCGGTTGGGGAGCAGTTTTCGAGGGCAGGCCAGCATGTGGGGTCTGGACGGGCGAGACCCTCGCTTGGCACATAAACTGCTTAGAACTGAGAGCCGTCTTCCTGGCTTTGCGTCATTTCCTCCCTTTTCTAGAGGGTCACCATGTCATTGTCAGGACGGACAACATGGCGGTAGTTTCCCATGTGAACCGGCAAGGAGGTTCTCGATCTCGCACCCTGGACAGGCATGCGCGTCATCTTCTATTATGGTCTCAGAGCAGGTTCCTTTCTCTGAGAGCGGTCCATGTCCCAGGGGTTCTGAACCTCGCAGCGGATTTTCTATCGAGGCAGAAACTCCAGTCGGGGGATTGGATGTTGAACCGTCAGACAGTTTCCCTGATCTGGGAGGTGTTCGGAAAAGCGGAGGTGGACCTCTTTGCCTCGCAGGAGTCATCCCAATGCCCGCTCTGGTTCTCCCTGAATCCTCCAGCTCCGTTGGGGATAGATGCATTCGCCCACCCTTGGCCAATGCAGAAACTCTACGCCTTCCCGCCCATCAAACTGATCCAGGCGGTCCTGGCCAGAGTGAGGGAGAGCGGAGTCCGCCTCCTTCTAGTAGCCCCATTCTGGCCGTCTCAGCCATGGTTTTCGGAGTTAATTCCTCTGCTGGAATCGCCTCCCTGGAAGATTCCAATCAGAGAGGATCTGCTTTCCCAGCTTCAGGGCAGGATTTGGCATCCTCGCCCGGATATGTGGAAGCTGTACGTTTGGCCGATCAAGGGTCGTCGACTTTAGGCTTGGATCTCCCAACTGACGTTCAGGAGACCATCGCTAGTGCTAGAGCTCTTTCTACAAGGAGACTGTATTCTTCCAAATGGAAGGTTTTCGCGTCTTGGTGCTTGGCACGTGATAGGAACCCAGTTAACTGCCCTGTCGCTTCAGTGTTGGAGTTCCTGCAAGAGAGATTTTCCTCCGGGGCGGCGGCTACTACACTCAGGGTCTATGTTGCAGCCATTGCGGCACATAGAGAGTCAGACGAGATTCCTTTGGGCAAATTGAGGTTAGTTTCGGCCTTCATGCGTGGGGTTAGGCGCCTGAAACCAGTTCGCTCCCCTAGGGTTCCCTCTTGGGATCTTTCTGTCGTCTTGGAGGGTTTAAAGGAGGCCCCCTTTGAACCCTTAGAGTCAGCTCCAGATCGGATTCTGACTCTTAAGGTGTCACTTTTGTTGGCTTTGTCTTCTTTAAAGCGGGTAGGGGACTTGCAGGCTCTTTCTGTTAGTGAGTCATGCTTAGACTTTGCTCCCGGGTTAGTCAAAGTTTCCTTGAGACCTAGGCCAGGCTATGTTCCTAAGGTTCTCTCCACAGCGTTCCGCTCTCAGGTTGTTAGCCTTAACGCTTTCCACCCTCCGCCTTTTTCCTCTGAGGAGGATAGGAAGCTTAATCTGCTCTGCCCAGTTCGGTCTTTGAAGTTTTATGTAGACCGCTCCAGCTGTTGGAGGAAATCTAACCAGCTTCTGGTTTGTTTTGGTGCTGGCCGCCGTGGGCTTGCTGCATCGAAACAAAGGATTTCTCATTGGGTCACAGAGGCGATATCGATTGCCTACCAGGCGCGTGGTTTGCCTTCGCCTCTTGGCATTAGAGCGCATTCCACCAGGAGTGTGGCATCCTCTCAAGCTCTTTTCAGGGGAGCTCTATTAGAGGACATTTGTGTTGCGGCCGGATGGTCCTCTCCGCACACTTTTGTACGTTTCTACAATTTGGATCTTGACATGACCCCGGGTTCCCAGATTCTTTCTGTTTGAACCGTTTGTAGTCTTTATCTTTCGATACCGTCATTACAGCGCTCTTTGCTTGGCGAGTTTGGTATCCCGTTCCCACTGCGCTATCCGCAGCGTTGAGTGAACCTATGAAAGAGAACGTCTCTGGTTACTTACGTAACCTATGTTCTCTGAATAGGGAACGAGACGCTGCGTTAGCGGCCAAGCTCCTCGCGCTGCTGACAGTCTTCTTTTCGGCAGAGAAATCTGAGGGGAAGATGGCGCACGCGCGTATATGATTATGCGACGTAATTGCGTCGGGGCGGGGCCAGATTGCGCGAGCGCCATCAGCCAATGAATTGGCGTGATTCTATTGGGCTTCAGACAATCGGCACATTCAGAGAATATCCCACTGCGCTATCCGCAGCGTCTCGTTCCCTATTCAGAGAACATAGGTTACGTAAGTAACCAGAGACGTTTTGGTTCCAGTCTCAGCGTTTAACAAACTAGAAAAATGTATTTCAAAATTTATCTGGCAAAATAAAAGACCAAGAATAAGACTTAAAATACTTATGTCAAATAAAGACACAGGAGGTCTGAACCTTCCTAATCTTAGATACTATTATTGGGCTGCTCAGCTTAGGGCTATGGCTGCTTGGCTTGGCATCGATAAAGAGGCAGAATGGGTTAATATTGAACAGAATTCACTTCCTGGAGTCTCTTTGACAGTTCTGCCATTCATGGACTTGCAAGCACAGAAAAGAGTGAAGAAAATAAATATATGGATTCAGCATACTGTCAAAATTTGGTCCACAATACAAAAAAAGTTTAGAGGAGTAATAACTTTATCACGTGCAATACCTATTAAAGGCAACCCAGATTTCCTTCCTTCTATATGTGATAGTGCCTTTAATAGATGGGAAGAGAGTGGTCTAAAGATAATCAATCAAATTTTTGATGGAGAAACCATAAAACCTTTTTCTCAGTTATGTGATAAGTTTACATTGAGATCTAATGATCTCTTTAGATATTTACAGCTACGACATTATATCACAACTCATAAGCATTGGGACATAATTAAAAGATCTCCAACAAATGTTGAAAAATATTTTATCAATATCATCGAACATGATCTACCTACTAAAAATCACATAGCTCATATTTATGGGAAGTTAATGCAGGATCAATCTGATGACACATTTCATATAAAAATAAATTGGGAACTAGAGTTAAATATTGTAATAGAGGATGAGATGTGGACAAATATATGTGCTGGCTGTCATAAGGGTATTAGCAGTCAAATGTGGAAGGAATTTGACTGGAAAATGAAAATGAGATTCTTCAGTGTTCCACTGGTGGTAGCCAAATTTGACAGTACTTCGCCATTATCACAATGCTGGAGAGATTGTGGGATGGTGGGGGACTATGTGCATATATTCTGGGAATGCCCAAAAATACAAGTGTATTGGCAGGGGGTTAAGAGGGAAATTGATAAAGTTTTAGAAGGAGATATTCCAATGCGCCCAGATTTTTTCTTGCTAGATAGCTTCCCCCCAGATCTGTTCAGTAAATCCCACTTATTTGTATTGCATATATTGTTAATGGCAGCTAGGAAAATAATCACTGTGAACTGGATGAAGGTGCATGTACCCACTGTGACAGAATGGACATATAAACTGAAACAGATATACATATTTGAGAAGATGACTGCAGATCTGCAGTTTAAATCTGACATTTTTCAACAGAAGTGGGCATTAATTAAAAATCTGCTGGAAATAAATAGACTTGATATACAGTATGTTAATTTATGAATAATGCGGATAGTGTACTGGTATGCGGTGTATTTTTTGAAGTGCTGTCAAGGGCTTGTGGGTTTTTTTTTTTGTTTTTTTTTTTTAAAGTTTTTTTTTTAAGTTTATTTATTGATTTTTTTTTTCTTTTACACTTTTCTTTTTTTCTGTATAAGAAAAGTTCAATAAAAACATAGTTAAAAAAAAAAAAAGATATACATAGGTCCATTTTTGACCTCAAGGAACAGATTTGTGTCCCACGGGTACTTGATCTGTGGGTTAATATACCAATAGATTTACTTCTCATGATGTCATTGAACAAAATATTGTTTAAAACAATATAAACTTTTAAACTCCTTCTGATGTTATACTAGATATACATAGGTCAATTTTTGACCACCAGGAACACATTTATGACACATTTCCAGAAGAAAATGTGAAGTTGAGCCTGAAGTGGCAAATCTCACCACCCGGTTGCTAGGGTGTTCTGGGTGGTTGCTAGGTGGTTGATATGGTATTCTGGGTGGCTGCTATGGTGATTTATGTGGTTGCTAGGGTGTTCTGGGTGGTTGCTAAGGTGCTAATGTTGCTAGGTTGTTGCTAGGCTGTTGCCAGGTTGTTCTGGTGTTCTGGGTGGTTGCTAGGGTGTTGCTAGGGTGTTTTAGGTCGTTACTATGGTATTCTGGGTTGTTGCTATGGTGTTAGCAGGTGGTTGGTAGTGTTCACATATGGTTACTATAGAGTTTCTATAATGTTTTTGGCATGATTTAGCTCTTAACTATTTGATTCTTTTATTACATTTCATTTTTATATTGTTTGAAACCTTTTGAGGACCCTTTTACCATAACAATATAAACTTATAGACTCCTTCTGATGTTGTATTAGCTATGCATAGTCAATTTTTGACCTATGCAAACACATTTATGGAACATTTCCAGAAGAAAATGTGAAGTGGTGCTTGCAGTGGCAAATCTCAACACCCGGTTGCTAGGGTGTTCCCGGTGGTTGCTACAGTGTTCTGGGTGGTTGCTAGGTGGTTTTTAGGGTATTCTGGGTGGTTGCTAAGGTGTTGCTAGGGTGTGCTGGGTGGTTACTAGGGTGTTGCTAGGTGGTTGCTAGGGTGTTCGGGGTGGTTGCTAGGGTGTTGCTAGGTGGTTGCTAGGGTGGTATTTCGGTCTAAACGAATCTACTCCGCCAGGATACTGTTATAAACATGAGCCCCCTCTGATCGGTCGTGGCGGCGGTGTTGCAACAATCTATAAAGATATTTTTAATATTACTCAGAAAACAGGTCACAGGTTTAATTCATTTGAAGTACTTGTGCTAAATGTTATGCTCTTAGATGTAAGAAGGAAATCCATATTATCTCTAGCCTTGGCTACTGTATATAGACCTCCAGGGCCATATGCTGAATTCCTAAAAGAGTTTGCAGACTTTCTCTCGGATCTATTGGTAAATGTCGATAAAGCAATAATTGCTGGAGATTTTAACATACACGTAGATAATACAAATGATGCTTTAGGGGCTGCGTTTACAGACTTATTAAACTCCTTTGGGGTCAAACAAAATGTCAGTGGTCCCACTCATCGTCTAAATCATTCACTAGATTTAATTATATCATATGGAACCGATCCAACTGATATAGATATTATACCGCAAAGCGATGATGTCACTGATCATTACATGGTGACTTGCATAATACGTACTGATGAAATATGTCATGTTGCACCACGTTATAGACCAGGCAGAACAATCCTTCCAACCACTATAGATGGATTCTCAAATAGCTTACCTGATCTATCTAAGCTGCTAAGTGAACCTAAACAAACAGATGAATTAGAGGAAATGACTAGCAGTTTAAGCACCATTCTTACTAGTGCATTAGATATTGTTGCGCCAATTAGATTAAAAAAGGTTCGAGAGAAAATTAAAGCACCATGGTACAACAGTGCTATGCATACTATCGAGAAACTCGCAACAGAGCGTAAATGGAAACAAACTAATTTAGAGGTCTTTAGAATCGCGTGGAAAGACAGCATGTCACATTATAAAAAGGCCCTAAAAACAGCCAGGGCTGAGCATCTCCGCAAACTAATCGAAAATAACCAAAATAATCCAAGGTTTTTATTTAACACCGTGGCTAGACTAACAAATAAACAGACATCACCAGAGCAAAATATACCGTTACAGTTTAGTAGTAATGATTTTATGAATTACTTCAATGCGAAAATAGAAAGCATCCGAAACAAAATTATAAATGTACAATCCGCTATGGTGTCTTACGATTCAGCTTCAATTATGGCCCCTCTAGAACAACTAAACCGCTTTACAACGATAGGACAGGAGGAGCTAAATAAACTTATCATTGCATCTAAACCAACAACATGTTTATTAGATCCAATACCCACTAAACTACTGAAAGAACTATTACCTGCAGTGGAAGAGCCTCTCCTCAATATTATTAACTCGTCTTTATCTTTAGGTCATGTCCCAAAAATATTCAAGCTGGCAGTAATAAAACCTCTCATTAAGAAACCGCAATTAGATCCAAATAACTTGGCAAATTACAGACCCATTTCAAATCTTCCATTTATGTCCAAAATACTTGAAAAAGTAGTGTCCGCTCAATTGTGCTCTTTTTTGCAAGAAAATGATATCTATGAAAAATTCCAGTCAGGATTCAGGCCGCATCATAGTACAGAAACTGCGCTAGTTAAAATTACAAATGATTTACTTTTTGCTTCTGACCAAGGCTGTATCTCAATACTAGTCCTACTTGATCTTAGTGCTGCGTTCGACACTATAGATCATAAAATACTCTTGGATCGACTACAAAACTTCACCGGTGTCCAGGGACAGGCATTAAGCTGGTTTAGATCGTACTTATCGGACCGTTCTCATTTTGTCTGTTTAAATGGGAAAAAATCAAAGATAACGTCAGTAGACTATGGAGTACCGCAAGGATCGGTTTTAGGCCCTCTGCTATTCTCAATATATATGCTGCCACTTGGTAATATTATAAGAAAACATGGAATTAATTTCCACTGTTACGCGGACGACACTCAATTATATATTTCATCACGACCAGATGAAAACACTAACTCATCTAAAATGACAGAGTGTCTCAAAGATATAAAATGCTGGATGACGCTTAATTTCCTGCTAATAAATTCAGATAAAACGGAGGTATTACTTATTGGTCCAAAAAACTACTCACAAAACCTCTCACAATACAACTTTAATATAGACGGATGTCCTGTTACTTTATCCACTACAGTAAAAGACCTGGGTGTTATACTAGACCGCAACTTGTCGTTCGAAAATCATATTTCATATGTTACAAGAACAGCCTTTTTCCACCTTAGAAACATTGCTAAGCTACGTAACATGCTATCTGTTTCTGATGCAGAAAAATTAGTTCACGCATTCATGACCTCGAGACTAGATTACTGTAATGCTTTATTAGCTGGTTGTCCTGCATCCTCAATAAACAAGCTACAGTTAGTACAAAATGCAGCTGCTAGAGTTCTTACTAGGTCAAGAAAATATGATCATATAACACCGATTTTATCATCTCTACACTGGTTACCTATTAAGTTCCGCATCAACTACAAAATACTACTACTGACCTATAAAGCCCTAAATGGTTTAGCTCCTATGTACTTAACGGACCTTCTTTCGCCCTACAATCCACCGCGTTCCTTAAAGGGTTAGTTCACCCAAAAATGAAAATTAAGTCATTAATTACTCACCCCCATGCTGTACCAACCCCGTAAGACCTTCGTTCGTCTTCGGAACACAAATGAAGATATTTTTGATTAAATTTGAGAGCTGTATAACTACCACATTGGCTCCTAAAGGACTGCCTCTTGACGGCCCAGAAAGTCAATGAAGAAAATGTTTAAATATCCCAAGTGACTACCGTGGCTCAACTATATGTTTATCAAGCGACGCGAATACTTTTTGTGCGAAAAAACAAACAAAAATAACGAGTTTATTCGACTATTTCTTTTCTTCCTTGTAGGCCAGAACGAGACTTCCTCAGATTTCCACGACGCATGCGCGAGATTTGCGATCTGCTCACATCAGCTTACACCACTTCAGATCGCAATTCTCGCGCATGCGTCGTGGAAATCTAAGGAAGTCTCGTTCTGGCCTACAAGGAAGAAAAGAAATAGTCGAATAAACTCGTTATTTTTGTTTGTTTTTTCGCACAAAAAGTATTCGCGTCGCTTGATGAACATATAGTTGAGCCACGGTAGTCACTTGGGATATTTAAACATTTTCTTCATTGACTTTCTGGGCCGTCAAGAGGCAGTCCTTTAGGAGCCAATGTGGTAGTTATACAGCTCTCAAATTTAATCAAAAATATCTTTATTTGTGTTCCGAAGACGAACGAAGGTCTTACGGGGTTGGTACAGCATGGGGGTGAGTAATTAATGACTTAATTTTCATTTTTGGGTGAACTAACCCTTTAAGATCACTAAATTCAAGGCTTCTGGTCATTCCTAGGAACCGTTTGCCACTGAAACTGCTTAACGCACCAGTGGGGCTCGACAGCCTTTTAGACAAACGGGTCGGCGCGTATGGTTGGGTTGCGGAGAGTTCAGGTTACGGAGAGTTTGTGAGTTATAACGGAAATCATCAGTGGTGGAATGTAACGAAGTACAAATACTTCGTTACTTTACTTAAGTACATTTTTCACGTATATTTACTTTACTTAAGTACAATAAATAGTGCATACTTTTTACTTTTACTTCGTTACATTTTGCAGCAATTATTCTACTTTCTACTCCACTACATTTCTACAACTTCTGTTACATTTTCGTTACATTTTCTGATCAGTTTTTCCCCTGCCAAAACGTAATCTGACCGTCCGTTCGTTGCACGTTTGTCTCACCAGTGACGTTTGGTTGCCATAGATACAGTATATCAACCCGGTCACACTAAATGCGTCTCACACGCAGTGTGTTTATCATGCAACTCATACGCGAAAATTTGTTTTTACGTGCATAGGAAACACACCGTGTGTAATATATGTTTGGTTTGGTTAGGATTATGGCAAGCCAAGAGATTCAGAATTACACCATAAATGAATCGCGTTTACTGCCAAAGTTATTAACATATCGTAAGGATAAGCATGATATTGCCTAATTGCAAGCTTGTTTCAGAAATGGTGACATTTTTTTCCATCATTATTGAACATCATTATAGGAGTAGGCTATTAGGTTGAATGAGTTAGAATTAAATGTTTTATTAATCATTAGAAAATAGACCTTAAGATAATAAATTGTTATGCAAGTACTTTTACTTTTAATACTTAAAGTACATTTAAAATAAAGTACTTTTTACTTTTTACTTAAGTATGGTTGTCATTGTGTTACTTCTACTTTTACTAAAGTAAATATTTATCTGGGTATTTGTACTTTTACTTAAGTACTGAGATTTAGTACTTCCTCCACCACTGGAAATCATTATGAACATCAGCTATGCTAATTATTTCCCATCTGCCTTTCTGCTGTTATCTCGGGACGCTTGTCCCGAGAAAACTGGCGTTCGTCAGGTCCAGTTTTGTGTCCAGCCTCTCACGGGGATTTCGGATGCCCCAACGCCTGTGATGAGACGACTCAACGCCTGTGAAGAGACGACTCAACACCTGCGATATGTTATGGCGCCGTTTTATTCATAAACAATATTTATATTTAATATTTATATTTAAACAATATGAATGTAAGCCAGAGGAGAACTGGCCCCCGACTGAGCCTGGGTTCTCCCAAGGTTTTTTCTCCATCCAATCTGATGGAGTTTGGTTCCTTGCCACTGTCGCCTTGCTTTTGGCTTGCCTTGCAGTTGGGGTTATTTAGTGTTTAGCAATGTTGTTGATCCTGTGTTGTGCTACTTTCATGTTATCAGTGTGAAGCTGCTTTGATACAATCTGTATTGTGAAAAGCGCTATATAAATAAATGTGACTTGACTTGGTATGGTTGGTTGCTAGGGTGTTGCTAAGGTGTTCTGGGTGGTTGCTAGGCGGTTGCTAGAGTGTTGCTAGGGTGTTCTGGGTGGTTGCTAGGGTGTTTTAGGTGGTTACTATGGTAGTCTGTGTGGTTCCTATGGTGTTTCTAGGTGGTTGGTAGTGTCCAAATCACTATAGAGTTTTTATAATGTTTTTGGCAATTGATTTATAAATCTTCAAAAGGAGTCGATACGTTTTTCAGAAATAATTTCAGTAGGTCAGATGTGGACAAATCTATATGGCCTAAGGACCATCAAGGAGTCTATGAGTATGTAGAAAGTTCAAGATCAAGTACACATGGGCAAGAAATATAGTCTGTAGGTCTGTCTGGCTAAAATAACATGATCATTCTGGTCATAGGTCATTCTGCATAGTATCCTGATTTTCAAAGAACACTTTAGCCAGAAATATGTTCAGTAGCTAAAATAAGGACTCTTGTATGGCTTCAGTAACATCAAAATGAGTTAATGAGTATGTTTAAAATGTTCAAGATCAAGTACTCGTGGGCCAGAACTATGTTCAGTAGGTCAAAAAGGAACCTTTCTATAGCTCATGTAATATCAGAAGGAGTCTAAAAGTTTTTCTTGTTTAAAAACTTTTGAGGACCCTTTGACCAGAAATGAGTTAAATACTTAAGATATGGACATTCTATATGGCTTAAGAAGCATCAAAAGGAGTCTATGAGAATTTATAGAAAGTTCGAGACCTAGTACTCGTCGGCCAGGACTATGTTTGTAGGTCAAAGAGGAACCTCTAGGCCTAGTAAGCATAAGAAGTAGTCTATTTAGTATGTATAGAAAGTTCAATATCAGGTACTCGTGGGACAGATATATGTTCAGTCGGTCAAATATCTTCCTGCTCATAAAACATCATAAGTTGTAAATATCAATGTATAGTAACCTAATGATCAAGTACCCTTTGACCAGAAGTGAGTTCAATGGGTCAGAGATATAAACAATCCATATGGCTAATGTGTTCATTAGGTAAAATAAGGACTCTTGTATGGCTTCAGTAACATAAAAAAGGAGTCAATGAGCATGTTTAGAAAGTTTAAGATCTAGTACTCGTGGAACAGAACTATGTTCAGTAGGTCAAATCCCACTTCAAATTTTCTTCTGGAAATGTGCCATAAATATGTTACATAGGTCAAATATTGACCTGTGTATAGCTAATACAACATCAGAAGGAGTCTATAAGTTTATATTGTTATGGTAAAAGGATCCTCAAAAGGTTTCAAACAATATAAACATGAAATGTAATAAAAGAATCAATTAGTTAAGAGCTAAATCATGCCAAAAACATTATAGAAACTCTATAGTAACCATATGTTAATGTAGCAGTATGCATTTACGCTCCTTATTAACACACGGCTGGAGGGCGATTTAACGTTAGTGATGGGGACTTTACATATGGCTTGTGCACGTCAGCTGGGAAGGCATCATACGTGACGTCATGTCCTTGTTGTCATTCCGGCTCGATGGGCAAGTGCTAGAGAGTGGACGGGGAAATTAACCGGTATGCACTCGGCTGCGCTCCTGGTTGCGTAAAACTTCGGTGAAGGGGATAAATTCCGCGATGTGTTAATACGGTGCTGTTGCAGGTGTCTTCCATATGCCTGTATGACGTAATGGTGGGTTGTTTGTTGCTGCGGTCAGCTGCTTGCGAGACGCTGGAAATCGAGATCCAGACCTAACATAAACTTGCTGTTCCAACATAAACTCGCTGTTAAATTACAAATTAATGCTGTGACTGCTCTTTTTGGCTTGCGTTACAGTTTTTTTCAATTGCTAAACCACAGTGGAGCACAACTGGAGCTACATGTGCAAAACTCTAACTCCAGTCTGCACAGCAGCAGTTCATGTGGACCAAACTCTAGATCGTTTTTCATTGCTTGAACACAGTTTTCAAAACTCTACACACTTATCCCATGACTTTAACCACAACCTGCACAACACTGTGGATTTACAACACTTTGTTCAAATGCTAACACACTGCTGTCAAAACTGTGAACCACTCATTCAAAACAGAATAGATCTCAGCCTTGTGCCTTTCACACACTGCTGATTTTCAAACAATTTCAGCTGAAAGGCTGAAAACTTGAGGCCTAATGCTTGAGAGAGGCAGGGTTACAGTGTTACAGTACGTACTTTTAGTTTCTACCTTTTTTTCTCATTACTGTTATTCTGTAAATTACTACAGACTATTGAAGCAAACTGCTAATTTTCAATTGTTATCTTTTAAAAATGTAAATATATCAAATGAAAGAATGTCTCTCTTTTCTTTGCAGAAAATATTACTTTGTATGAAGTCTGAAATTGTTGAAACTGTAAAGATGAAAAGTTTGGATTTTCTGCATTGGTGTTTGATGCTACTGTTTTTCCTCTCAGTGTGTTCTGAGTGACAGTGTGTGTTATCTCAGTGAGGGTTGTGCATAGTGTTGTGCACACTGAGCCTGTTTTGAGCCGTGTGTTAAGAGTTGTGCTCAGGTGACTGTTGGTAATGCAGACGGTAACACTTTAGAATACGGTTCCTTCGTTAATGAATAACTACACAAGAACTAATGAGTAACACAATGTTAACAATCTAGTAACTATTATTAACTAACAAGAAACTCTGATTAACGAACTAGTAAGTAATAGCGCACAGACGAAAGTGGTAGTTCACTATTAAGTAATCAATAACTACTATTTTTTTAATACTTCCCAGAGAACTACTGAAAAAGTTTATTAACAATCTAGTAACTACTATTAACTAAAATAAATTCTTATTAACGAATTAGTAAGTAATAGCTCACAGATGAAAGTGTTACTAGATACTTCTGTGGGAATTACTAATTATTTGGATTCGTATTATAAAGTGAAGATCATTGGAACTAACTAATAATTACTCAAGTGTTACTAAAGACATTTTCTAAAAGTATACTAAAGTTCACCAAAAATCTCAAACCTTTGCACAAATCATGACTAGATCATGTAGTAACACTTGAGTAATTACTAGTTAGTTCCAATGATCTTCACTTTATAATACGGATCCAAATAATTAGTAAGTAATACCTCACAGATGAAAGTGTTACTAGATACTTCTGTGGGAATTACTAATTATTTGGATCCGTATTATAAAGTGAAGATCATTGAAACTAACTAGTAATTACTCAAGTGTTACTACATGATCTAGTCATGATTTGTGCAACCGTTTGAGATTTTTGGTGAACTTTAGTATACTTTTAGAAAATGTCTTTAGTAACACTTGAGTAATTACTAGTTAGTTCCAATGATCTTCACTTTATAATACGAATCCAAATAATTAGTAACTCTCACAGAAGTATCTAGTAACACTTTCATCTGTAAGCTATTACTTACTAATTCGTTAATAAGAATTTTGTTTAGTTAATAGTAGTTACTAGATTGTTAATAAACTTTTTCAGTAGTTCTCTGGGAAGTATTAAAAAAATAGTAGTTCTTGATTACTTAATAGTGAACTACCACTTTCGTCTGTGCGCTATTACTTACTAGTTCATTAATCAGAGTTTCGTGTTAGTTAATAATAGTTACTAGATTGTTAACATTGTGTTACTCATTAGTTCTTGTGTAGTTATTCATTAACGAAGGAACCGTATTCTAAAGTGTTACCATGCAGACTGTAGTTAGAGTTTTGCACATTTAGCTCCAGTTGTGCTCACTGTCGTTTAGCAATCGAAAAAAACTGTAATAGATACAGCACTGACTGTGCTACGCAAGTTAGTCTGAACGGCTCCACGACGTCACCCGAACTCGATATCATTAACGGTGGATGGTGGATGCTTTTCTTGTCTTGAGTTTGACGTTACATCCTTGGTAACGAACGCTGTGTTTGGCGGGACCTCGTGATGCTCATTGCTCTGTCACTACTGTTTATTGTAGCTTTTTGATTTAAGTTTTCATGTATGCTGGCTTTGTTTATTTTTAGGTTATGTGAATGTCCATTGGTGTTTTTTTGTTTTGGTAACTCAAGTGCATCCCTCGTGGCCTCCATACGATGCACACAAGTACCTGGTTTGTATGTGTTTGATTTGTTCCAGAGGTGTTCACTCACTTGATTCTCACAGAGAATACCCTGCATATTTGGTGTATATCTGTGATGAGAATGTTTGTCATCATACTATGCTGAGATGAACACTGTGCATTTGGGCCCAAAACTTGTGGTTGTGTAACTTTTTTTTATTTTCCTTTTTTTGTATACATTGTGTATTGTGGTGTCTGAGTTTTGTGTTTGTTCTTTATTATAGGCCTGGGCGACAAGGAAAAGAAGGGGCGGCAGCTCTCCTGGTCTTGGTGGTGGTGTCTTTGGAGTGCTTGCTGTGCCACAGAGGTGTTTGACGGTGCAGTGTGAGTGCACGAGTGTGTGTGGTTCTCTTACGAGAGGTTCTCTCGTATTGCGTAAGCTAGCTTACGCTACGGGAAAGATTCATCTTTGCTGAGAAGTTGAAGCCAAAAAATTATTCCATAATTTTGTAATCATTGTCAACGCAGTCTCTTCTAAGGCAGACCATGAGCGGGCTAGCTAGCGGCTCATTGGTTCGCTCAGAGAGAATGCACGAACCTATGGGAGAGCGGCGCTGAGTCCGCGGCCAATGAGCGGACGGCGCTCGCTCACTGCGTCACAGCCCGCCAAAAGGGGCGTGGCTACAGTGTATAAAGGTCGCTCTCCCAGCTCGTTCGTTGATTCTTTTTCATTCAGCGAGCTACACGCATCCGCTGTCCTGGGAAGAAGCCGCCGTCGTCGAGAAGGCAACCTCTAGCGAGCTCCGGAGTCTGAGGAAGCCGGCCGTCTGCCACCTTCAGCCGCCCAGCAAGCTAGCGCCATCCGACGCGTATCCTTTCTATTCCATACTAAAAGAGCACGAGCGTCTTTTTAAAGATGCCTCGTAATTCCTGCGGCTCATGCCGCTCTCCGCTCGAGGATGGAGACTGCCACCCCATCTGCGCTCTCTGTCTCGGAGTGGAACACGCAGAGCTCGCCCTCGCCAACGGAGGATGCGACCACTGCGAGTACCTGCCTCTGTCATCCCTGCGGGCTCGACTACAGGCGGTCAAAACCGCTCCCGCGCCGCCTCTCACTTCGGCGCGGAAGAAGAAACGCCGCTCCCAGAGGCCGCCGGAGCCCCCTGCGGATCCATGTGGGCCGCCGCCGCCGCCCACCGACCGCTCTCCCTCTCCGTCCCTGCCGGACTTACAGTTGCCGCCGAGTGGCCGCTCTGTCGCCTCCGATGACACCGCGGATGAGAAGGACTCTTGTTCGCTGCACGCTTCTGACAGCGAGGAGTGGTCGTCGATCGGCTCATCGACGAGAGAGTCTGCGGGGACCCGCGCCGGCATCGAAGAGGAACTAACGCGCCTCCTTTCACAGGCCGTTAGCCGCCTGGGTCTCGAGTGGTCTCCTCCCCCTGAGCAACCACCGAACCGCATGGATGGGAAGTTCCTGCACCGGCGCCCGGCCCCCGCCTGCAGCCGGGCTGCACCATTCCTGCCTGAGCTACATAACGAGCTCACGAAATCCTGGAATGCTCCTCTTTCGGCTCGCAATCGCACCGATGTGTCCGCTTCGCTGCGCTCAGTGGACGGAGCCGCCGAGAAGGGTTATACTGCCATGCCGCCCGTCGAGGGCCTTGGGCCTCGACCCAAGATCGCGCTGAAGCCCGATCAACAGAAGTCTGCCTAGCACAGCTGAGAAAAAGACGGCTTTCTCCCGCTGCGGCCGGACCGCCGTCAAAGCTTCGCCCACTGTTAGTCCCCGTCTCACCGCTGACTGCAGTAGTGTTTACTGCCACAAACAAGCCGGCCTCCCTGCCCGCTTGCGAGCGACTAAAAGCCGTTTTCACGGCTACCCAGAGAGTTCACAAAAAGAGCATAAAAGCCTCAAGTGTAATAAATGTGCCCACAAGCATGTGCTCACGTACACACACAAGCACCTTATGCCCAAGGTCTCTCACAGAGCCCATTCTCACGGAGCGAGCACTGTCCGCTCCAGTAGCAGAGAACATAAGCACGCCCACGAGCCCGTGCGTGTGTCCCCCCTCTGCCCGCTCTGTCACACGGCCCAAAAACTCCTCTCTGAGTGTAACTCCCGTTGCCACCCACATTATAAGCGTGCCCACACCCAGTGTCCAGCCCGCTATGTGCAGCAATCAGGGCGAAATCGCCATTCAACCGCTAGCCGCATGCTACGAAGCGTGGGAAGCCATCCCCGGCATCTCCCCGTGGGTTTTAAGCATAATAAAGAATGGTTATCGATTACAGTTTCGTCGCCGCCCGCCACGCTCGCGCGTGCGGCTCGAATCCACTGTCAGCCCGCCCGCTATGAACACGCTTCGCTTAGAAATAGCCAAGCTACTGCAGAAGGGCGCTATAGAGAGAGTCCCGCCATCTATGACCGAGTCGGGGTTTTACGGCCGTTATTTTCTGGTTCCCAAGAAAGACGGCGGCCTCAGGCCGATCTTAGATCTCAGGGCTTTGAACAAAGCGCTCATGAAGAGACCGTTCAAAATGCTCACAGTCAGGAAACTCCTCGCGCACGTCCGCCAGGGGGACTGGTTCATCTCTCTAGACCTGAAAGACGCAGACATGTATCACTGCACTGCAGCCATGGTCAGTAATCGAGTGGTTTCAGAGGGGCGTTACTATGGGGACCTTTTCTCGCCGGAAAGTCATCTCGACAGACGCATCCAACTCGGGTTGGGGTGCGGTTTGCGAGGGCTCACCGGCCGCCGGCCAGTGGTCGAGCCACGAGAGTTCCCTACACATAAACTGTCTGGAAATGATCGCGGTCGAGAACGCGCTGCTGTTTTTCCTCCCGCGCATACACGGTCACCACGTCCTGATTCGCTCCGACAATATGGCCGTGGTATCATACATCAACCGTCAGGGCGGCGTCAGATCCAAGAATCTCTTTCGTCTGACACGCCGCATCCTATTGTGGTCCCAGAGTCACCTGCTCTCGCTCAGAGCGACGCACGTACCGGGCCACCTGAACGACGGCCCAGACATGCTGTCCAGGAACCTGGTCTCCCCCGGAGAATGGTCCCTGCACACTCAAACAGTCCAAACACTGTGGCGCCTATTCGGCAGAGCGGAGATAGATCTTTTCGCGTCAGAAGAGAACGCTCACTGCCCAATATTCTTTTCAAGGAGCGAGGACGCGCTAGCCCAGGATTGGCCCCGCCGCCCGCTCTATGCTTTTCCCCCGATTTCCCTGCTTCCGCAGGTCATTCAGAGAATCAGGGACTCACGCCACTCGGTGCTCCTCATAGCCCCGCGCTGGGAGAATCAGATTTGGTTCCCGGAGCTAACGCGGCTGTCACAGACAGCCCCGTGGCCCATTCCAATCAGAGCAGATCTCCTCACTCAAGCCCGCGGCTCGATCTGGCATCCCCATCCACAGCGCTGGGCGCTTCATGCATGGGTGACCAACGACTACACGTCGAGTTGCCAGAAGGGGTTATGAACACGATCAAACACGCCAGAGCGGATTCTACCAGAAAGCTCTACGCTGCAAAATGGTCTGTGTTCTCCAAATGGTGCACCAACAAAAATTTGGACCCACGGACGTGCGAGGTGTCGTCTTTGCTAGTGTTCCTTCAGGAAATGCTGGATAAGGGCAGGTCCCCATCCACTCTTAAGGTTTACGTGGCAGCCGTCGCGGCGTTCATTGAACCCCGGCGCGCCCAGTCTCTGGGCAAAGACGAGCTAGTCATCCGCTTCCTCAGGGGAGCCAGAAGGATGAACCCCCCTCGCCCCCCTACGGTGCCGGTCTGGGATCTTTCTATAGTTCTGGAAGCTCTGAAAGCCCCACCGTTTGAACCACTTGAGTCCGTGGAGCTTAAATACCTCTCGTTAAAAACCGTTCTTCTGACGGCACTCGCCTCAGTAAAACGTGTGGGGGACATTCACGCGCTGTCTTCGAGCGCCGCGTGCCTAGAGTTTGGACCGAATGATTCCATAGTCATTCTAAAACCTAGACACGGTTATGTTCCAAAAGCGATTGGTACCCCTTTCAGGGCGCAAGTGATCTCTCTATCGGCGCTGCCTGCATCCGATAGTGAACGTGACGCTGACCGCCTCTGCCCGGTTCGGGCTCTCAGAGTGTACACTACACGCGTTGCCGCGTTCAGACGCTCGGAGCAGCTGTTTGTGTCGTTCGGTGGCCGCGCCAAGGGACTAGCCGCCTCGAAACAGACCCTATCCAGGTGGATAGTAGACGCGATTGCCTCTGCTTATGCCGCTAAAGACCTGCCTTGCCCTCTGGGCATCAGGGCTCATTCCACCAGAGGCATGGCCTCATCGTGGGCATGGTCCTGCGGGATTTCCATTCACGACATTTGTGTGGCTGCGGGATGGGCCTCCCCCTCCACTTTTGTCAGATTTTATAACTTGGAAGTTCCAGCCTTACAGGCTAAAATTCTGGCGGTCTAGTACTCATAGCTCTCCTATAGAAGCCACACTATCGGGAGTTCCATCACAACCGGCTCACCCCTTGTGTTCCCCTATGTGCTTATGCATTAGCCTACACATCACGGCCCGCAGGGTGAGCCTCCAGGGTGGCGTAGTTGGTCCATTTCTTTAGTGTCTCTGTTTCTGCGTCTGGTCGCCACATTAACACTACCAACCACCTGGTAACACCATAGCAACAACCCAGAATACCATAGTAACGACCTAAAACACCCTAGCAACCACCCAGAAACCCCCACCAACAAACAAGAACACCCCAGCAACCACAGAGCAAACACCCTATCAACAATCCAGAACAACCTGGCAACAGCCTAGCAACAACCTAGCAACATTAGCACCTTAGCAACCACCCAGAATACCCTGGCAACCGCATAAAAACACCATAGCAACCACCCAGAATACCCTAACAACCATCTAGCAACCACCCAGAACACCCTAGTAACCGGGTGGTGAGATTTGCCACTTCAGGCTCAACTTGTTCCTGGTGGTCAAAAATTGACCTATGTATATCTAATATAACATCAGAAGGAGTCTAAAAGTTTATATTGGAACCTTTAACCAGAAATGAGTTCAATGACATCATGAGAAGTAAATCTATCGGTATATTAACCCACAGATCAAATACCCGTGGGGTATAAATGTGTTCCTGGAGGTTAAAAAATTGACCTATGTATATCTAATATAATTGACCAATGTTTATCTTATATAACATCAGAAGGAGGTCAAATATTTGTCTGGCTGAAATGACATCATGAGAAGTAAATCTCTCGGTATACTCACCCACAGATCCAGTACCCATGGGCCATAAATGTGTTCCTGGAGGTCAAAAATTGTCCTATGTATAGCTAATATAACATCAGAAGGAATCTATAAGTTTATATTGTTTTAAACTATTTTGAGGAACCAGAAATGAGTTCAATAGGTCAGATATGGACTTCTCTATGGCTTAGGAAGCATCTATTGGAGTCTATGAGTCTGTATGGAGAGTTCAAGATCAAGAACTTTTGGGACAGAAACATGTTCAGTAGATAAAATATTTTTCTGCCTTAAATGACATCATGAGAAGTAAATCTCCAATCAACCAGAACACCCAACAACCACCTAGCAACCACCTAGCAACACCCTAGCAACAAACCAGAACACCCCAGCAACCACCTAGCAACACCCTAGCAACCACCCAAAACACCCCGGCAACCGCCTAGCAACACCCTAGCAACCACCCAGAACACCTTAGCAACCAGCCAGAATACTCTAGCAACGGTATATCAACCACCCAGAATACCCTAAAAAACCACCTAGCAACCACCCAGAACACCGTAGCAACAACCCAGAACACCCTAGCAACCGGGTGGTGAGATTTGCCGCTTCAAGCTCCATTTCACATTTTCTTCTGGAAATGTGCCATAAATGTGTTCCTGGAGGTCAAAAATGTATCTATGTATCTATTTTATCTGATGTTATAGTTATCTATGTATCTATTTTATCTGATGTTATAGTCAGACTCCTTCTGACTATAACATCAGAGGGAGTCTAAAAGTTTATATTGTTTAAAACTTTTTGAGGAACCTTTGACCAGAAATGAGTTCAATAGGTCAGATATGGACTTCGCTATGGCTTAGGAAGCATCTGTTGGCATCTATGAGTATGTATGGAAAGTTCAAGATCAAGTACTTTTGGGCCAGAAACATGTTCAGTAGGTAAAATATTTTTCTGGCTGAAATGACATCATGAGAAGTGAATCTCTCGGTATACTCACCCACTGATCCAGTACCCATGGGCCATAAATGTGTTCCTGGAGGTCAAAAATTGTCCTATGTATAGCTAATATAACATCAGAAGGTATCTATACGTTTATATTGTTTTAAACTATTTTGAGTAACCAGAAATGAGTTCAATAGGTCAGATATGGACTTCTCTATGGCTTAGGAAGTATCTATTGGAGTCTATGAGTCTTTATGGAAACTTTTGGAACAGAAACATGTTCAGTAGGTAAAATATTTTTCTGACTGAAACGACATCATGAGAAATAAATCCCCAACAAACAAGAAAACCCTAGCAAGCACCAAGCAACAGCCTAGCAACCACCCAGAACACCCTAGAAACAAACCAGAACACCCCAGCAACCATCTGGCAACACCCTAGCAACCACCCAGAACACCCCAGCAACCGCCTAGCAACACCCTAGCAACCACCCATTACACCTTCGCAACCACCAAGAATACCCTAGCAACCGCCTAGCAACACCATAGCAACCACCCAGAATGCCCTAAAAAAACACCTAGCAACCACTCAGAACACCGTAGCAACCTCCCAGAACACCCTAGCAACCGGGTGCTGAGATTTGCCGCTTCAAGCTCCACTTCACATTTTCTTCTAGAAATGTGCCATAAACGTGTTCCTGGAGGTCAAAATTGACCTATGTATATCTAATATAACATCAGAAGGAGTCTAAAAGTTTATATTTTTTTAAACTTTTTGAGAAACTTTTGACCAGAAATGAGTTCAATATGTCAGATATGGATTTCTCTATGGCTTAGGAAGCATCTGTTGGAGTCTATGAGTATGAATGGAAAGTACAAGGTCAAGTACTTTCGGGCCAGAAACATGTTCAGTAGGTAAAATATTTTTCTGGCTGAAATGACATCATGAGATGTAATCTCTCGGTATATTAACCCACAGATCAAGAACCCGTGGGCCATAAAAGTGTTCATGGAGGTCAAAAATTGACCTATGTAATATAACATCAGAATGCTATATTACATAGTCTATGAGTATGTATGGAAAGTTCAAGATCAAGTACTTTTGGGCCAGAAACATGTTCAGTAGGTAAAATATTTTTCTGACTGAAATGACATCATGAGAAGTAAATCTCCAACCAACCAGAACACCCTAGCAACCACCAAGCAACAGCCTAGCAACCACCCAAAACACTCTAGAAACAAACCAGAACACCCCAGCAACAATCTGGCAACACCCTAGCAACCACCCAGAACACCCCAGCAACCACCTAGCAACACCCTAACAACCACCCAGAACACCTTCGCAACCACCCAGAATACCCTAGCAACCGCATAGCAACACCACAGCAACCACCCAGAATACCCTAAAAAAACACCTAGAAACCACCCAGAACACCGTAGCAACCTCCCAGAACACCCTAGCAACCGGGTGCTGAGATTTGCCGCTTCAAGCTCCACTTCACATTTTCTTCTAGAAATGTGCCATAAACGTGTTCCTGGAGGTCAAAATTGACCTATGTATATCTAATATAACATCAGAAGGAGTCTAAAAGTTTATATTATTTTAAACTTTTTGAGGAACCTTTGACCAGAAATGAGTTCAATACATGTTCAGTAGGTCAAATATTTGTCTGGCTGAAATGACATCATGAGAAGCAAAGCTCTCGGTATATTAACCCAAACATCAAATACCCGTGGACCATAAATGTGTTTCTAGAGGTCAAAAATTGACCTATGTATAGCTAATGTAACATCAGGTGTCTATAAGTTTATATTGTTTAAAACCTTTTGAGGAACCTTTGACCAGAAATGAGTTCAATGGCTCCGTTCTCTATGGCTTAGGAAGCATCTATTGGAGTCTATGAGTATGTATGGAAAGTTTAAGATCAAGTACTTTTGGGCCAGAAATATGTTCAGTAGGTCAAAAAGGAACCTATGTATATAACATCAGAGTGATTCTATCAGTTGAAATTATTTAAAAACTTTTGAGGAAACATAGACCAGAAATATGTTCACTAGGACAAAAAGGAACCTATCTATAGCTTATAAATAATCAAAAGTCAATAAGTTAATATTTATTAAAACCTTTGAGGACCCTTTGACTCTTTCGCATGGATTCTACTACTAATTCTTTTATGCACTGACGAAAAAACATCACTTGAGCGGTCGTGCAATGCAATAACTTACTCGTTCCTTTGTGCAACAAAGAGATGTGTAATGCATGTGTTTTGTAACAAGGGAAATAATTGCATTAGTTGTTGCATTTCTGTGATGAAGAGATATCGTTGCTATTAGCTGTTTTCTTACAACGCAGGCAATAATTAACTCATTCCGTTGTTCAACGAAAACACATCTAACGTCTACCGTTGTGCTTTAAAGAATATGCACGCAATAACTAACATGTTTCTCTGTGCAATGAAAAGAAAACACCTAATATGTTTCATTGGACTGCATAACAATCTAACTTGTTCTTCGTTGCAATGAAAAGGCAAAACGTGATGTTTTCTCGTCTGTGCACAAACAATCTAGTTTGTAAAATAGAAATGCATCCGAAAACACCTGCATAAATTTTCTTTTCATTGCAAAGAGGAACAAGTTCGATATTTTATGCATTGCAATAAAACATTAATCGTTGCTTTGTGCAATGAAGAGATGTGGATTGTGCATGAAGAACGTTGTGCATCAAAAATAACATATATGTAATATGCACTTTATTGCATTCAAGAACTAAACCCTTCCTTATTGCTTTGACTGGATAACGTGTGTTGTTTCATTGCAATGCTTAATTTTCTAACTTATTCTTCTTTGCAATGAAAAGAAAAGATAAAACACGTGTGCTTTTCCATGCATTTCCAATCTACAACTAATTAATTTGTGTTTTGACAGAAAACATCACAAGAGCGATCGCTTTACAATACATACACTAACTTGTTCCTTTGTGCAACTAAGAGATTTGCAATGCTTGTGCTTTATGATTGCATTGCACATGCACGCGATAACTAACCTCTGTCCAATGAAAAGAAAACACGTAAGATGTGTTTCATCGCATTGCATGACATATTTAATTTGTTCCTCGTTATGCATGTGCACGCAATAACTAACCTCTGTGCAATGAAAAGAAAACACCTAAGATGTGTTTCATTGCGTTGCATCATAGATATAACTTGTTCCTCGTTATGCATGTGCACGCAATAACTAACCTCTGTGCAATGAAAAGAAAACACTTATGATGTGTTTCATTGCATTGCATGACCTATCTAACTTGTTCCTCTTTATGCATATGCACGCAATAACTAATCTGTGTGCAATGAAAAGAAAACACCTAAGATGTATTTCATCGCATTGCATGACCTATGTAACTTGTTCCTCGTTATGCATATGCACGCAATAACTAAAATCTGTGCAATGAAAAGAAAACACCTAAGATGTGTTTCATTGCATTGCATGATAGATATAACTTGTTTCTCGTTATGCTTATGCACGCAATAACTAACCTCTGTGCAATGAAAAGAAAACACCTAAGATGTGTTTCATCGCATTGCATGACATATCTAACATGTTCCTCGTTATGCCTATGCACGCAATAACTAACATCTATGCAGTGAAAAGAAAACACCTAAGATGTGTTTCATTGCATTGCACAGGGTTCTCAAGTCTCACGCATTGGCCGTAAGACACACCCATTTCGACCGGTTCACACGCTCACACGCCACACTGTGTATTTCTCACGCTGAAAAGGCAATGCCAACCAAGTTGTCCTGGCTGAAAGCTTTCTAACGTTGTATACGAGGCGCAGGCAAACAAAGTGAAGTTTCCTGCTGCCAGCGCGTATCTCCGCCAGATTGCGTTCGTTACTAGGCAACATATATGCGCGCTGCGTGCACCACTGATCTATAGACGAATCCGACGAGCGTTCTGTGTAGGCTGCCATCTTGTGGCGACGCCATTACTGAGCTGTTACACAGGCATATAGACATATGCACCGGTATGTAAACAAACCTCGGTGATAACGTGAACTCACCCTCGATGACAGCTACAGCCAGGCAGAATGACTTGTTGGTTTGATCTGTGACTGCAGTGGCCTCCAGTCACAGATGAAGGTACAAACGATCTTACAGATTAACGTTATTTATGAAAATAGCTTGGCAAGCTAGCTAGGCTAACGTTTGCTAACGATGAAACTATAAAAAGATCTGTCCATTTGGCATCAATAAATAAATAAATGAATGAAATCAAATAAACAAATTCATGTTTTTCATTTGTGTCCATTATTTATCTCATTTTCACATTGCAACGGGCAAGGGTAAGGTAGCGTTACAGCTAGAAAGTATACATAATATCGACCAATTAGTGTTTCTAAACCATGGAAAGAGGTCAATATAATAGCAGGAGAACAATTATGTCACATAACGTTACATTTAGCTCAGAAAAGCCATTTAATGACCATAGCATGTTAATTGAATAGAAAAAATAGCAAGAGAGGAGATTTTGCTGATCACTATATCATATTATTATATATTTTTTACTTATGTCATTAAATAATTGTTATTATACTCGAATGTCCACATCTTGTACTCGCCCAGGAAATCTGTAAACCGTACGGCACCAGACAGGGGCAGTCGACCCGGGGTATTCACAGTGTTTTCTCTTCAAAATTGAAATTTTACTGCCACCATTGAAACAATTTATAACGGAAACTGTTTACCCACTCGATATTATACAAGGGATAACGTTGTAACGTTAGTGACAGTCGTAAATCGCGGGCTGTTTATTCCAGTGGATGCAAGTTGCAACTAAAACAATAGGAGGCAATGGCGCCCCGCTTACTTCCGGTAGTTTCGCCGGATTCGTCTATACAATGACATGTCATTCAGTAGCGCGAACACACGGAAATGGACGGAACATCCTCGGCCACCGTACGTTCGTTACTAGGTAACCAACAACATCGCGCAACACATGTGTCGTGATGATGGAGAAGAAGGTAAGTTGGAAGAAGCTCGTCTAACATTTTTAGGCTAGAACATTTAATATATAGCCCATCGTACATTATTATTGATGCAGTCAAAAACTCTACAACTACTTTGCAACCAGGCTCAGTTTGGCTATCTTACGTTATCTGAAACTAACTAATGTTAGTGGGTATGGAAAGGAATGAAGATTTACTCATTTTATTTTAAATTATATTATACTGTAATATTAATAGTCTTTCTAGTTACATTAAGGATGTATTACAGCAGATTGCTCTGGGTAGGCTTAATATTTAATCATTGTCATAATGTTGCATTTGTATTTTTCAAAGATGTCAGAAAAAAGCAGAAAGATATTTTGTCATTTTGGGCACCAAAGGGTAAGCCCCCTAAAAAGGATGCCAGATTAGAGGAGGAGACAGTGGAAGAGGTGGTGCACTCTAATCTGTCCATTTGTTCTCAATGTCCCACCACACAATAAATCATTCGTCTAGAAGACGCATTCAAAATGCAATTTTTAAAGATTTGTTTGAAACTGTTTGGAGCAATTTGTTATATTTTTGGTTAGCTATATTTGTAATACTGCATTAAAGAGTATATTTGATGTGATGAATTGCTCTGTCATTTATCAGATTTACTAATTGTTATAATTTCAATTTTTTCTGGTTAATTATGAACAATGGGTAAAATTGGAGGCGGGGCTTCATTATGGCTCCTCCCCTAACCGCATGTGATCTCACTTCAAGCTTTTGCTCAAACTTGAGAACCCTGGCATTGCATGACATATCTGACTAACTTGATCCTCGTTAAGCATGCACGCAATAACTGACCTCTGTGCAATGAAAAGAAAACACTTAAGATGTGTTTCATCACATTGCATGATATATCTAACTTGTTCCTCGTTATGCCCATCCACGCAATAACTAACCTCTGTGCATTGAAAAGAAAACACCTAAGAGGTGTTTCATTGCATTGCATGACTTATCTAACTTGTTCCTCATTATGCTTATGCACGCAATAACTAACCGCTGTGCAATGAAAAGAAAACATCTAACATGTGTTTCATTGCATTGCATGACATATCTAACTTGTTCCTCGTTATGCATGCACGCAATAACTAACCTCTGTGCAATGAAAAGAAAACACTAAGATGTGTTTCAGTGCATTGCATGACATATCTAACTTGTTCCTCGTTGCAATGAAAAGATATGACGTGATTTTGCATGCATTTCTATTTTACAAACTAATTCATTTGTGCACAGACGAGAAAACATCACATGAGCTTTACAGTGCGTAGTATAGCTATTGAGCTCATTTCTGGTAAAAGGGTCCTCAAAAGTTTATAAACAATATAAGCTTATAGACACCTTTTGATGATATATAAGCTGTACAAAGGTTCCTATTTGACCTACTGAACATAGATCTGGCCCACGAGTACTAGATCTTAAACTTTCTAAACATGCTCATTGACTCCTCTTGATGTTACTGAAGCCATACATAGTCCTTATTTTACCTAATGAACACATTAGCCATATGGATTGTTTATATATGACCCATTGAACTCATTTTTGGTCAAAGGGTACTTTAAAAAGATCATTAGGTGACTATACATTGATATTTACTACTTATGATGTTTTATGAGCAAGAAGATATTTGACGGACTAAACATATATCTGTCCCACGAGTCCCTGATATTGAACTTTCTATACATACTAAATAGACTACTTCTTATGCTACTTCTTAGACTTCTTCCTAGGCCCAGAGATTCCTCTTTGACCCACAAACATAGTCCTGGCCGACGAGTACTAGGTCTCGAACTTTCTATAAATTCTCATAGACTCCTTTTGATGCTTCTTAAGCCATATAGAATGTCCATATCTTAAGTATTTAACTCATGTCTGGTCAAAGGGTCCTCAAAAGTTTTTAAACAAGAAAAATTTTTAGACTCCTTCTGATATTACATGAGCTATAGATAGGTTCCTTTTTGACCTACTGAACATAGTTCTGGCCCACGAGTACTTGATCTTGAACATTCTAAACATACTCATTAACTCCTTTTGATGTTACTGAAGCCATACAAGAGTCCTTATTTTAACTACTGAACATATTTCTGGCTAAAGTGTTTTTTGAAAATCAGGATACTATACAGAATGACCTCTTATCATGTTATTTTAGCCAGACAGATATTTGACCTACAGACTATATTTCTTGCCCATGTGTACTTGATCTTGAACCTTCTACATACTCATAAACTCCTTTTGATGGTTCCTAGGCCATATAGAATTGTCCACATCTGACCTATTGAAATTATTTCTGAAAAACTTATGGACTCCTTTTGATGATATATAAATCAATTGCAAAAAACATTATAAAAACTCTATAGTAATTTGGACACTACCAACCACCTAGAAACACAATTGCAACCACACAGACTACCATAGTAAACACCTAAAACACCCTAGCAACCACCCAGAACACCCTAGAAACACTCTAGCAACTCCCTAGCAACCACCCAGAACACCTTAGCAACACCCTAGCAACCAACCAGACCACCCTAGCAACCACCTAGCAACACCCTTGCAACCACCCAGAACACCCTAGAAACCACCTAGCAACACCCTAGCAACCACCCAGAACACCGTAGCAACCTCCCAGAATACCCTAGCAACCGGGTGCTGAGATTTGCCTCTTCAAGCTCCACTTCACATTTTCTTCTGGAAATGTGCCATAAATGTGTTCCTGGAGGTCAAAATTGAACTATGTATATCTAATATAACATCAGAAGGAGTCTAAAAGTTTATATTGTTTTAAACTTTTTGAGGAACCTTTGACCAGAAATGAGTTCAATATGTCAGATATGGACTTCAGATATGGCTTAGGAAGCATCTGTTGGAGTCTATGAGTATGAATGGAAAGTACAAGCTCAAGTACTTTTGAGCCAGATACATGTTCAGTAGGTCAAATATCTTTCTGGCTGAAATGACATCATGAGAAGCAAAGCTCTCGGTATATTAACCCAAACATCAAATACCCGTGGACCATAAATGTGTTTCTGGAGGTCAAAAATTGACCTATGTATAGCTAGTTTAACATTAGGAGTCTATACGTTTATATTGTTTAAAACCTTTTGAGGAACCTTTGACCAGAAATGAGTTCAATAGGTCAGATATGGACTTCTCTATGGCTTAGGAAGCATCTGCTGGAGTCTATGAGTATGTATGGAAAGTTCAAGATCAAGTACTTTTGGGCCAGAAACATGTTCAATAGGTCAAATATTTTTCTGGCTGAAATGACATCATGAGAAGTAAATCTCCAACCAACCAGAACACCCTAGCAACCACCAAGCAACAGCCTAGCAACCACCCAGAACACCCTAGAAACAAACCAGAACACCCCAGCAACCATCTGGCAACACCCTAGCAACCACCCAGAACACCCCAGCAACCACCTAGCAACACCCTAGCAACCACCCAGAACACCTTCGCAACCACCCAAAATACTCTAGCAACCACATAGCAACACCATAGCAACCACCCAGAATACCCTAAAAAACACCTAGCAACCACCCAGAACACCGTAGCAACCTCCCAGAACACCCTAGCAACCGGGTGCTGAGATTTGCCGCTTCAAGCTCCACTTCACATTTTCTTCTGGAAATGTGGCATAAATGTGTTCCTGGAGGTCAAAATTGACCTATCTAAATATAACATCAGAAGGAGTCTAAAAGTTTATATTGTTTTAAACTTTTTGAGGAACCTTTGACCAGAAATAAGTTCAATTTTGACCCATTGAAAATTCTTCTGGGCAAAAATGTTCTTTCTTTTGTTAAATCACCCAGGAAGTCCATATTTGACCTACTGTACATATTTCTGGAAAAAGACGACTCAATCTTGATCATCCTACACATACTTCAATACTCTTTCTTATGTTGTTTCAGTCGTACAATATTCCATATTTGATCCATTGAAAATATCTCTGGCTAAAGTGTCCTAAAAAAAGAATTTTACTCCATAAACTCATAGATTCCTTCTGATGTTACCTCAGCCATACAGGAGCCCATTTTTTACCTACTGAACACATCCAAAGAGAATTCGATCTTGAATATTTTTGACATAGTCATTGTAAGTACTTTTTTAACAAGAAATATATGCAGCAAATATGTACATCTGTCCTGCTGATTTAGCGTCAGAAGGAGTCTGAGTTTATATTTTTAAAAACCTTAAAATTTAGTCCATATTTGACCTTCTGAACATATTACTGGCCAAAGGGTCCTCAATATATATATTTTTCACAATATAAATTCATAGACTTCTTCTGTGTATATCAGCCATAAAGGGTTATAAAGGGTCCGCAGATGAGATTGATTCTAAACCTACCCTAAGAGAATTTATAGAAGTTCATGACCGAGGATCGTTTGGCCAGATATATGTTCAGAAGTTCAAATATGGACTACTGTATTGTTGATTTAACAACAGAAAGAGTCTTTGAGAACATATAGTAAGTTGCTTTTTAGGGACCATTTGGTCAGAAATATTTTCAATGGGCAAATTGTTACGGTAGTGTGGTACCCAGGAAGCACAAGGAGACAAGGAAAACCGGTCAACAGGAATTTAATCAAATAATTCAGGGAAACAGTAACCACACTATACATCAACGAGAACGGACCATGAGTGAGGAGAACACAGGGTTTAAATACACTAGAACAGACTAGGGGAACAAGGCACAGCTGGGGCAAATTAACCAAACACAGGTGAAGGGACTGAATACAAACGAGGAGCGGGAAACTAGAAACAGGACTGAACCAAATACACAAAGAATGGGGAACCACAGGACACACATGTAACACAAATATGGGCTGGGTGATGTAACATATGAAATAGTCAATGAGAATGTTTAGAAAGTTCAAAATGGACTCCTTGGCTAAAAATATGTTCATTAGGTCAAAAATAGACTGCTGGTATGGCTGACGTAAAATCAGAAGGTGTCCATGAGTTTATATAGTAAAAAAAAAAAAAAAAAAAAAAAAAAACCATGTTGAGGACCCTTTGGCCAGAGATATGTTCAATTTTGTTTTAGTTCAATGCATTCAATAAGTAACTCATTCCAAAGTGCGTTCAAGCTATGTTCCATGCAATCTGCTTATGCACGCATTACACAAAAGATCAAGCGATTTGCCTTGAAAAATTCCATATAAGTAAATATGTCCTTTGTTGAATTGTAAAGGATTCAAGAACTAGCTCATTAGAGATATTTGCAATGGAATTTGCTAGGCATTGTATTGTAAAAACGATCAAAGGCTGTGCATTGAAGAATAAGTTATATGCAATTTTGTTTTAGTTCAGTGCATTCAATAACTAATTCATTCCAAAGTGCGTTCAAGCTAAGTTCCATGCAATCTGCTTATACAAGCATTGCACAGACGATCAAGTGCTTTGCATTGAAAAATTACGTTTGTAAATATGTCCTTTGTTGCATTGTAATGGATTCAAGAACTAGCTCATTAGAGAGATATGCAATGGAATTTGCTAGGCATTGCATTGTAAATACGATCAAAGGCTGTGCATTGAAGAATAAGTTATATGCAATTTTGTTTTAGTTCAATGCATTCAATAACTAACTCTTTCCAAAGTGCGTTAGTTCAATGCATTCAATAACTAACTCATTCCAAAGTGCGTTCAAGCTATATTCCTTGCAATCTGCATTGCACAGACGATCAAGCGCTTTGCATTGAAAAATTCCATATTAGTAAATATGTCCTTTGTTGCATTGTAATGGGTTCAAGAGCTAGTTCATTAGAGAGATATGCAAAGGAATTTGCTCAGCATTGCATTGTAAATAAATACGATCAAAGGCTGTGCATTGAAGAATAAGTTACATGCAATTTTATTTTAGTTCAATAAATTCAATAACTAACTCATTCCAAAGTGCGTTCAAGCTATGTTCCTTGCAATCTGCGTATGCACGCATTGCACAGACGATCAAGTGCTTTGCATTAAAAAATTACATATTAGTAAATATGTCCTTGTTGCATTGTAATGGATTCAAGAATTAGCTCATTAGAGAGATATGCAATGGAATTGGCTAGGCATTGCATTGTAAATACGATCAAAGGCTGTGCAATGAAGAATAAGTTATATGCAATTTTGTTTTAGTTCAATGTATTCAATAACTAACTCATTCCAAAGTGCGTTCAAGCTATGTTCTATGCAATCTGCTTAAGCACGCATTGCACAGACGATCATGCGCTTTGTATTGAAAAATTACATATTAGTAAATATGTTCTTTGTTGCATTTTAATGGATTCAAGAAAAAGCTCATTAGAGAGATATGCAATGGAATTTGCTAGGCATTGCATTGTAAATACGATCAAAGGCTGTGCATTGAAGAATAAGTTATTTGCAATTTTGTTTTAGTGGAACATAGCTTGAACACACTTTGGAATGAATTAGTTATTGAATGCATTGAACTAAAACAAAATTGCATGTAACTTATTCTTCAATGAACAGCCTTTGATCGTATTTACAATGCAATGCCTAGCAAATTCCATTGCATATCTCTCTAATGAGCTAATTCTTGAATCCATTACAATGCAACAAAGGGCAAATATACTAACATGGAATTTTTCAATGCAAATCTCTTGACCTTATGTGCAATGCGTGCATAAGCAGATTGCATGGAACAAAGCTTGAACGCACTTTGGAATGAGTTAGTTATTGAATGCATTGAACTAAAACAAAATTGCATATACTTATTCTTCAAGCGCTTTGCATTGAAAAATTCCATATTAGTAAATATGTTCTTTGTCGCATTGTAATGGATTCTAGAACTAGCTCATTAGAGAGATATGAAATGGTATTTGCTTGGCATTGCATTGTAAATAAGATCAAAGGCTGTGCATTGAGGAATAAGTTATATGCAATTATGTTTTAGTTCAATGCATTCAATAACTAACTCATTCCAAAGTGCGTTCAAGCTATGTTCCATGCAATCTGCTTATGCGCGCATTGCACAGACGATCAAGTGCTTTGCATTGAAAAATTACATATTAGTAAATATGTCCTTGTTGTATTGTAATGGATTCAAGAGCTATCTCATTAGAAAGATATGCAATGGAATTTGCTAGGCATTGCATTGTAAATATGATCAAAGGCTGTGCATTGAAGAATAAGTTACATGCAATTTTGTTTTAGTTCAATGCATTCAATAACTAACTCATTCCAAAGTGCGTTCAAGCTAAGTTCCATGCAATCTGCTTATGCACGCATTGCACAGACGATCAAGTACTTTGCATTGAAAAATTACATATTAGTAAATATGTTCTTTGTTGCATTTTAATGGATTCAAGAACTAGCTCATTAGAGAGAATGCAATGGAATTTGCTAGGCATTGCATTGTAAATACGATCAAAGGCTGTGCATTGAAGAATAAGTTATTTGCAATTTTGTTTTAGTTCAATGCATTCAATAACTAACTCATTAAAAAGTGCGTTCAAGCTATGCGATCAAGCGCTTTGCATTGAAAAATTACATATTAGTAAATATGTCCTTTGTTGCATTGTAATGGATTCAAGAACTAGCTCATTAGAGAGATATGCAATGGTATTTGCTAGGCATTGCATTGTAAATACGATCAAAGGCTGTGCATTGAGGAATGAGTTATTTGCAATTTTGTTTTAGTTGAAAATAGCTTAAACGCACTTTGGAATGAATTAGTTATTGAATGCATTGAACTAAAACAAAATTGCATGTAACTTATTCTTCAATGCACAGCCTTTGATCGTATTTACAATGCAATGCCTAGCAAATTCCATTGCATATCTCTCTAATGAGCTAATTCTTGAATCCATTACAATGCAACAAAGGGCAAATATACTAATATGGAATTTTTCAATGCAAATCGCTTGACCTAATGTGCAATGCGTGCATAAGCAGATTGCATGGAACAAAGCTTGAACGCACTTTGGAATGAGTTAGTTATTGAATGCATTGAACTAAAACAAAATTACATATACTTATTCTTCAAGCGCTTTGCATTGAAAAATTACATATTAGTAAATATGTTCTTTGTCGCATTGTAATGGATTCTAGAACTAGCTCATTAGAGAGATATGAAATGGTATTTGCTTGGCATTGCATTGTAAATAAGATCAAAGGCTGTGCATTGAGGAATAAGTTATATGCAATTTTGTTTTAGTTCAATGCATTCAATAATTTCTATCCAAAGTACGTTCAAGCTATGTTCCATGAAATCTGCTTATGCACGCATTGCACAGACGATCAAGCGCTTTGCATTGAAAAATTACATATGTCCTTTGTTGCATTGTAATGGATTCAAAAACTAGCTCATTAGAGAAATATGCAATGGTATTTTCTAGGCATTGCATTGTAAATACGATCAAAGTCTGTGCATTGAGGAATAAGCATATGCAATTTTGTTTTAGTTCAATGCATTCAATAACTAACTAATTCCAAAGTGCGTTCAAACTTTGTTCCATGCAATCTGCTTAAGCACGCATTGCACATAAGGTCAAGCGATTTGAATTGAAAAATTCCATATTAGTGTATTTGTCCTTTGTTGCATTGTAATGGTTTCAAGAACTAGCTCATTAGAGAGATATGCAATGGAATTTGCTAGGCATTGCATTGTAAATACGATCAAAGGTTGTGCATTGAAGAATAAGTTACATGCAATTTTGTTTTAGTTCAATGCATTCAATAACTAATTCATTCCAAAGTGCGTTCAAGTTATGTTCCATGCAATCTGCTTATGCACGCATTGCACAGACGATCAAGCGCTTTGCATTGAAAAATTATATATTAGTAAATATGTCCTTTGTTGGCATTGTAATGGATTCAAGAGCTAGCTCAATTAGAGAGATATGCAATGGAATTTGCTAGGCATTGCATTGTAAATACGAACAAAGGCTGTGCATTGAAGAATAAGCTATATGCAATTTTGTTTTAGTTCAAAGCATTCAATAACTATACTCCAAAGTGCGTTCAAGCTATGTTCCATGCAATCTGCTTATGCACGCATTGCACAGACGATCAAGTGCTTTGCATTAAAAAATTACATATTAGTAAATATGTCCTTGTTGCATTGTAATGGATTCAAGAAGTAGCTCATTAGAGAGATATGCAATGGAATTTGCTAGGCATTGCATTGTAAATACGATCAAAGGCTGTGCATTGAAGAATAAGTTACATGCAATTTTGTTTTAGTTCAATGCATTCAATAACTAACTCATTCCAAAGTGCGTTCAAGCCATGTTCCATGCAATCTGTTTATGCACGCATTGCACAGATGATCAAGCGCTTTGCATTGAAAAATTACATATTAGTAAATGTGTCCTTTGTTGCATTGTAATGGATTCAAGAACTAGCTCATTAGGGAGATATGCAATGGAATTTGCTAGGAATTGCATTGCAAATACGATCAAAGTAATATGCAATTTTGTTTTAGTTCAATGCATTCAATAACTAACTCATTCCAAAGTGCTGTTCAAGCTATGTTCCATGCAATCTGCTTATGCACGCATTGCACAGAAGCTTTACAGTTAATAATATTCAGAATGCACAGAAACGGTTTGGTGTATAATTTGATTTTAAAATATTTAAGAGATACAGAGTTTATTAGAAGGATTTCGTCTTTTTTTTTCTTTTTCATTTTATTTGATTTATTTTTTTCCCTTTCGTTTATCGAGGCTTCACACTCCCGTCCCAGTAGGTGGCGGAAATGCACCTTAAACTGGTTTACCAACCGCCATAAAGAAGAAGAAGTGGAGGAAGAAGAAGAAGCAGAAGAGTAAAAGCAGACATTCTCTGGTAATAGCAAAGATTTTAGAATAACACAGTCATTTTGGTAATAGAATGCTGTGCTCAACGTGAACACAGCTGGTCATCGATGAGTTTTTGGAAAATGCCTGTCATTCAATGAAAAGCAAGTGTTTACTAGTTTAAATAAGAGTAACATCGATAGAAAGTGATCTTTCTGTCAGTCAGCTACTAAATAAGAAGGTAACTTACTGTGGTGGCACTATGAAACAATTATGGTATCTAATGTTAAATTATAGAAAACCAATGTACGTCAATGTAGTCCTTATTCAAATTAATTTTTTTTCTAGCAATATCATAAACATGAATTTGACATCTAAACGATTTAAACAATGTTAAAAAAAACCCATAAGCAACTAATGTTTGTCTGTAATTATTGATAAACTTGGGAACCCTAAATTTAAGTTAATGATAACCGTTTTGTTTGTTTGATCATTTTTTCTCAATCAGGGCTGCGTTTCCCAAAAGCATCGTAAGCCGTTGAGCTCCGCTGGAGAATTTTCGGTGCTGTGGAGAAGGGGTAAGTAAGTTGATCGTAAAAACGATCATACGAATGATCTTAATATTATGTTCTGTTTCCCAAAAGCATCGTAACTTAAGTAGCACTTGAAAATCTTCGTAGAACTACGAGTGCTCTGGAGTAATCGTACATCCCCAAGTGCATCGTAAGAAGACAGAGTTATGAGGTCACCTGCAGGACAACCGGCAGATTACACTTTATTCAATAGATTACAATGCAACGTAAGTAGCCTATAATATATAGGTTTTGATTGTACACTTTGTTGTACTCGTGTTTTGTTTAAATTAATAAATTAAATAATTAAAAAGGGAAGAAAAAAATAGAAATAGCCTACACATCTAAATTAAACGAATGAAAAAAAAAATCATAAAATAGGCTAAGTAATCTGGGAAATATGCTTTAAAGACCGGGCAAAATAGTGATGAATTAAAAAAAATCTGTCAATGACTTGCTGACGTGCACGAAAACCAGCCATGTTTTGGATCTCCTTCCCTGATCTTTGAACACGGTTGCAGTTAGTTTGCAATGTGACATGTCCTTCCAGATGTTTTGTTTTTCCTTATTTGTATGGTGTCCTTTAAATCTGTTAAAAATAAAATCTTTGTTTCCCTCTATCTCCTCTGGAAGGACATTAATTTTATCTTTTTGAAAGGTAGCCTATCTTCTCTTGTTTTTTTTTTTTTTCAGCCATTTTGTCAGCCTGTATAGGTGTTTTATATCCATATAGATTTGTCTTGATTTCTAATCCACAACAAATGACGATTATTAGGTTCAAAATACGACTTAGGTTATATTTCAGGTTATATTTAGGTTATACTTAGGTTATATAAGGTTATATTTCAGCACTTCGGGAATGGATAGCGACGCTTAAGTAGCACGTAGAACGCGTTCTCGCGCGTTAATGTTAAGTGCATGTTTGGGAAACACACGTGGAATTGCTGCGATCGTTCGTAACCTTGCACGTAGAGAGCGCTCTTAAGAGCTAAGATACATCGTTATCGGGAAATCCGGCCTGCAGGCTGTTTACTTCTCTCTCTGCCATGTTTTAAAAGGGTCCAATTCCAAATGAAGTTACTTTTTGGGTGACCCAAAAAGGGTCTCTCTCTCTGCCATGCTTTAAAAGGGTCCAAATCCAAATGACGTTACTTTTTGGGTGTCCCATCTCATATCTCACTTCTCTCTCGCTCAGTGATGGAGTTTCCAGAAGGCTTTAACCAGCTTGACCTGCTGGAGTCTCATGGCCACATGATTCCAGTGGGGACAAAGAGCGGCTTGGAGGACGAGGAGGAAGGAGATGATGATGAGGATGAAACCTGCCACACAGAGGAATGGAATCAGCAACAGGAGCTTAAATTACAAGACACTCCAACTGAACTGATATTATGGGCCGCTGAGAAGAATAAGTGACCTTTATCTCGAGCAGTGGTTTTCAAACCTGAATCTCTTATTTAAAGGGATCATGGAATTGAGAATCAATCAGAGATCATATGGAGAATCAGAAATCAGGAGAACACTTCACATCCGTGCTGTATGGTGGGTGTAGTCGCTTAAGTTCAGAATCAAAGTCGGAAAGAGCTTTAATTATAGTGTGCTTGTAGGCTACAAACAGGGAATCTTGGTTTTGAATCTTGCAGTGCACACATATAAATACAACAAGAAGACACAATCAATTTTAAGAATAAAACAGGTTTAGGCAGAAAAAAAACATTTACAGTTTTGTAAATAATATGAATTTACATAGATATTGCACTTCAAAGTCTAAGGGGATGTATGGCTTCTGGAATGGTCAATTTTCATAGCAGAGTAAATAGAGACATATTTCTGGATTCTGTAGATTCTCAGCTACAATGTGGATGCATTGACAATACACTTTTTGAGACAATTATATGTGTTAAAATGTGATATGTGATCACCAAGAAATACAAAAACAGAATTTTTATTTTTTTTATTTTATAAAAATACGAAACATAAAGAAAGTTATTCACAACAAATATTTATTCCTCAAAGGCTTTAGAACACCTGCAAAAACAATTGGGTGAAAAAGTATAAAGAAACAAAACAAATATTTACATTTCTGTGACTGCAGTCACCATACTTTTTTGTGAAAAATACAGAAATAAGAATATAAAGGGAACCAAATGTTCATTAAAATGGAATATTCTCTATAGTCTCAATTTACAAAATATCCAAAAACCACCCCTAGATGGCACTGTGCAATGCATTTAAAAGACTTGAAATATTGATGTTTCAATATTTGATGTTTGATTGTAAAAAATGTTTTTTTCTCTTCCAATATTCTCTTACTGCTGGGAGCTTTAGAACTCCAATGAATTTGAACTTCTCTGCCGGGTTGATGGTGGTCCACTTGGACCTTTTCCCAGCAGCAATGTTTCTCTCTGCCAGCTTGTTTGCTTTGGCACACAATGTCCTTGAATCAGCTCTAAAAAAAGAGCTTGAAAAGGCTGAGGGGGCTTTGCTCTGTGGAGGTGTCCAATTGCACTCCAGGTTCCAGTCGGGGCAAAACTGTGGAATGGGGGCCACATCAGGATCATTTTCGGTCTTCCATCCTTGTTCCAGCTGGTCTGGTGGTGCTGGACATCTGACAGGTGAAAGTGTGACTGCCTCCTTCCCCTTCCCCTATGATGCGACCTTAAGGCAGGGCTCGCAGATGTACTCGGCTGCTCTGCGGTTTCCTGATTTAGACTAAAACACACAGATTTTGTCATTAGTTTACTGTAGATTCCCACATATCAAAAGCTGTACAGCCTTTCTAATAATGAAATAAAGATTAGCTATTCATCATCATGTGTGCATATTTTACGTTCAAGTCATAGGACTGCAACTGCAAAATTATTACTGGAGCCTTTATCATAGTAACATTATACAGTATATGCACAGAGTAAATACAATGGGTCTTATTCATAAAACATTCGTAAATATGCGAGTAAATATGAGAGTGATTTGCGTGTAAAGAGACCTTCCCGAAAACTCTTCTCCTGATTCACAAATACTTCGTAAACGTCAGATGTGATTGTAAAATGTGTGTGTGTGTCAGTGAATTCCAACCAGTCGTAAATGGGATGCACGTGCACGTTCATTCTCATAAATCAGGCCCATTATATCTGACTGACATCTACAGGGGTTGGACAATGAAACTGAAACACTGGCCAATGTTGGAGGTTTCACATCTATATGCCTGATGGCCAATCTTCAGAGTGAAGCACGGGTGGATCAGTGATGGTTTGAGCTCCAATGTCATGACAATCCTGATTGTATTTGATGGACACGACACTGCCGAGGACTACCAAACCCTTCTGGAGGATCATGAGCACCTGATGCTCAAACTGTATTATGTTGTGGCAGATTTTAAGTCTCAATTCAAATCATCAAAGTCCGGATCAGGTCCTGAAGAAATTGTGCAGAGTCGAGGTTTTGGGTCTCAGAAAAGCAACTTTATTGAGCAGTTCAACAAAGTGAGATGCCAGCTGGCCATCTGATCTTACAATGGTCTGCACTCATTTCTTATACCTTGTGGTAGCCAATTAGCGCTCAAATTGTTATCTTTTATCTCCTTGCTCCTCCTTATTACTCCTCCCAGATTAAAAACACCTGCATTATCATTTTATTTTTAATTGGGGCAAACTTCCTTGCGCATGCGTATCATTTCTTTTTACACAATGGGCTCCTTGTTTCATTACACTTTTCCCAGTGGCACATTGTTACATTGTATACAATCTGTTTCTCTCCCAGTGCCTCCCAACACCTGCATCTGTGCTACAAGTGTTTTTTGGGTACTTTTCCACTCTCTCGTCCCTGTCCTCATGTGCCCTAAGACCCTAGCTTTTTCTGCTTGGCATTACATCACATGCACGCTTCTTTCACATGCACAGCATGCTTCTTTTACATGTACAGCACTCTTCTTTCACATGTACATAGGACAAGCAGAATTCTCCAACATAGCCCCCCTTTGGGACTTTCTCTAGTCCCACACTCAATAATTGTGCCCAGGATGCATCTCTATGAGTCGGTCTTCTCTCCTTCTACCAATATGGTCAATATAGACCATTCACCTTTTACCAATCTAACCCACATCACATAGGTGCACCCTGGAGGAGAAGCAGGACCAAACATCTCCACCCTCCATTGACTAGAGTGGAGTAAAAGATCCTACCCTCCTTTTTACATCATCAGCTTAAGAGGCATGTTTCTTTGTGTTTCCCTGCATTTTTGAATCTTTATCTTGTCCCACGGTGCCAGAGGAACTTCGCAGGCGCTTCCGGTGGCCTGGAGTGCTATCTGGGTTGCTCCATCGTTGCCAGAGGTGCTCAAGTTGCCTTGGAGCGCTATCTGGTGTTGGAGCAGACAGCGGGTTTTTAAACCACCAGTTGAGTCTGCCCTTGCCTTCTTTGACAATCGGTGACCGCGCTTCACGTATAGTTCCTCTATCTACTACACACATGTACATGTTCCAACCATGTAAAATATCACCATTCTCTTTTTTCTTTTTTCCTTAATGCACTTCTACATACTACTTTCAGGAGTATAGATTGTATATATATATATAAAAAAACAATGACAATGAAAACATTTGTATCTCAATCCCTCATACTGCATCATTTCTTTAAAGTAAGAACTTACTTTTAATCTCTTCTTACATTCCTTCTAATCCTTTTCCTTCATTCTTTTAGTTTCATAACACATTATATATGAATATACTCAAAAGGTGGTATATACCGTGACATAAAGTGAGTAGTAATAATAAAACATTCTTGACTTTTCATTTTTTCTGGTTGCATTATCTCGTACCACGGACAATGACCTGTTTCAGACCTTCTAGCATCCCCTTACATTCACATACTTATAATTGTGACCAGTGGTGTGATTATAGTAAAAATATTTCTTGTGGATTACATAAGCATGCTATATAGAAAGAGATTATATGAGTGTAAATATTCCCAGAAAGACAGCCCTTATACAAAATCAAAGGAATGTAGAAAAAAACCCCTCTAACTAACTGCCTACTCTACCCATGCACTAAATGTTCTAACTGATTTTATCCCCAAAATCAAAATACACAGTGGGGCTATCTCCCTCTCTAACCATAAACAGCGTAAAAATGTAAAAAATCAAAAAGTAATAAGGTACCATCTTTCCATATGGTCTCAGTTAGTTACTTTACAGAAACTCGTCCAGCTCATCCAGGTCTGGGGCACTTGGGTGAATCTCTTCATTGACACATCCAATGTCAACTCCAGTTGGTCTCACTGTTTCATTGATCATGTGTTTGGCAGCTGCACTGGCCAGCATTGATCTGAGAAAAGGCACAACACAACAAAACAACAGAAAGAAAACACCAACTGATGCTGCTAATATTATTCCCACCTGAATGAGCCAGTCTTTCCAGGATGCAAATATTGAGTCAAGCCAATACCCAAAGCTCCTGTCTCTCCCCGCATTGGTAGCAACTTCCGGTCTTAATTCTTTTATCTTCTTCATGTCCCTAGTAAATGATCCATCCAGGTCTGTGCCCGCTTAGGAATAAAGGTACAACAGTCAGTTTCAAACATTACGCACACACCTCCTGTGTCTGCCAGGAGCCAATTCAGAGCTTGTCTATTCTGCCAGGTCATTTTGCTTGTGTCTTTTAGTTGTTCTCCTAGAGCTTCGAGTGCTTCATCCGTGTAATTAATAAATCTCTGCTGATTGTACTATATGTAATGAATCCATTCCATATTCTTATTTGGCGTTATCTATACAAATATTAATTTAAGTCCTGCTGCTGCCTCGTCTCTAGCATATGGTCTCCATCTTGGCTGTAACAATCCATCACTAGATGCTTGAAAGGTCCTTCTGGAATAGAGCCTATTGGGGTTGCTGTTCCTTTTCTGACATTATTTCACATTCATTTGAAAATTCATCTACCCTTGTCTGTAAGTATGGGGACCAAACTCCCTGTCTTTTTATCTTTCTCACATTTCCCCCCTTGCACAGTGATCAAAACTGTCTGTGCGCATCAGGAATCAGGATGTTCAGTAGTGGTAATGGAGCTATCATAAGTCCTTCCATGGCAATCAAATCTATTCTAACACCAATTCTGACGTTGTTTAGAAATGTTGCATTTGGCTATCATCAATCTTCTTTTAAAATCATCTATCATCAAATTTCTTTCTTTTTTTTTTCTCTTTTTATATTTTTACTCACTTCCCCCCTTTGTGCGATGGTCAAAAAACCACGCACATCTTAAATTAAAAAGGTTTGCCAGTGTAATTATTTTAATTCCTTTAATACCTCATTTGTCCAATCTAAAGTTGAGGGTGTTGCTGCCTTCTGGACTTATCTGATATAGACTTAATTTTATATTCAATTATCTATCCTAAATTTCAAGGTACGAATATCACTAATACAAAATTGTTAATACAACTCTGATGACAAAAGCTACTGAATATTGTGGTGTAGCATTCCCCATGTGACAATGTCCACGTCTTTGAACAACACAGCTGGCCGACATCAGTTGCCATTTGATTGTGTTAAACACCTCTGTCATAAACCTCACTTTTTTTAATATATAATATAACAAATTATCTGGTAGGTCAACTGTTTAAAAGACCGATTATCAGTTTATCTAATCTAATTTGTCATTCATCTGTTCATTTAATTTCTCCTCATAATTGTCACGGGGTGTGGTGCAGGGGTGCAGGAGTGCAGGACGAAGGAGCGGGAGGAATCCAGATTGACATCAAACACGAATTTATTATAAACATACGGCAGGAAGGCAGGTAAACAGGAGCACACATCGGGTAACATGAACATCGACTGACAAAGACAGACTGAATCAGATGGAACTAAATAGACAGAGGAATCAAACTAAATGGAGTGCAAACAGGTGAAAATGATGACGAACAGACGAGGAACAGGTGGCTGATGAGGGGGTGAGATCAGGAGAGGAAACAAAAGGATCCGGGGAAGCGTCGTGCAGATGACGAGACAAACAGGTGAAGACGAAGACTGTGACATCACTCCCCCCTCCCGGTAGGCGTGACCTCACGCCGTAACATCAGCGGGGAGGGGGGGTGGGCGCCCTGGAGGCTGTGGAGGACGTGGTCAGGCGCAGGCAGCCCCCCAGGGCGGAGCAGGATGAGGGCGTGGCCAGGGCGGAGCAGGATGAGGGCGTGGCCAGGATGGAGCAGGATGAGGGCGTGGCCAGGGCGGAGCAGGATGAGGGCGTGGCCAGGGCAGAGCAGGATGAGGGCGTGGCCAGGGCGGAGCAGGATGCGAGGACCCTTCGGGTGGCCACGGCGGAGAGAGCCCTTCAGGAGGCCGTGGCGGCGAGAGCCCTTCGGGCGGCCACGGCGGTGAGAGCCCTTCGGGAGGCCACGGCGGTGAGAGCCCTTCGGGAGGCCACGGCGGTGAGAGCCCTTCAGGCAGCCGTGGCGGTGAGAGCCCTTCGGGAGGCCACGGCGGTGAGAGCCCTTCGGGCGGCCACGGCGGTGAGAGCCCTTCGGGAGGCCACGGCGGTGAGAGCCCTTCAGGCAGCCGTGGCGGTGAGAGCCCTTCGGGAGGCCACGGCGGTGAGAGCCCTTCGGGCGGCCACGGCGGTGAGAGCCCTTCAGGCGGCCGTGGCTGGGACACTGGGCCCCCCCCAAAAAATATTTGGGTTGAGGCCCCGGGTGAAGGGCAGATGGGGAGTGGATGGTCTCGGGCTGGACGGTCTGGACGGTCTCGGGCTGGAGGGTCTGGACGGTCTCGGGCCGGACGGTCTGGACGGTCTCTGGCCGGACGGTCTGGCCGGTCTCTGGCTGGACGGTCTGGCCGGTCTCTGGCTGGACGGGCTGGACGGTCTCTGGCTGGACGGGCTGGACGGTCTCTGGCTGGCCGGTCTGGACGGTCTCTGGCTGGACGGTCTGGACGGTCTCTGGCTGGACGGTCTGGACGGTCTCTGGAGGGCTGGACGGAACCAGCAGTGAAGAGCACACAGACTCTGGAGGGCTGGACGGAACCAGCAGTGAAGAGCATATAGTCTCTGGAGAGCTGGACGGAACCAGCAGTGAAGAGCATACAGTCTCTGGAGGGCTGGACGGAACCAGCAGTGAAGAGCATACAGTCTCTGGTGGGCTGGACGGAACCAGCAGTGAAGAGCTTACAGTCTCTGGTGGGCTGGACGGAACCAGCAGTGAAGAGCTTACAGTCTCTGGTGGGCTGGACGGAACCAGCAGTGAAGAGCTGACAGTCTCTGGTGGGCTGGACGGAACCAGCAGTGAAGAGCTTACAGTCTCTGGTGGGCTGGACGGAACCAGCAGTGAAGAGCTTACAGTCTCTGGTGGGCTGGACGGAACCAGCAGTGACGAGCGTTCAGTCTCTGGATGGCTGGACGGAACCAGCAGCGAAGAGCATACAGTCTCTGGAGAGCTGGACGGAACCAGCAGTGACGAGCATAAAGTCTCTGGAGAGCTGGACGGAACCAGCGGTAAAGAGCATACAATCTCTGGAGAGCTGGACGGAACCAGCGGGGAAGAGCATTCAAACTCTGGAGAGCTGGACGGAACCAGCGGCGAAGAGCATTCAATCTCTGGAGAGCTGGACGGAACCAGCGGTGAAGAACATTTAGTCTCTGGAGAGCTGGACGGAACCGGCGGTGAAGGGCCTTTAGTCTCTGGAGAGCTGGACGGAACCAGCAGTGAAGGGCATTCAGTCTCTGAAGAACTGGACGGAACCAGCGGTGTAGAGCATTCAATCTCTGGAGAGCTGGACGGGACCAGCAGTGAAGGGCATTCAGTCTCTGAAGAACTGGACGGAACCAGCGGTGTAGAGCATTCAAACTCTGGAGAGCTGGACGGGACCAGCGGTGAAGAGCATTTAGTCTCTGGAGAGCTGGACGGAACCAGCGGTGAAGAGCCTTTAGTCTCTGGAGAGCTGGACGGGACCAGCGGTGAAGAGCATTTAGTCTCTGGAGAGCTGGACGGAACCAGCAGTGAAGGGCATTCAGTCTCTGAAGAACTGGACGGAACCAGCGGTGTAGAGCATTCAAACTCTGGAGAGCTGGACGGGACCAGCGGTGAAGAGCATTTAGTCTCTGGAGAGCTGGACGGAACCAGCGGTGAAGAGCCTTTAGTCTCTGGAGAGCTGGACGGGACCAGCGGTGAAGAGCATTTAGTCTCTGGAGAGCTGGACGGAACCAGCGGTGAAGAGCCTTTAGTCTCTGGAGAGCTGGACGGGACCAGCGGTGAAGAGCATTTAGTCTCTGGAGAGCTGGACGGAACCAGCGGTGAAGAGCCTTTAGTCTCTGGAGAGCTGGACGGGACCAGCGGTGAAGAGCATTTAGTCTCTGGAGAGCTGGACGGAACCAGCAGTGAGGGGAGTTCTGACTTGGGAGGGCTGACGGTGAGCGCGGGCTCGGCAGGGCTGACGGTGCGCGCAGACTCGGCAGGGCTGACGGGGAGCGCGGGCTCGGCAGGGCTGACGGTGCGCGCAGGCTCGGCAGGGCTGACGGTGAGCGCGGGCTCGGCAGGGCTGACGGTGAGCGCGGGCTCGGCAGGGCTGACGGTGAGCGCGGACTCGGCAGGGCTGACGGTGACCAGAGAAGATGAGGGTTCAGGGGTTGGAGTGGTGCTGGTGACTTCTTCCACGTAGAATGGGGATTCACAGCACACCAGCACCCACTCCACACAGGCAAGGAAGTCATCGGCTGGACCGCTCCCTGGGAGGCGTGCCCGGGTCCGCTCGCTGAGGCTGGCGATGTAGAAAACACACAGCGAGAGGTCCGGGTAGTGGGTGTGGAACGCCAACTCCAGAAAGTCCCTGGTATGGGACTCCAGGGAGCGGTCTTCCTGGTCCAAACAGAGGAGGCTCACCGCTGGAAGGTCCATCACTCTCAGTTAAATCTTGGTCAGTCGATCTGTCACGGGGTGTGGTGCAGGGGTGCAGGAGTGCAGGACGAAGGAGCGGGAGGAATCCAGATTGACATCAAACACGAATTTATTATAAACATACGGCAGGAAGGCAGGTAAACAGGAGCACACATCGGGTAACATGAACATCGACTGACAAAGACAGACTGAATCAGATGGAACTAAATAGACAGAGGAATCAAACTAAATGGAGTGCAAACAGGTGAAAATGATGACGAACAGACGAGGAACAGGTGGCTGATGAGGGGGTGAGATCAGGAGAGGAAACAAAAGGATCCGGGGAAGCGTCGTGCAGATGACGAGACAAACAGGTGAAGACGAAGACTGTGACAATAATCTTTTAAATTACTTTAGATCTCATCATAATCTCAAATTCATGACCCACAATATCAACATCGTATAATCCCCGGTAATATCAAAATTTGTGATATCACGTGTTTATAATTTGTGTAGTAACTATTTTACTTCTCAAAAATGACTATTGACCAAGATAGAGTGACCAGCATCATAGCTCTATCATCCACATTTTTGTTGTTTGACACATTTTGTCTCTCCTTTTTTAATACAGAACTCACAATCACTCAAGCTTATACCAGCTACCTTGAAAGCATAGCCCAAACATTCTCTGTTTAATTAACAAAATCTTAAATAATCTAATGCTGCATTTACTCTTGTTGTTATTATTATTAATCCAATATTCTCTCACTCTGCTAAGTCCAGTCTCGGCTTTAATTAATTATTTAGTGACGCAAGCACTTGACTTCTTTTCTTTTAATTATATTATTAGCATTATTAAATGCTTACAGCTGGACTGACGTCTATTGAAAGAAAGCAAATAGAGTGTTAGCCTAACAGAACATAGAGAACTGCTGCTGGACCAGTGTATAATCAAAATACAATTAATATGGCCAATCAATGAAACTATAAGCGGTCTCTGTTGTGATCATTTAAGACGCATCACCTGCTTAAGAAAGGATGAAGTCCTTCTGCTTGGATCAGTTGAACTGGTTGGGCTGCTGTCATGTTTCTCTCCTCATCCAATGCATTTGATCTGTCAGTCCTCGTTCAAGGGTCTGGCGTCATGTTCTGACACAGTGGTTGGACTGGATGCTGTAGTCTCTCTGCTTCTCCTCAGCCTGGTTTTTGGCCAAGCAACGGAGGAGGCACATTTGAAGAATGGCAGGATGTTTTTTCTTGGTTGTTTCTCCATCAACACAGTCTTTGTCTATCCCAGCTCCTCAGAAGTTTCAACTTCATATTTTCAGGGAGGATGAAGGCCCACCAACCAAAATCTCACTTGTTGCACAGTCTAGTTGCTGTTGTTCATGTCGAGGCAGATGCCCCAAAAGCTGACTGGTGTCATCTGGAAAATGAACACTCAGAGATTCGCATTAATCAAATTCATACTTTATAAATTCTTCAACCATCTCTTTCAATTGTCCCTTAATTTCAGAAGTCTCATCTGGTTGATAACAGCAGTTTCCCCATGCGGTTTTAATAAAGCAAGTTCTTCTTTGCAGAAAAGAGCAAGCATGTTCTTCTTTGCAGAATGCAGAAAATAGCAGCCTATCAGTCCGTCTGAATTGCCTTATATGGTATTTTTATCACTTGCTATTTCGATCCCTACTCCCTCAAACATTTTAGGATTAAATTAATTACTCTCATTACTGTAAAAATGCATAAAATACAATACAGTATACGTCTGTTAAAAGTGTTTTTTTTTTTAAGCTTGGTCACCCAATCCTGCTCATTCAACACAATCAATGTATTATTTAAAATAACGCAATTCAAAAATCTACATTTCTACAATATATCAAATTTCAAACTGTCTCCCAGGGATAACAAGATACAAACATCATAGGCCATGACTTTATACAGTATAACAGGTCAATCATACTCACATCTAGCATGTCTCTCTCTTTTTCTGTATATACTTTATATATCTCCAAATGCCAGATATTTCTATAATCCTTTTTGTCACTTATTCTTTTGGGAACTCCACAAACCACTAATACAAAGTAGAACACTCCAGTATTTTTGATGGCCACCAGTTTTTCACAATCCACCATATCAATCCCTGTTAGGCCTGCTTATTAATTCAATTTCCCTATAGACCGGTCAACTAACATTTATTCAATTTTAGTAGTTTCTTTCACGTTAATTTCTTATCAATTATTTTATTGGTGTTTTCTCTGTAATTCTGAAACTAGCCTATTTTTAATTCTGACTGGATTAGCAGAATTCACCAATCCTATTTCATCTCTTTGTAAACTGTTTTTGAACACTTGACTGTTGCCACAATTGATACAATTAAATTCATAAAACCCAATTAGGCCAATTGAAAATGTATGTGACCAATCATTAGAAATTTTTGATTTGCAACTTTTTGAGTTAACCTTTGATTGTCTGTCTTTTGCTTTCAGAAATACATCTTTGTCAGCTCTTTTCTCAGGGCTTCCCTTTCTTTATCCATTCATTAGTCCCTGTGTCTTACTCTAAATCCTTCATTAAATTTGCCAAACTTTCATTGGATGTCTCTCTTCTCTTTAGGCTTTCTTCATATAGCCTTGGTGTTGCAAAACTAATATTTTGATCCTGGTATATCTACAGTTGTCGGCCCCATTAATCTTAATTATCTTTTTTTTTTTTTTTTTTTTCACACCTTTTTACCTTACAAACCCCAGATTGCATCTGTTCTTAACTAGTTTTCACCAAGATGGTCAGACATTTATTAAGGTATTTGATTAGTCTTTCCCTGGTATTTTAAAAACGCAGTTCCTCTATTACAGGTCCTCTGATGACAGTTACAAATAAGATCTCTCAAATGGTACTCACTTTCTGGTTTATAAGCTAGTCAGAACTAGAAAAGTTGAACTCTTTCTCTGTCTCCCTCCTTTCCTTCATCTCACACCCACACAGTCTCACTATCTTTTTGCAGCCCCTCCTCTCTCTGTCAGAGGCAGCCCCTCCTTTCTGCCTCTCTTTCTCAGATCACAGTCACTGTTTACTTGTGCTATATGAGAGGGAAACAAGTGTTCTTTCATAATTTTAGTTTCTCTTTATGAATGAATATCATAAATGAATATCATTATTTTTCAAACAGTCCTAATCTGTTCATTGGACGCGCACACACATACTTTTACTCTTTATTTTTCTTGTAACAATGAATAGACAAAGCCGAATTATTGTTCAGAATAGGCTGTTTTTCTCAGTCCAGATCACAGCTCCTGCAGTCAGAAGAATGGCCAAATAGACGAAAAAGCAAAATTATTAAAAATTTCACTTCATAGTCTCCCCATAATGTTTAATTACTCTTTATGGCATGTTTCTGAATTTAATTGCTCAAATAAATAAATATCAAGTTTCTTCTTTCTTTGTTTAAGATTTTTCTCCCCATCTCCTCCCCTACCCCTTCTATTTGTCCATCATTACATTTTTTTTTTTTTTTTCCATGAATTTCTACCCACTGGTATGGTTGGGGTTGCTTCTCAAAACTAGTCAAAATATCCACCAGTGCTGGTCTGATTTCTCCTCCCTATCTGACTTTAACGATTGTGTAATTTTCCCTCTGTACTGGCCCCGGAATCACTATATGCATGTTCCTCAAAATCCTCAATCCTCAAAATCATAGACCAAGTGTACTACGCATTTCTTTTCAGGTTAAAAAGGTTAAATTTGTTCAGGTTAGGTCTGAGTATTCTGTTTTTTTTTTTTTTTTTTTTTTTTTTTTATATATATATATATATATATATATTTTTTTTTTTTTAATCACATCACGCCAATCCATTAAGGGCCATTCTTGCTCAAGATGATTCAAATTTGTGATCTTTGTCAATTTTTTAAAAAGCTATTTTTTCCGTTGGTCTGTTAACTCCTGTCTCTGCCCTTCGTCATCTATAAACTCATTTTCAAACCAGGAGTGATCCTTAATGACTTTGGTTAGTTTTAATGCCTGTTTAAAGTTGTCTTCGTCCTCTCTTTCTCTCTGTACTCTCCTATCCTCTTTCTCATAATGATCTCTCACTCTGGTCCACATGTGTTCTTATCTTCAGGTGTCAAAAGATTAAAAATAAAAAGATATCCCTCCTTAGTTCTTTACCTCAATCCAAACACACTTAGTTATTTAGTTAGTTATTTAGTTCTGTTAGTATATTCATTCACACACCCGGGTTTTCATTCACACACTTTCACCACACTCATTCAACACTTTGATACCTTCTTATCTTTCTGCCTAAGGCTGTGTCTCTCTCTCAGGGTCACAGCGCTCACACTCTAGTGAGTGTCCAAGCAAACAAAGCCAATTTTTTGAATATTCTTTGCCTTCCAATATTTGCTTTTCTGTATTTTTCTTCACTGTCTTGACTTTTGTCTTTCATCTATTTTCCAATTAGCTCATATATATATATTTCTACTTCTCTGCAGTTTTTTCTACTCTGTGCACTTTTCCAGCCGGCGCGCTTCTACAGCAGCTGCAGCATAATTCACACACACTTCTCTCCCACACACACTTTTCTCCAGCGCGTGCTCCCTCTTTACACACACACACACACACACTTCTCTCGGCGCGCTCTCACTCTAGCATACATGCAATCTCACAGCACCTCTTGTGAGAATTTACGCATTCATACAAATGAACCTATAGCACCTCTTATAGGTTCTCTCACAGCACCTCTTGTGAGAATTTACGCATTCATACAAATGAACCTATAGCACCTCTTATAGGTTCTCTCACAGCACCTCTTGTGAGAATTTACACATTCATACAAATGAACCTATAGCACCTCTTATAGGTTCTCTCACAGCACCTCTTGTGAGAATTTACGCATTCATACACATGAACCTATAGCAACTCTTATAGGTTCTCTCACAGCACCTCTTGTGAGAATTTACGCATTCATACACATGAACCTATAGCACCTCTTATAGGTTCTCTCACAGCACCTCTTGTGAGAATTTACGCATTCATACAAATGAACCTATAGCACCTCTTATAGGTTCTCTCACAGCACCTCTTGTGAGAATTTACACATTCATACAAATGAACCTATAGCACCTCTTATAGGTTCTCTCACAGCACCTCTTGTGAGAATTTACACATTCATAAGCATGCGCTTCTTCTTCATTTGACCCAAGATCTCGACTTTTCTTTTCCACTTATTTTTGCCTTACTAAATTTAATCTTTTTAGGTTCGTTTTTCGGCGGGGTTTAATTTATTTAGCATGTATTTAAATATCAAACAATAATTACCAACCAAGGTGACTGCTCTGTCAGGGACCACACGAAACAAATTAAGCAAAAGCTGCTTACCTTGTTTTTGGTCGACCTTTTGTTTCGTGGGGTCACCAGCAGGCGTCGTCACCACGGCCGCTCCCCTCTCGAAGCTCCTGGCTGCCGCTCGCCAATTATGTTGTGGCAGATTTTAAGTCTCAATTCAAATCATCAAAGTCCGGATCAGGTCCTGAAGAAATTGTGCAGAGTCGAGGTTTTGGGTCTCAGAAAAGCAACTTTATTGAGCAGTTCAACAAAGTGAGATGCCAGCTGGCCATCTGATCTTACAATGGTCTGCACTCATTTCTTATACCTTGTGGTAGCCAATTAGCGCTCAAATTGTTATCTTTTATCTCCTTGCGCCTCCTTAGTACTCCTCCCAGATTAAAAACACCTGCATTATCATTTTATTTTTAATTGGGGCAAACTTCCTTGCGCATGCGTATCATTTCTTTTTACACAATGGGCTCCTTGTTTCAGTACACTTTTCCCAGTGGCACATTGTTACATTGTATACAATCTGTTTCTCTCCCAGTGCCTCCCAACACCTGCATCTGTGCTACAAGTGTTTTTTGGGTACTTTTCCACTCTCTCGTCCCTGTCCTCATGTGCCCTAAGACCCTAGCTTTTTCTGCTTGGCATTACATCACATGCACGCTTCTTTCACATGCACAGCATGCTTCTTTCACATGTACAGCACTCTTCTTTCACATGTACATAGGACAAGCAGAATTCTCCAACAGTATCAGCATGATCATGCACCAACAAACACAGCAAGACTTGTGACAGAAGGGTTTGATGAAGATGAAAGTGACGTTGAACATGCACAGTCACCAGATCTAAATATTATTGAGGTGTTTTGGAGGAGCGAGTCCACCAGCATCATATAGTGACCTGGACACTGTTCTGGAAGAGGAACGGCTCATAATCCCTCTGGTCACTGTGAAGGACTTCTATCTGTCATTCCCAAGATGAATTGGTGCTGTATTTGGATGCAAAATGAGGCCCTCACCATACTAACAAATTATTGTGTTGTAAAACCAGGTGTTTCAGTTTCATTGTCCAACCCCTGTATATGCATATAATAACATGAATGCGAATGAAAAAGAAAGATTTCTCGGATGCAGAAATTGAAGTTTTATTATCAGAAGTTCATTCAAAACGCCACATTTTATTTTCAAGCGTACATAGTGGCCTATCAGGTCCTAAAAAAGGAAGCTTGGCAGCATATTACAGATGCAGTTAATGGAGTTTCATCTGTTAATCGAACAGTCCCAGAAGTGAGAAGAAAATGGTTCAACATTAAGCTTGACAGCAAAAAACGAATTAGTTCACTTCGGAAAAATCGTATTCAAACAGGAGAAGGACCGCCATCGATCACCAGATCGTCTCGGTTACGGATGTAACCCTCGTCAGAAGTGACGGAGAATGGGGGTTTCGCATGAAAGCCAATCCTCTTCGAGTATTTAACAACGAGCCAATGGCATGCAATGCCTTGGGGCTGCGGAAATTTGCATAGCGTACTCCGCCCTACTCCGTGAGTATAAAAGGAGGAAGTGAACGCAACCGCAGTATGTCTTCGCTGAGGAGCCAAGACTGAACTCCGGCGTCTACCCAGCGGTACAGCAGAAGTGGCAGGGAACTCAGGGAACGAGGGTTACATCCGTAACCGAGACGTTCCCTTTCGTAGTCACTTCGAGTTACGTCAGAAGTGACGGAGAATGGGGGTCAGTGCCATCACGCCATCTTCAAGCTATCTTCCAGTGCCCTGCGAAAGTCTGGACCCCTGAACATAACTTAAACCAGGGATCCTACTTTGACACAGGAACCCAGGTACACTGGGAAACATATCCCGGGAGGGACATGCTACCAGATGCCTACCAAAGGAGGGCTTACAATACACATATGGCCGCATAGGAACACATATGGAGATCACTGGAGCACCAACCGCAGGTGGCTACTAGAATTTAACTCCAGGGGTGGCAGATGGCTTGCCAAGGGAAGACACATGTTTAGAGAGGCTTACAGTGGATAATACACATGAGACAGTTACCATAGGGAACCGTGCACATGGAGGCACCTAGCCAGCATCCAGAGCAACAGCAGTGGTGCTCGCATCGTCGGTGCTGGAGGACTCAAGGCTTCAACGGAAGACACTGAGGAAATATCGCACTTATCCAATCCGGGGAGTGGAATGGCGAGCAAGCGAAGACACCTAAGCGGGTCCAGTACTGGCGGAAGCGAGTACGTGAGAGGACACCGGCTCAATTCGCAGATTATAGAATCTCGCGAAGGTGTTTGGTGTCGCCCAGCCTGCAGCTCTGCAATGTCTGTTAGCGAGGCGCCATGCGCTAGAGCCCAAGAGGAGGCCACACTCCGAGTGGAATGGGCCGTCACACCAAGGGGGCACGGACGGCCTTGCTGCTGGTAAGACAAAGCAATGGCGTCCACTAACCAGTGAGACAGCCGTTGCTTTGAGAGAGCCCTTCCCTTCTGGCTCCCCCCATGACAGACAAGAGCTGGTCTGAGGTCCTGAACACCGCGTTCTGTCGACGTAGGTGCGGAGTGCACGTACTGGACAGAGCAGTGCAAAGCTGGGACTGCCTCCTCCAGGGGCAGCGCTTGCAGGTTCACCACCTGGTCCCGGAAGGGAGTGGTAGGAACCTTGGGCATATATCCAGGCCGGGGTCTCAAGAACACGTGAGAGTAAGCCGGCCCGAACTCCAGGCACACTTCGTCAACGGAGAGTGCGTGCAGGTCCCTTACTCTCCTGATGGAGGCCAATGCAATCAGGAGTGCTGTCTACATAGGACAGGGCTAAAACTCTACCGACTGCAAAGGCTCCAGGGGAGTTCTCTGCAGAGCACTTAGATCTACTGAGAGGTCCCCAGAGGGCACGAGGGGAGGGAGGCGGATTTAGCCTCCTACTCCCCTCAGAAACCTGATGATCAGGTCATGCTTCCCATAGACTTACCTTTCACTGCATCACGAGACGCGGCAATGGCCGCGACATGAACCGTAAGGGTGGAGGGCGACAGCCTACGCTCCAACCCTTCTTGCAGGAAGGAAAGCACGACCCCGATCGAACATCTCCGGGGGTCTTCTCCGCGAGAAGAGCACCAGTTGACGAAGAGGTTCCACTTCAACGCGTACAGGTGTCACGTGGACGACGCTCTAGCGGAAGTGATGGTTGCCGCCACCGCAGGTGGCAGCGAACTCAAACCTGCCCCGTCCCGTCCCGGAGCCACACGTGTAGACTCCAAGATCGGGACGAGGGTGCCACAGAGTGCCCCGTCTCTGAGTGAGTAGATCTAGTCTCAGAGGAATAGTCCAAGGAGGTGCTGTCGCGAGGAGCATGAGTTCGGAGAACCACGACTTGGTGGGCCAATAGGGGGCTACCAGCAAGACCTGCTCCTCGTCCTCCTTGATCTTGCACAACACCCGTGCAAGAAGGCTCACTGGGGAAAACGCATACTTGCGTGGGCCCCGCGGCCAGCTGTGCGCCAGTGCATCTGTGCCGACTGGGCCCTCGGACAGGGAATAAAACTGGGCGCAGTGGGATGAGTCCCGGGAGGCGTGAGCGTAGACCACCCTGGTGGTTGATGTACGCTACTGCAGCGGTGTTGTCTGAACGGACAAGTACGTGTTGACCCCTGAGCAGTGCTCGAAAGCGGTGCAGAGCCAGGCGTACTGCCAGCAGCTCGAGGCAATTGATGTGCATGAGGTGCTGGGGTCCTGTCCAGGAACCCGCGGCTGCATGCCCATTGCACATGGCACCCCAACCCGTGGTAGATGCATCCGTGGAGACAACGAGATGCCTGGAAACTCGCTGAAGAGGGACACCGGTCCGTAAAAAGCTGAGGTTCGACCAGGGGAAGAAGGTTCGGCGGCACGCTGGAGTCACTGGAACTCGGAGCGAGCCGCGATGCCATGCCCACCTCGGGACTCGATTGCGAAGCCACAGCTGAAGCGGTCTCATATGAAGCAAACCGAGCGGCGTTGCCGCGGCTGCGGATGCCATATGCCCCAGGAGCCTCTGAAACAGTTTCAGTGGAACCGCACTCTTGCCCTCGAACTGTCGAAGACAAGTCAGCAGTGAGTTTGCTCTTTTCCCGGTTGACCCGAAGGCCCAGACGGGCTAGGTGCCGGAGCACCAGGTCTCTGTGTTCGCAAGCTGTTCTCGAGAGTGTGCCAGTATAGCCAATCGTCGAGATAAATCAGGATGCGAACCCCGTGTTCGCGAAGGGGAACAAGGGCTGCCTCGATGATCTTCGTGAAGACGCGAGGTGACAGAGCTAACCCGAAAGGGAGAACCGTGTACTGATGCCTGGCCTCGAGGCAAACCGAAAACGGTCTGTGTCGAGGCAATATGGAGACATGAAATTACGCGTCCTTCAGGTCGATCGCTGCAAACAAATCCTGAGGCCGAACGCATTCGAAAATGCGTTTGGCTGTGAGCATTTTGAACGGCAGTCGATGGAGAGTACGGTTCAAAATGCGCAGATCCAGGATCGGTCGTAACCCACCGGTCTTCTGGGGACAGTGAAGTATGGGCTGTAAACCCGGACCTCACCTCGGCTGAAGGGACCGTCTCGATTGCACCCTTCGCCAGCAGGGTCGCAATCTCCGCTCTCATGACCGGGGCATTGCCACCAACCACCGTGGAGCGAACTCCCCTGAAGTGGGGAGGAGACCTCGCGAACTGAGTCGCGTAGCTGAATCTGATCGTTCTGATGACGCAGCGGGACATGTCGGGGAGCACTAGCCGGGCTCCCAGGAACTGAACCAGCGGAGTCATGCAAACCACAGACGTCCCCCCGGAGGGGCAGCGGTACAGGGAGACCGGCATGTGCACAGGAGTTACCCTGTGCGGATGCACAGTCGAGCCCCGTTCCCCGACAGAAGAGACCAGGGAAGGACCAGCGTTCCACGGGGGTCTGTTCTGCCGGGGGTCTGGCGATAGACGGGGAGGGGAGTGGTGTAGTCGGGGGACGACACATGCTCCCATCCGCACCCTCAGAGACAGAGAGGAATGAACGGGGCGACGCACTGGACGTCGTGCGCGCTCATTCCAGTCTGTGTGCTCAATGATAGTGTCAGCTTTTCTTCAACCAGCTCAAGGAGCTAGCTAGAACAAAAAGATTCTCCACCGGCCCTCCACCGGGGGAAGGAGGGGCCCTGCTACCGCCTCCTGAGAAAAACCATGACACCACCACTGAGCAGCCCGCCTCAGGAACATCGCTTCGCCTGGCGTTAGCGGGGCACACGGCCTGAGGTGGCTGAGACGCTTACCTGTGGCCTCCTCCACGACGCGAACCGGCTGAAGGCTGCTGCTGGGGCCGCGTGGGAGGGAAGGGAGCCGCAGGGGGGCGTCCTCGGCGGCGAGCGGGCGGAGGCGTCTGAGCCGACGGCTGGGTGGAGGCAGCAGCTGGCCGTCGGGGCAGAAGTGTAAACCCGCCTCTGTCTGCTCCTAGGCAGTCGAGAAGTGCTGGGCAAAGTCCTGGACCGCACCACCGAAACATTTAGATAATGCTCCTGGACCACAGCGGTGGGCATCACCTGACCAAGGGAGCGAGCGGCCGATTCCGTCGCCCGTTTGAGAGCAAAGGTAGGCGGCAGGCTCGCAGCTCGCTTGGTCCGTCCCCTCCTCGTGCACATTCCTGAGCAGCTAGCAGGTGCTCATCATATGCAGGGCGGAGGTTGCCTGTCCCGCCGCTCTACAGGATCGCACCGCCATAGACGGCGAGAACCCATAGGCTTTGGATGGGCATCTGGGAGCACCGCGGGAGGACGCGCCCTGCGGACGCAGCTGCATCGCAACAGAGCGCTCCACCGGGGGAGTCCCAGCGTACCCACAGGCAACCGCGTCGCCGAGGGGAGGACAGGTGGGGAAACTGAAGCACGCTCTTGGGGCTTTTTCTTTTTTTTTTTTTTTTACCCAAGTGCGTGTCAGTTCCGCATGCAACTCGGGGAAAAAGGAAATTGGGGTTGGGGGGTCCACCCCCACCCGATGCTCACGGAGGCCCGAGATAGCATGGCCGTCATCGCGGGATCAGACACGGCGCCGTTGACGCTCCCGAGGGAGGCAACGCAGCCGCATCCTCACTTCCCGAGGAGTCAAGCCCGCCTTGTGATGCTGCGATCGTCATCGCATCATCCTCTGGAGCGCTGAACGAAACAGACGGTACCTGCAAAGAGGCAGACGTCTGAAACGATACAGCGCTCACTGGCTCTAACACTGGAGCGGTGTGTGTGGCCCGAGGAACTAGCGTCGGTTTTTATTTATTTATTTATATATATTTTTTTCCACACATTCACCGTCATATCACCCTGTCCGCGAGTCGAAGAGCTTCTATTTTTAGAAGCAGAACGAGTAACGGACACGGGGACTCTTACTTTATCAGATCATTGAGTCTAGATCACAGTGTAGAGATGCTCATGTTCCCACAGAAGGAACATGAGTCATCCACGAACGCTGCTACTGCATGCTGAAAGCCCAGGCACACAGAGCAGCGATCGCGGCCATCAGAAAATGACATGAAACGATCGCACCCAGAAGAACACGGGCGAGTTGTCTTTAAAAAGACGTGCCGCGTGCAGCTCTTTCACTAGAGAGGAGGAAATTCACTCTTTTAGCGCTGAGGCGACCAGGGAGAAGCGCAAAGTCTGGCAGACCACTGCTCAGATCGCAGGCAATGCAGAGTCTCGCTGGGTACCGCCGTCACACCAACACTGAAGAGTACGCTCGTCTCGAAGAGTCTTTGGATCAGTGAGAATGGCTTTAGGAGTGAAGAGTTCTCTTGGCTCCGAAGCGAAAACATACTGCGGTTGCGTTCACTTCCTCCTTTTATACTCACAGAGTAGGGCGGAGTACGCTATGCAAATTTCCGCAGCCCCAAGGCATTGCATGCCATTGGCTCATTGTTAAATACTCGAAGAGGATTGGCTTTCATGCGAAACCCCCATTCTCCGTCACTTCTGACGTAACTCGAAGTGACTACGAAAGGGAACTGATATTACTGGTTCTCATAATAAAAGTAAAAACAACACTATCTCACGACCAATTCGTACAAATTTGACGCATGATTAAAAAGTGTCTAATTCGTACTAATTCGTACGACCTCACTCGTACTAATTCGTACGATTTGTCTAAACCCACGTGATGGTTAGGTTTAGGGGCGGGGTAAGGGGTAGGTCATTCGTATGAATTCATACGAATTGGCCAATTCGTAAAATATGTACGATTTAGCAAAATTGTATTAATTCGTACGAGTGAGGTCGTATGAATTGTTACGAATTAGCCACTTTTTAATCATTCGTCGGATTCGTACGACTTGGTCGTGAGATCGGGTTGGAAAAAACATATGTAATTACTATATAAAATATTTTTTTCAAAAGGCTGTTTAAATATGTACCCGATTAAGGTGAATTAAAATGCAGCCTTATTAATGAGCAAAACGTTCGGATGTTAAGCACACGCATTCCATTTATGCGTGGCTTGGAGCAGGTGTAGATTTCTTGCGTACTAACATTTGGAAAATACGAACATTTTAATGAATCCGACAATTTATGCCAGAACCACTTTACACACGATTTACACACAAATTCGTTCTGCTCGTGTTTCATGAATGAGACCCAATGTCTAAAAAACCCCTCCCATATAGACAAATTGTACAGGCCTTAGATAAGGCTTACTGCGCTATTATTTCTGAAAAACTACAATAACATTTTCCTAAAAAACATTACAATAAAATAGACAAGCAAAGTAAACGAAATAGCTTATAAATGAAGATGGATTACATGCGGCCAAAACGCACACATTGTTTGATTGCGCACATAGCATGGCGCTCATTGTTTGATAACAGCTCCGTTATCCGTCCAATATTTGATAACTCTTCCTCCTGAATTTAGTAATTTAAGCACATTCCTCACATTCTTTCAACTAAAATTCAAAATAACTCAAAATTTCTTGCCTAATTCAGCTCAAAATATCTTACATTGGGTGTCTTTGCTGATCTCTTGTGGAAAAAAAATAATATAACATGCTATCATGACAATCCACCAGATGACCTTATAGCACTGAAGTGAAGCGTCGCGTTTGGGATTAGCGCTCGGCAGAAGCGAGCTTCTGTGAACACAAATCCTGCATTCTTTGATTGGTTTCAAACCTGACGAGCAGGTGTTTGAGTGCTGAAGCAGATCAGATCAGAAGGTCAGTTATCGTCGTGATGGGAGTTAATATTAGGGGTACGACCCTGACTGGTTGTTTTTTATTCACGAAATTGGATTGGCAACTAAACAATGCGCATCCGAGGGGATTTTTAGAAGTGGGTATACGCAATGCCGACCAGTGTTGGGTGTAACTAATTACTAAGTACTAAGTAATTAGTTACTGTAATTTAATTACTTTCCCCTTGAAAATGTAAAGTAAGGGATTACTCTTCATTTATCTGTAATTTGATTACAGTTACTTCTGATGTAATTGAGGTAAATATTGTGTAGATCAATCCGATCTCACAGTGATTCGTATGCATTTTATGAGGTGTCTAAATATTACGACCGCACTCGTACAAATTCATATGAATTATTGTAAAATATGTATGAAAAAAGTGTTAAATGTCATGAGATCAGACATAAAACAATGGGTTTAACATCAAAATGTATTGTCTGATGTTAAAAAGTATGTTGTTATAATGTAACCTTCTCCACTTTGGTCTGTTTAAGGATATTATATAGTATTTATTTGAAAGAATTAAAACAGATTCATGTCTATACGTATTATTCAGCTGGTTGAGATTGATATGGGATTTTGAAAGTAATTAGTAATTAAAAGTAATTAAATACTTTTTAGAGAGAGTAATTAGTACAGTAATCTAATTACACTGTTGAAGAGGTAATTAGTAACTAGTAGCCTAATTAATTACTTTTTTTAGAGTAACTTACCCAACACTGATGCCGACTGAAGAAGAAGTGGGTAAGAAGTATACCAGCGTATACCCTGCACTACACCACTGGGAATGGAAAAAAGGGCATGGCTATATTTCTGCTGCTCGTCGAGTGTGTGTAAGGGGGCCCTAAAAAGGCGAATATTGACGTATGGTCAAAAGACGTCCCAAAACGTCAGTTATATGACGTCTTGGGATGAGACCGGGTTGGTTATGTTACACTAATGCTCTCACATTTGCACTGGCTTCCCTTTCATGCTTGAATTAACATTAAAAACATTACATTAGGATGGCACCAGTGTATCTTGTGATCTCATTAGTCCATATATAATCCGCTACGACCTCTCCGTTCTGCTATCACTCTTTCACTTCATCAGCCATAAGACGGTTTAATTAAAAAAAACCCAATTACGTAGCCTAATGAGAAATCATTCAACTATGAGAAATGATCCAAATTTGGAATATTTAAAAAAGTTGCCAGTTGTCCTCTGGGCAAAACAGGTCATTTTTATTTGTATTATAATACATCTGATTCTCATATTAGAGAGATATTACTAATAGCCTATTAAACCTCATTGACCTAGTTTTGTTTGATTCGCTTTGCTTTCATTTTTAACTTTAATTTATTAGCAATGAGTTGAGTAAAATAGCTACTCTTCTCTAACAGCATTTTTTTTTTTAATTGACCTACTACATTTACCTTGTGCATAGTCCAACAGAGTTCGTTTTTATTTATTCTCCGAATCTTCGCGTATAATCTCATGTTTTTGTGATCATGGCGAACATGCAGCCAAGTTGCGAATGTGTTGAAACCCAACCAATGCGCATTTAACGTAGATGACACGGACGCACTTAAGCTTGGGGCTTATGGCTTACCCTTCAAATAACCGTTATATAAACAGTAGTCACATTGCACTGACGGCAGTTGTGTGGAAACTTTGCACCCTGTCTTTCGTGAACCGCGGACGTCAGTGCAGCTATCGCTATGAGTTCGCGTTCTAATATTTCATATTTACAAGAAGCCAAACGAGTGGCAATTTTTGGAGGCACACATGGAAATGAGATGTCCGGCATTATGCTGGTAAATATGTGGATAAAAAATGCAGCCGAGATAGAAAGAAACAGACTGGTGACTAAGCCGTTCATAAGCAACCCCAGAGCAGTGGAGAAATGTACCAGGTACATTAACACGGATTTGAACAGAGCCTTTACGCCCGAGAACCTCAGGTAGGCTAAATATCGTGCTATGCGTTATTTTGTATACAAGTCTCTGGCGCGTTTATGAATGGCAGTGTTATAAAACTGAGCCAGGGGCGATTCTAGGATTTTTTCAACTGGGGGGCACAAGAGGGGCCACAATAATTACCGAGGGGCCATTCTTATGTTGTGTATTTATGTAGAACTGTAGATATCCAAATAATTTCAAGTTCAGTAAGCTTTAAAATCAGCAATAAACAGTGATACCCTGTTATCTTTTAATAGCAGTTATTTACTGCTCTAAATCAAAACAATAAAATACAATTTATATTAACTTTTCACTTTACAAAAGTGATAGAAAAACTGTAATAAATAAAATAATCCAATGTATTAGTGTCCAACTCACAAATAATAATAGAACAGCCTTATTTATATAAATGCATAATTATATTAATCATTCATATAATAAATGAATTCATAAAACTGTAATAAAATTGTATACATCTTTTTCCCCACATCCTATTCAATTTGCATTTCAGCAGTTGCAGTAAATTTGCAGTGATGAATAGACCAAATCTGCTTATTTCGAGGAAGGCTAATTAGTCTTGAGCATATTGATTGTAAAATATCACATATAATACTTTGTAAGATAGCTACTTTTTCAAAAAGGTATGATTTAGTTTAACGTAATATATGTGGATCATAGAAACAGTGAATTAATTATCCAGTAGTATTAATTATTTATTATTTTGCTATTTAATCATGCATTTTTATTTAATTATCTTTTTTTTTTATTTGAGAATGTTTCTGGATGCAGGGATTAAATAAAAAAAAATTCTTTTGACTGATTTTTTTTTTTTTTTCAGGCCAAGTCATATTCCTGTAACTTTATTTAAATAGTCGAGACCAATAGCGTTTTAAGGAGAGATGTTTTAAACCGATCTAATATTGCCAGTTTGCGTAATTTGAAAGCTATTTTAATCTATGAAAAACAATTACTTATCTTGACAAATAGGCCTAATCAACCATCTACATAACTTTTCAGTGCATGTTTTTATTTATCTTGTAAGACCAAACAATGCTAACTGGCTGAGGGAAAAGTGAAGTTTCATAACTTTATATATTTAACTTTTAGGCTATTTAACTTTAACTTTGTATCCCATTAGAGAGCTGACTTATGTTTAACTGAATTGTTTACTTTATTTCTCATTGTATAGCTTATTATAGCCTACCTATTAGGCTACTTATACTTTTGAATGGGATATTATCATTAAAACTGACATTTAACAAAAAACAGGGTTGTGTAATTTTATATATTCTAAAATATATAAAATATTCTTTAAATGTGTATGTTTTTACTTTACATTCTCTTCACTGTGTGTAATACAATAAAACGATACAACCCTGTCTGTTTGTTAATGTCAGTTTTAATGATCAATAATGTTTCACATTTTTAAAATGAAAACAAAAAGAAGCAGGGTTGTGTTTTATATTTCGTGTTATAAATATATGCAGTGAAGATAGTCAATGTGAGTTAAGGTTACCTGAACCACATTTTTGTGGCCATTAATATGTTTATGATAATATGTCCATTTATAAATGAAATGAGGCAGAGTGCTGTTTTATATGTATTTCGTTTTATCGTTGATGAAAAGAAGCAAAGTTGTGTTTTATACCATATAAGAGATAACCGGAGCAGTGGCGTATCCAGGACATTTTTTGGGGGGTGGCCAAGATGGGACACAAAGCTAGAGTGGGGGGGCCATCCATGGCATAGCGAAGTTAAATGTGTATACGTACGCAGCCGACCATGGTTGAAATCCCGGTCCTTTGCTGCATGTCACATCCTCTCTCTCTCCCATGATTTCCTGTCTCATAACTGTCAAATAAAGGTGTCTATCCTGTTAAAAACAGTCCTAATCACCAATCACAGACAGTCCTCAAGTATCTCGGTTATTCGGTTATCAAGGTTATTTTAACATGTCTATTTTTAATCAGTAATTATGGTCAGGATAGGGTAAATATTTTCTAGGAGCTATTTTCTTGAAGTTGATTTAAGTCCTTGTCACTTCACAAGTTAGATTAGATTAGCAAAATTAAACTGATCTTAACTCAGCCTATAGAATAACATGTATCAGTCGTCAGCTCATCATCTGTGTCACCTGTATTGTTACCTGAGTTTGCTTTACTAATTGAGGCACCATCTTGTGGTTACATGAAAACACAGAAATCCAACAGGAGAAACCAAAATGCAGATAGGACTTTATTAAAAAGTGTATCTGTAAAAGCAAAAGCAAAAACTAAGTTTGTGAGGAAAAAAACAAACAAAATATGTGTTGTTTTACATGCTTTTACATGCGTTACATGTTTATGTTATTATTTGGCTTAGATATAATTTGTAAGAGATAGGCTACTGGAATTTGAATTTCTTAGTTAGTTCTTTGCCACTTGCCAGGAGTGTTTTTATTTAACCACAAGAGGGGACTTAAATAAGTAGCCTAAAGCAAACACAGGTAACAGAAAATGGCCTGATGACTGAATAATTTCATTAGGATGCCTTGTGATGTATTGAAAATGTGCAAAAAGTGTTTTTCAACCCAGACAGTATTCATGTCCAAGGCCTTGATGAAAGTATTGAAATGTTGGCTTTGATTCAGCATACATTAATAAGTTTTTAAAATTGTAATGGCAAGTTTTAGAGGTTAATGAAAACAGCATCAAAGGTATAAGAAACTTTCCGAAAAGGCAAACTGTAATAAAGAGAAAAGGTTTATTCTTGTGAGGAGGCCTCTTTTCAGAGCCGCAGCTACCCAGCTCGGAAAACCAGAAGACCTGTTTGATTTACCACAAACATGACGTTTTATACAGTAAAACTCCTCCTTCCTAGTTTCTGTAACTTTCCGCATCTGTTGTCTCAAAAGGTGACCATGCCCCTCCTTGCCACCCCAGGGCTCTATAATTAACATAAGAAACAGGGCCATTTGTTCTACCACTCTGTGTGTGAGTGTGTGTGTGTGTGTGTGTGTGTGTGAGAGAGAGAGAGAGAAAAACATATGATGGCTATTATTCATATTAGTTAATATTAAATTTTTCCACAACAACTTCCCCCTTTTTATCATTCAGATTACCCATAATCATAATAATAAAAATCAATAGAAAAATTTCAGTCGTATCATCACAGTTATACTCTTCATATCCGATTTTTGTATATCTGAAAATAAAATGCATCATCCCTTGGCACCGTTGGCCACCCACATGAAGTTCACGTCCATAAAGATATGCTTTCTGTTGTGTAGTTTCATCTCCAGACTTTCCGTCCAGGCTTGTTGCAATATCCGCTGGTCAGGTCTAAGTCTTTGTTCTCCCTTCAGCCCTGCATGAGGTTCTATAACATAGTGTTGCACTGTTCCACCAAAAAAACTTCACACCTCCACAAGAAAAGGCACTGAATCTGGGAGCAAACGCTGGTTCCTCTTTCCGAGGCAGGAGACAGTTGTGAACTATAGGTAGCAGGAATTCTGTGATTCAAAAGAACATACGGTACAACAAACAACAAAAGCGTACAGCATTCTTGATGGTCAGAGATTTGAAATGGTCAGATTCAAATTTATCTTAAATTTATGTACTTCCAAAATATGGTCAAGGGAGAACAAAAGAAGATCTTACTAGCCCTTACACTGTTTCTGGCATTGCAAACCAAACACAGAGATTAAATTGAATTAATGTCCAAAAACATTGTTGAAAATAAAATGGACAAAATACAAATGTGCAGAAACAAAACAAATAATAAAGTAAACTCAAAGTAAAACAAAACAAAATCAGTTATCAAATGGTGTTATCTATGTGTCTGCATTTAGCTGTGTCTATGTGTAAATTCATCATGCCTCAAAACAAAGATTAGGGAGTTTTACAATTGTGATGCAAATTTGGCCCTGTTGTAACAGGGAGCCAGGATGAGAATGTGAGTATGAGATGTGTTCTGGCTCAAAATCTTCCCACACCAATGTTTTTGTTAAGAAGCATGATAAAAGTGCAAAGTTCCTGTTGTGAGCAAAGCATTCTCATGGTCAATGCAGTTGTGAAGCACATTGTAATCACATGGTAATTCTACCTCCTTTATGTGGTTTTACTACAGCTATATGGAGAATAGCAGAGTTATCCACTAAGGTGACACATTCAACAGTCATTATTCAATTGGGCACATTCCTGTATCAAAATCTGCTCTGCTCTGTAGAGAAAAACAAATTTTGAGTTTAAGTATACAGTTTCTTTTCGCCCTGGCGCTTCCCATCGAATCAGTCCTGCAATTTGTTATATAACAATTTTTTAGGACATTTTTGTCCCCTAAACCATATTATATTTGGCCATTGCTAAACCATATTATATTTGGCCATTGTTAAACCATATTATATTTGGCCATTGTTACCATTACATCCCCCTTTTTGATGCATGAATTCATCCTTGCATCAAATTAACACAATGGTGTCCTCATCATTTGAAGGCTAATAGCCCTCAGTCTTACATTCTATTTTCTGTCAAGTCAGGTCATGCTGTACAGACTTGTCAACGCAGTCATAATTTCCCCTTTGTTTACATTAATCATAAACGTTAAGGGCTCTCTTGATAATTCGATATCTTAGCCAATATGTCACTTTGTTCTTGCCATAAAATTATCAACCTCTCTTGAATTTGTTATTCGCCTTAATTCTTTCCAGAGGTTAATGATACACATTATTCTGATAGAGCAACTCCTCTAAACTCACTCTCATCAAGACATAAAGTGCAATCACCATAAAATACATCTAAATATGAACCGTTCATATTTCTTATTTTTTTATCTAAAAAGATTTACAGTTTAAATGATATTTTAGACCCTGCGTATTTCTATATCTTTTATCTAATTATTTTCTATGGCCTCTTAACTATAGTTTAAAACATGTTTGTTCATTATTCTTTTGATTTTAGAAAAGTCAGCTGTGTTGGTTTTGGTTCATTATCATTAAATTGCTTCAGCTTCTTTGTCTGAATGAAAAACAGAAAGATAGAGTACACAGACCTTTCTTCTTCAAGCAGTCTCTCTCTCTCTCGAACAAACGAATAATCTTTTCAACAGCCTCCTAAGACTGTAACTTAGACAGGGTAAATTCCTCACACTAAACTTTTGACCTTTGTTATTCAGACTTTTAGTTGTCCTAATCTTTAGCCACCACCATCAGGGCCGTATTAAGAGCTCACTGGGCCCCGGGGCTATGAGTTACTGCAGGGCCCCCCCACCACTTTAGGTCACCAACTACATGAGCTAAATGTTATATTATTATAGCCTACGAGTCATTTTATCCATCTATGATATACTTCACACAGTTAAGTTATGTTACTTTTAACATGATTTTTTTTATCATATCAAAATGTATTGACTAAAATTTCATAATTATTGTGACCAATTTCAATATCACCAAAAAATAATAGTAGCTTAAGAAAATAATTTCAAGCTTACTGATGACAAGAGTCACAAATTAAAATAGAACAAAGGCACAATAAATCGACCTATGAAAAACTTAAAGCACTGAATAATATTATATAAAGTAATCAAATATACAATACATGGTTTTCACTATAAATTCAACATTCATTCTTGTTAATTTTGCAAAAGTAATTCAGTCAAATGCAGTAAATTACTTTCTTTCTGATGTTTGATTAACATTATTGACACACATGGCGACAGCAGCTTTATTAGCAGCGTCTGTCACTTTGAGACCTCAGAGTCGGATTCAAGTGCGCTGTGCAAAACCGTCTCAAGTTCACCACAGTCTATGGTTCACCTTGGTCTCAAAACCAGCATTTACAAAATAAATTCTCCCGCTGCTCACTGTGCCTGAGCAGTTTGAAATAATTTGTATCCAAACCACAACGTTTAAAAACGCGTTTAAATGATAAACTTACATCATGATGGCGCAGCAAAATTTAAATATTTCTACCGGATATATTATCGCCAGTCCTTTAGGCGAATATTGAGTTTAATCAAACACAAAAAGCAAAATTATACATCCATCAAGTTAATATTCAAACTTACCGAAAGTTTGTGGGGTCGATGACGCTGTGTTTTAAGAATAGACTAGATTAGAATGAAGAGAAGAGTAAAGGCGATTTATTGATGTATAACCTATTCTAATAAGGCGCAGGCAGCAATCATCTATAGGCCTACGTGCAGCAGCAGGTCGGTCGTTCACAAGTTAAATATAGAATAAATATATTTGTCATATCAAATTAAAACCTGACGTTTCAATTTACCATGCCCTGCTCAGAGCCGTTGGCCCTGCATGCCTACGGGGGTTTGATTGACAGGTGGCCTGGCCAATCATAACGCCGAATACGCAACTTTGTCCGACAACAAAGCTGTCAGTCGGTGGACATGAACTTGAAAACGGTAATGTTTAAATTACTTAAATGACAATATTTGAAAGTTGAGACTTTGTTTCATATCAACAGTAAGCTGCTCTGAACTCTCTCTCGTAATCACTCGGTGTAACGTTAGTCTTTGCCCCGCGAAGTATTTTTCACTGCGTGAGTGCATGAACATGATGTGCGTGACTCGCGAGAGCCGCCTGGCTGGTGGCCCGTCCGTCACATAGTACCTAAAAAAGGCGGGTCTTTGCGAACGTCTCTATTAATGATAATGATTCCATGATAATGCATGGAATATAAGGCAAAGTGCAACTAAATAACTGGGATAATTTGTGGGGGACGTTGTTGCGTGGTAAGGCTTTGGTAATCAGATGGCTTGCAGTATCTGCTCCACAGCCAATCACGGGCCCCCTCCTTGCTTGGGCCCCGGGGCTTAAGCCCCGCCTAGCCCTATGGTTAATGCGGCCGTGCCCACCATGTCTCTACCCTGATATGCTGGATTTTGCCACACACTCCTTGCCCTTAAGGCAATTAACATCATAAAAATGTTTGTCAATGTCTCCACATCAGAAGCATCCAACTGTGGTCTATGTTAATGATGTTTGAGACACCCCATTGTCTGATAAGATTCCCTGTGTCTCACACCGGCCCCATTTCTACAATCGACTACCATTTCTACCAGAAAGACTCGGGAGATAAGATACTGTACGATAAAACATTTTATTAACAGCCCAGCAAGCCATTTATGCAATAAAGTTCTTTGGCGTAGGCCCCGTCCGTAACTCGCGATCCGAGGGTATGGATTCTGCATATCCTGCCTGAAGATGAAGGCAGGGGCGCAGCCGACCCCCTCTTGGAGTTTTGGAAGGGACCGACCTGGTGGTGGTGGGAAGGATGGAGCAAAGACCGTCTTAGTGGAGGTGGGGAGGATGGTGGTAGGTGAAGCGTCAGCATCTGCGAACTCAGACAAGTGTAAGTAAAGGTCTTTTATACTTCGAGTATTAGAACGCGATTGGATAGATGAGAAGTAATAATGACGTGACAATTGAGTCTTCCTGGCAGAACTTGCGCTGCGCTTTCATTTGTTTAGAATGTGTTGAATTACAATGGTGAAGAAACAAACTAACTTTATCTAACTAATCTTTTATCTCTATGATAATTAAGCCATTTTGGAGGATGAGTTCATTCTAAAGTATATTTGGGAGTGGACTCTTGGTCGAGGCAGACTAACTGTATCACAGTCCTCTGAGTCCCCTCTCTGATGCCCTTTGCCCAAAGTGGCATCACATTCCACTCCCTTCGCACAGTTTACACCTCCCTTTCCTGGTGGGCAGGTGCCCAGTAGCGGTGAAACCCTGCCTTAGGTTGTCTTTTAGGGCTATCGAAGATCGTACCCGTCGTTGGGATGACACCTCATGCATACTGGTTACAGCTCATCCAATTGGGCAGAATTATCAAAGAGACTTTTCTAAAAATTGACAGTTATGACTTTTCTCGTGGGTGTTGGTGAGAAGACATTCAAGAATCATCACAGTCCAGTAGGACAGTATTTAATTAAATTAACCTTTTAAACATCCTCAGCAAAATCACAATGCTTGGAAATTTAGATCACGACCGTACATTCAGTATACATCTACTGTATATCTGTAGCCTAGAGCCATCGATTCTGAATGGTGGAGGCTAAAGAAAATGAGACAAAGAAGTTACTGGTCCTAAAATAAACTAATCAAAAAAAAACGTCTCTTCTATCGTATAAGGTCTGCATTATTTTAAAGACGTCTTTAAAGTCATTCAGGTTTGCTCCTAAAGTATTTACAAATTGTCCTCTGCTTATCAATTCTGAATTGCCTCTAGCATGATTGCGTTTATCATTTCCATATCTATGGTTTTCAACTGAAAACGTCTCTGGTTACTTACGTAACCTATGTTCTCTGAATAGGGAACGAGACGCTGCGGATAGCGCAGTGGGATATTCTCTGAATATGCCGATTGTCTGAAGCCCAATAGAATCACGCCAATTCATTGGCTGATGGAGCTCGCGCAATCTGGCCCCGCCCCGACGCAATTACGTCGCATAAACATATACGCGCGTGCGCCATCTTCCCCTCAGATTTCTCTGCCGAAAAGAAGACTGTCAGCAGCGCAAGGAGCTTGGCCGCTAACGCAGCGTCTCGTTCCCTATTCAGAGAACATAGGTTACGTAAGTAACCAGAGACGTTCTCTATCATAGGTTCACTCAACGCTGCGGATAGCGCAGTGGGAACGGGATACCAAACTCGCCAAGCAAAGAGCGCTGTAATGACTGGTATCGAAAGATAATGACTACAAACGGTTCAAACAGAAAGAATCTGGGAACCCGGGGTCATGTCAAGATCCAAATTGTAGAAACGTACAAAAGTGTGCGGAGAGGACCATCCGGCCGCAACACTAATGTCCTCTAAGAGAGCTCCCCTGAAAAGAGCTTGAGAGGATGCCACACTCTTGGTGGAATGCGCTCTAATGCCAAGAGGCGAAGGCAAACCACGCGCCTGGTAGGCAATCGATATCGCCTCTGTGACCCAATGAGAAATCCTCTGTTTCGATGCAGCAAGCCCACGGCGGCCAGCACCAAAACAAACCAGAAGCTGGTTAGATTTCCTCCAACAGCTGGAGCGGTCTACATAAAACTTCAAAGACCGAACTGGGCAGAGCAGATTAAGCTTCCTATCCTCCTCAGAGGAAAAAGGCGGAGGGTGGAAAGCGTTAAGGCTAACAACCTGAGAGCGGAACGCTGTGGAGAGAACCTTAGGAACATAGCCTGGCCTAGGTCTCAAGGAAACTTTGACTAACCCGGGAGCAAAGTCTAAGCATGACTCACTAACAGAAAGAGCCTGCAAGTCCCCTACCCGCTTTAAAGAAGACAAAGCCAACAAAAATGACACCTTAAGAGTCAGAATCCGATCTGGAGCTGACTCTAAGGGTTCAAAGGGGGCCTCCTTTAAACCCTCCAAGACGACAGAAAGATCCCAAGAGGGAACTCTAGGGGAGCGAACTGGTTTCAGGCGCCTAACCCCACGCATGAAGGCCGAAACTAACCTCAGTTTACCCAAAGGAATCTCGTCTGACTCTCTATGTGCCGCAATGGCTGCAACATAGACCCTGAGGGTGGTAGCCGCCGCCCCGGAGGAAAACCTCTTTTGCAGGAACTCCAACACTGAAGCGACAGGGCAGTTAACTGGGTTCCTATCACGTGCCAAGCACCAAGACGCGAAAACCTTCCATTTGGAAGAATACAGTCTTCTTGTAGAAAGAGCTCTAGCACTAGCGATGGTCTCCTGAACGTCAGTCGGGAGATCCAAGCCTAATGTCGACGACCCCTGATCGGCCAAACGTACAGCTTCCACATGTCCGGGCGAGGATGCCAAATCCTGCCCTGAAGTTGGGAAAGCAGATCCTCTCTGATTGGAATCTTCCAGGGAGGCGATTCCAGCAGAGGAATTAACTCTGAAAACCATGGCTGAGACGGCCAGAATGGGGCTACTAGAAGGAGGCGGACTCCGCTCTCCCTCACTCTGGCCAGGACCGCCTGGATCAGTTTGATGGGCGGGAAGGCGTAGAGTTTCTGCATTGGCCAAGGGTGGGCGAATGCATCTATCCCCAACGGAGCTGGAGGATTCAGGGAGAACCAGAGCGGGCATTGGGATGACTCCTGCGAGGCAAAGAGGTCCACCTCCGCTTTCCCGAACACCTCCCAGATCAGGGAAACTGTCTGACGGTTCAACATCCAATCCCCCGACTGGAGTTTCTGCCTCGATAGAAAATCCGCTGCGAGGTTCAGAACCCCTGGGACATGGACCGCTCTCAGAGAAAGGAACCTGCTCTGAGACCATAATAGAAGATGACGCGCATGCCTGTCCAGGGTGCGAGATCGAGAACCTCCTTGCCGGTTTACATGGGAAACTACCGCCATGTTGTCCGTCCTGACAATGACATGGTGACCCTTTAGAAAAGGGAGGAAATGGAGGGAGGAAGACGGCTCTCAGTTCTAAGCAGTTTATGTGCCAAGCGAGGGTCACGCCCGTCCAGACCCCACATGCTGGCCTGCCCTCGAAAACTGCTCCCCAACCGGTTAGAGAGGCATCCGTCGTAAGCATCTGGCGACGAAATACCGCTGAGCTGGAGTAAGAACACTCTTCTCCACGTTCAACCTCAGGCCGAGAGACTGAATATGGCGGAGAACAGTGTCCCTGTGGTGGGTAACCAACTCCCTGGACTGGGCTAGAATGAGCCAGTCGTCCAGATAATTGAGAATACGGATGCCCTGGAGCCGCAAGAGGGCCAGTGCTGCATCCACGCATTTCGTGAACGTTCTCGGTGCCAGGGCAAGGCCAAAGGGGAGGACCTTGTACTGGAATGCCCTCCCTCCAAAGGCGAACCTGAGGAACTTTCTGTGACGCCGCACGACCTGGATGTGAAAATAGGCATCCTTGAGGTCATCTCCTGGTCGAATCTGAGAGATGATGGCTTTCAACGTCAACATCTTGAATTTCCCCCTGAAGAGGGCGAAATTTAGTCTGCGGAGGTCTAGAATGGGACGCAAGCCGCCGCCTTTCTTCGGAACCAGAAAATAACGGCTGTAGAAGCCTTGTTCGGTTTCCTCCGCAGGAACCTCCTCTATAGCCCCTTTGAGAAGGAGGGAAGAAATTTCCCGCTGTAGCACAGAAGCCTGCGTGGCGCTGTTGACTACAGTAGGAAAAATCCCGTTGAACCGAGGGGGGTTGCGGCAAAACTGGAGAGTGTAGCCGAACCGAACTGTGCGAAGAATCCACGGCGATACCCCTTGTAACCGCTCCCATTCTGGAAAGAAATGTGAAAGAGGAAGAGGGGTGTTGCAATGCATATGACATACCTGAGTGAGGGTGTCGTGCTGAAGGTCGTGGAGTTGCAAGGTTGGCCGTGCAGGAGAGCCCTTGGCGTCCTGACACGCGATGAGAGGTGCTGAGGTCTGGGTGACCGGGCCTGCCTGCTCCAGAGAAAAAGGAAGAGCGTTTCTGAGGACGTGACCGGCAGTCAAAGAGAGTGTCGGGGGAGAGGGGAGAAAACCCAGGGTGTCTCCTTCCTCTCGCACCGGGCTGCGTAGAAGCGGTGAAATATGGCCTGCTCTTCGAAACACCCAGGGTGGCGAAGGAGACAGGGTAAGAAAAGGAGAGCTGGTTGGAGGTGGACAGAAACGCTTGCGCGGTCTGTCCCAACCTCGTGCCTGTGGAGGAGCTCTCCTTTTTCCGACCAAAGGGTCAGGAGCGGGACGAGGCAGCTGGAGCGGGCGGCTTGTCGGATCGCTTCAGCTGCACACGTTTGTGAGGTCGCTGACGCGGGAACGGGCGACTGCTGGCTCCCCAAACCGTGGGAGGTGGGGGACGCGCTGGGTCACTCCTCCTGAAAGAGGACTCTGCTCCCTGAGAAAAACGTTCTCTAGGTCTTCGGGCAGGGGAGGGAGCGGGGGATTCCCTAACTCTCCTGGGCATGAACTGCTTAAAAGCGGCGGATTGAGACTTGGAGGAACGGAATTTCTCGACCACTGTATTGACCGCCTGCCCAAACAGACCTGACTGAGAGATAGGGGCGTCGAGGAGGAAAACCTTATCTCTATCGCGAATTTCAGTGAGGTTGAGCCATAAGTGGCGTTCCGCAGCAACCGCGCCAGCCATAGAGCGGCCCACCGCACGTGCGGTATGTTTGGTGGCCCTCAAGGCCAAATCCGTGGCCTTACGCAGCTCCTTCACAGCCTCAGGAGTGACACCACTACCCTCATCCATCTCTTTAAGGATATCGGCCTGGTAGGCCTGAAGGATGGCCATAGTGTGAAGGGTCATGCCTGCCTGACCAGCCGCTATGTAGGATTTCCCGATGAGAGAGGAAGAGGTTCTACATGCCTTTGATGGAAGGAGAGGACGTGCCCTCCAAGATGGCGCCGACGATGAAGCAAGATGGCTGGCCAAAGTATCCTCGATCGCCGGAATGGCAGAGTAGCCCTGTTCCACAGAACCCACGAGGTTGGTGAAATCAGCAGCTGACCCATTAGTGAGACGCGAAGAGAAAGGCTGCTTCCAGGATCTGGAAATCTCCCGATGCAGATCGTTGAAAAACGTCAATTTTCTCTGTTGGGGCCTAGAATTAGGGCCACTGAAAAACCTCTCGTCGAGTTTGGAGGACTGCGATTCGCGGGGCTTGTCAGGCCAGTCGATCGCGAGTTTCTCCGTGGCGCGCGAAAGCACATCCACAAGCTCAGAGTAGGCCGCGGTAGGCCGCGTTTCCTGGCCGCTAGGCGGGATAATGTCATCGATGAGAGCAGGCCCGAAATCCTCGGAGTCGGAAGCCGCGGTAAAGATGACGTCCTCCAGCCCGAAAGAAACAGAATCGCGTGCTCCCGGGCTGGGGCACAAATAATCATGAGCGAACTCGACCGGCGAGTGAGCGAGCTCGGGAGATGGAGTGAGAGAAAGAGCGGGGCCCGTCTGCTCAAACTCCACATCCTCGAGCTCAACATCCGAACCCCAGGCCGCGGATCCTCGAGAAGCCTCGGGAGCGCGACGGGGGGAAACGAATTTAGAATCCTTCTCAAAAACCGCAAGCCGAGAGCGGAGAGTTTTTAGAAGTAAATTATCGCAAAATTTACATTTAGAAAAACCCAAAACGGCCTTGCGCGCATGTGAGAAACCCAAACACCTGATGCACTTACTGTGAGGGTCGTCGCTTGCGATGAAGCGAGCACATGGCGGAGAGCAACGTCGATAGTCCATTGCAGCTTCACTGGAAGGAGAACAGAGTTCCACTTGTGCAGTCGCTGAAGTGCAAGAATCCGAATAATCTGTTATAGGCTTTAGAAAAACCGAGACGAAGGACGATGTGATCGCTTCGTGAAGGTAGAGAAATCTGAGGGGAAGATGGCGCACGCGCGTATATGTTTATGCGACGTAATTGCGTCGGGGCGGGGCCAGATTGCGCGAGCGCCATCAGCCAATGAATTGGCGTGATTCTATTGGGCTTCAGACAATCGGCATATTCAGAGAATATCCCACTGCGCTATCCGCAGCGTTGAGTGAACCTATGAAAGAGAACACAGTTTTACTATAAATAGCTTATTATCACTTATAACACACTCAGATAACAGCTTTTAGCTGTCATCAAATTGTTTCAGCCAAACCACAGCTTATTTTCTAAAATCAACATCAGCTTCTAAAATCCTTTCTTGGTCAATACTAACAAGCTTTTTACACAGTTTACATTTATCAACTGTTAAACCTGTAACACTGCTTGCTTAGCCTATTTTGTCTTTTATAAAAAAAAAATAGTAATGCTTCAAATTTCATCTAAATTTTGTCAGGTTCCTAATGGCCATAGTTTAATATCTGACTTAGTTTTTTTATTTTCTAGGAGTTTACCAATTCTGCAATTAGCAATACTTTTTCTTATCTGTCTCTTTCTCAACCCAATTGAAACCCGATCTAACAGGTTAGAAATACAATTTAACAGTGGGACACTCAACCCCCCTTCTTGGGTGTTTTACTGTTCTCACCCCTGTGAACTTAAAACAATACATAATATGATGGTCCTTCTAACCCCCCTCCTGTTCTTTCTCAGACGAAAATGTTAATATCATCACTTAAACACTGATCATATTCAAATGCACACAAAACTATTCTTATCCATTTAAGAGAGGCCAGGATTACATGAAAGGTGGATACACTGAGACAAAGCAAATGTAAATGATTCAGCAGCAGCAGACACACTAATCTGATCAGTCTGACCACAGTGGTTAAACCCTTTACCATTACAAAAGCAAAGCTGTATCTTGAACTTACTGGCCAGGAAGTGCATAAAGACAAAAGCTAATGTTTGACACCTGGAATGCTTGGCTTAATCTTCTTGGCCTCAAAATGGTAAATACTGTAAATACATTTTTTCAGTTAAAAATCTCAGCTTGCATCCACAGCTACTTGTTAAATGGCTGCTTAAGTTTAACTTTAGTCATACTTATCCAGGGAAATGATTCCCTGATCCAAAATTCCTTCATAACACAGACTGTCTTTAATTTCGCATTATCATCAATAACACTGATTGCAAAACCCATTATAGCATCCGGAAGCCGGGCTAATAAGCACGCACTATTTGCTGTATTACTTAGTCCCTTCTCAGTTATTAGGAAAAGGCATCATCTGCAAATACCAGGATATATGCATTTGTTTATCTATTTATAATTTTTATAAAAATAAACTATAATTTCCAATTTATTTTATGATAAATGAAGGTTTGATGGCTAGTCCATCTTTTCACTATCCCCACTCCCTTTGGTTCGAAAACACAATGGTTATTAAACTAAATCTGCAAGTATCTTTAAAGTTAGAGCTTCAGAGAAGAGCTGCTTAGAGCATTTTGCTCTCTTTTGTCTTCCCATCATGACTCATGACATTACGATTTACTATATATATAATACAATAAAGCACATTCACATCATCATTTCAATCATTATTTTATCACTAAAATTTAGTTTGTACTTTACTTTTACTGGAAATACTTTTCCATATTCTGCTTGATAAACCTTTCATACCATTTCAACTTACTTGGACTTAACAAGTGTTCAAAAATGGTCATGAATTCTATTTTTTTTTCCTTTTCTGTAATTGCCACGGATTCTTTTAATCCTAGTGAGATTTCATTTCCCCTGGTCTGGATGCGGTTGTTGGCTCTCTCTCTTAACCTGTGTTTGAGTTCTATCTCAAACCATCGAGGTATGAGACCGGCCGCCTGTTGCTGCCGGGGTTGTGCACTTTCCGTCCAATCTGTTCCACGACCAGGAGAAAGAAGATTCTGCACAGGATCAACACTTCTGACACCAACTGTAATGGCAAGTTTTAGAGGTTAATAAAAACAGCATCAAAGGTATAAGAAACTTTCCGAACAGGCAAACTGTAATAAAGAGAAAAGGTTTATTCTTGTGAGGAGGCCTCTTTTCAGAGCCGCAGCTACCCAGCTCGGAAAACCAGAAGACCTGTTTGATTTACCACAAACATGACGTTTTATACAGTAAAACTCCTTCCTAGTTTCTGTAACTTTCCACATCTGTTGTCTCAAAAGGTGACCATGCCCCTCCTTGCCACCCCAGGGCTCTATAATTAACATAAGAAACAGGGCCATTTGTTCTACCACTCTGTGTGTGTGAGTGTGTGTGTGTGTGTGTGTGTGTGTGTGTGTGTGTGTGTGAGAGAGAGAGAGAGAAAAACATATGATGGCTATTATTCATATTAGTTAATATTAAATTTTTTCACAACAAAAATCAAACAGTTAAGACTCAAAATCATAAATAGTCAAGATGCTTCTTCATAATTTAACTTATGACCTTTGTGCCATTTTAATGCAATTTACTCTGCCTATTTAAACTTCTAAATCTATATGTGGACAGTGAAGATGAGCTAATTGATACAAATAAAAAGTCCATTTTAAACCCCTTAAACCACAGAGCAAATAAATAAGTCAGAGCTTGTTTTTGTGTTTTAACTTAAATCTAGACTGTCACACTTTATTTTACACACTGGTTGGCGAAAAATCTGCAAACCATCAGTCTAAATAAGGTGTGGCCCCTTTAAGAACTGTGCGCGCCCTCTTTAACCGTCTGCACTCTCTCAGGATGCTAATCTAGTTAGTACAGTGTAGTTCGACTTTTCCCGTTTTCCTACACATTCACAGGTACCTACGATATAACTAAACATTACATTACCATACCTCTCAATCTACAGATTCCAGCGTTTTTATCGTAGTATTTGTTGCTGTTGTAACTGTGACCGTCCTCCTGATTCACGGAGCAGCAGCAGCCAGCGCGCGCATCTCATTAGTAACCTGACCTGCATGGCCAAACGTCCGCTGAGCAGAAATCAGCTCTCAGAGCCTCAGTACGACCATTACTGTGTTATTAAAAAAGGTAAAACTGGACTTAAATCGGTTGATCAGCTATCACCATTGATTGAAAGCATTTCTGTTTCTTGAGTTGACGAACTTGACCAACTACCTATCAGATCTGGGGTGGCCACAGGGGTGGCCAATGAGCTTTCAGGGGTGGCCCTGGCCACCCCAGGCCACCCCCTAGAATCGCCAATGAACGGAAAGTAAATAACCTTGAGAGAATTAACCGAACGATGTGCATCAACACCAACAGTGAAGTCAATTAACCTCTGAACATACAAGAAATGTGATCTTTACCTGAATTGAAAAGTTCCAAGAGCACCCAAATGGGCATCAAATTGTACAGGTTTTAACAAATTAAGACATATTGTCCTCATCACCAATTGCATTCCGCTGGCCTTCCTCGTTCTGTTGCAGACGAAGTTCGACGCCACCGATGAAGGCACGAGCCCCAACAAAGTACGCCGATTTCCCTTCACTACGAGCCTTTTGGATGGCAGGCCATAATTTAGCTCTGATCTCCTTAACAGCCTGCGGAAGATCTTCAGCGAATCGGAGGCCCTTTTCCCGTAAAAATGAGTTGTTCTTTGCCGCGGCCCAGACTGCATCCCGATATGTTCTCGACAGAAAGCGAAGTATGACACCTCTTGGTTTGGACACACCCGGTTGCCTCTTTCCTAGACGATGCACAATGTCAATTGCCTCCGCCACTTTATTCTGATCTTGAGGAAGTATGGCTTGGCAGATCTGAATAGACTCGATCTTAACATCCACAATCGACTCCGGAATTCCATATAGTTTCAAATTCCATCTTCTTGAGTAGTTTTTCAACTCTGTGACTCTGACCTTAAGATGGACGACCTCTTCTTCTTCTTTCTTCGCGCATTTCTCTATACTTTCAACCCTTTTTTCACATCCTTTATTTCTCTGCATGCGAAGTCGATTGTCATCTTAAGACCCTCTATTTTCATGGTATTTTGAAATACGTTGATCGCGAGTCGAGAGGGTATCAACAATGTCCGAGTTAGAAGTAGAGCCCGCACAATCATCTCTCAGGAGAGCTTTTTTAGACGCAGGCGGCTTACAAGGTGTAGCCGGATACGATGGAAAATCATCTTCAGACGGCATCAAGGAAAGCTGGCCTACCGAGGTAGTGTAGTCATGACAGTTTGACACGAGGGGATTTGTCGAACCTGTTACCGCCTGCTTAGCTGCCTTCATCACTCTCTTTTTATCCCGTGTAGACATGTGGGTAACCGATTAACCACAACCAAACTCTGCTCAGAGACTTAATACAGCCGAATACTTAGATTTGGTATTTATTGCACACACGCACGGTAAAACAGGAGCGGTTAGGTCGCCATCTTGGAAAACCCCCCGAGAACAACGTGTCGTGAGTTGCACGATCATAGACAACACGTCACAAATGCTGATTTCCATGACATTGGCACGAGTTTTTGAGGACCTTTGTGGAGCTTGATACGTTTTAAATACGTGTTTGTTTAATTTCAAATTAACTTTATAATTGTGACATTTTACAGTGTCAGAATTTAAGGAATGAAGAAAAATAAATTAGAATGGTAAGATAGTCTAGGTCTAATTGTAGGCTAGTTAAAAATTTTGCAAACAATATTTTATTTAACCCTTGTGCATCAATTAAAAAAGTTACACATATGTAGCCTACATGGAGGACAAAAATGTCTGTGTCAAAAAACTGTCATAAAAATGTGAATCTTGGGAGCACTTAAGTTTGGTCTCATTTTAAAAAAGACCCCTGGCAGATTATTGCTGAAGTAAAAAATAATCTCTAAGTAGAACCTAATAAGTATAATAACTAAGGCAACGTCCACACGAAGCCTATCCGATGTTTTTATTCCCTCGTTCTAAAAAAAAAAAATCTCTAAACACGGGCGGTGTCTCGAAAAATATCTGCGTACACGAAACCACTGAAACCATAGACAGTATAAGAAGTGGACAGAGCCATCTCATTGGAACTCCATTGAGACAAGTGAAGCCCGTTTTTGACGATTTTTTAGCACTTCCGTTCCTGACGCGCAGACTCAAACAGAGATTGATGACGTAGATGTGACGTGACCAACCTGTCTGTCTTCTAGTGGCTGTGGCATGAGAAATCTAAATCATTCCCTTCCGAAACATGCAGAGTCCATGAGCTAGGAGCAGGAGAAACTTTTGCTAGTATTCTGATTAATTATATTGTCATTTTGCCTCCACGTTTCCCCGATTGCCCGCGAGCTTCTCCTCCTGTCCATACAGTAATCTCACTACTGTGTGACAGAGAATCGCTTGGTTATGACGCAATCGTTAGCCTACTTTTACAAAAAACTGCTTCTACGGGGCCATAACATAAGCTACAAGGTAATGGAGCATTTAATATATTGTCGTGTTTCTTTAGAAATAAATAATGGACAAATGGGGTCTTCAAATGCCTTAGATGTAAAGTTATTCGCTGTCAAAGTGACGCCAAAATGAATGGGAGTAAATGGAAATGCTAACGCAAGTGAAGTTCTGCTACAAGATGGCAGCTCCCACTAGGCTTCAACTTCCGGTCGATGGATTACCCCCTTGATTACCCCCGACTCAATGCGATGCAGTAGACATCCCAGACCAGTATGTGGTCTGTAATTCTGCCATAGAGATGCACTAAAAATGCGAGAAGAAGACTTAGATAATGCGCATAAAACCTTGCGCGCGGTGGGCTATACAGTAAAATAAATACTAGGCTATGAAATAATATTACACACAGTTGTTATTTTCATTTTCTTTTTTAACAAGAACTTTATTGAACAACCATACATTGCCTGGTACTAAATAGGGAGTCACGATATTCGATAGTTAGGGGACTCAAGCTTGGCACAAAGAACCGGCAAAAGTAACGAATGTGTCAAATATAGACATTTTAATTGTTTGACATTTTAACTGTTTATTAATAAACTAATGTTTTCGTCATTCTTGACTGAAAAGGGGAGTTGATGTAGCCTGGCTGCGCCCTCCTACGCACTTCCGCTCAATTTCATTTTACTTCAGTACTACGTCTGGGACCGCTCCATATCCTTAGGTTTCCAGAAATCAATTTTTTGTAGGACCAATCAGTGAATAGAGGGAGTGGCTGAGAACGATGACGTTGATGTAGTGCGTCAGTTTGAGTGCAGTAATGGCAGCGGAGAAAGACGTGAGAAAAGCCAGTCGGTCCGTTGTTGGTAAAGAAACTGCTGAATATACAGAATTTAAAGCCGGATTGTTATCATCTCACCTCTTGTTGCACAACGGAGGACCAAGTGAAGGAGGCAGAAAGGTTGGAAGTTTGTGCTGGGCAGCTCGTGCACAATGACCGTGACATTTTGGACTTTAGCCTGGTGTTCGCGGTGTTCGGAAGCCCCGAGTCCTGGCTGCTAAACTATTGTTGAAGATCCGCTCAGGAGTCATGTCAGTCGCTCAGATTCCCAACAGTAAATTTACTGATTCTTGTGATGAACATTTTGAGCCCCTTTGTGTACTCGTGCAGGAGGTTGGTGTGTCAGTTTTACATGTTGTAAATCATACAAATTGGTTGTGATTTAAAAAAAATAAAAAATAAATAAAAATTTGAAAACCCATACTTTGGAGACTATATTTGATTTTCAGTTTTAGATGTCAATGGTTAATTTGTTTTAATAAAAAAAACCAACTAAATGCCATATAAAAATGTACAAACACATACTTTGAAGACCATAATTAAGGTAATTAAGAAAAAAAATACGTAATATGAAAAATTGTTGTTTATTACACATCTGCAGACAGACTGATCATTCACTGTAACTTACAGCATTTGCGGCAGATCAGAAAACGACCACAGCGGCGTATTTGTAATGATTAGACACAGCTTCGACCATTGACTGAATAATCACTGTCCTTCATGTCAAATATACATTTCGAATTAATAATTGTTCCTAGATTAACAAAACCTGCAGCTCTCGTTGACTGAAATCCTATTGTAAATTTAATCCTCTGATCATTCGGAGTTCGGACTTGTTGTTTCTTTTACTGTCTATGGTTGTTTCCAGCCGTTTCGGCGCATGACATATGTCACTCACGACCACACATTAGCGATTGGCTATGGCAGATCGTGAGTGACTCTGGGCAGATCCAATAGATTTGAACTTTAATAGTGAACCCGCCTACAAGGAAGGAAACGTTTCTCAATTGAGGGAGGCCAGACTCTATGTACAAATGAAATGTACTAGAGTCTGGTTGAACCAGGCTAGAGTTGATGATGCTCACTCGCCACTTCACAGTATTGTGAACGCGCCTATAGAGTAGGCTAATGCACTTCATACGGATTAGGCTATAAGAGAGTTATCTGTTTCTTTTCGTCTTGAATTGTTGTTCGATGTTGTTTAAACATAGACATTTCAAGATTTCTATATATTTCTTAGTTTCGGTTCATTTATGAGACAAGCTCCAATTCACGAGCAATGCAAGTTATATTGCGCTGGGTTATATTGCCATGTCCTGCATTGTCTGCTTATATTGCCATGTCCTGATTATATTGTCTGCTTTAGCCTATATTTGCTTATTCATTAAATCCAGGTAACTGGTTGACGAAACATTTATTAAAATTAAGATACAATTCATACAAAAACTAAATTCACAAAACTTAATATGGTCAAAATTAGGTGTCCCGATATATTGTGCATATGCACGCTGTTCACTTTTCATAACCAACATAGATTCAATAAAAAAAAAACGTTAACACTTTACAATAAGGTTCATTAGTTAACATTAGTTAATGTATTTACTAACATGCACTAACCATGAGCAATGCATTTGTTGCTGCATTTGTTCATCTTTGTTAATGTTAGTTCATGAAAATACAGCTGTTCATTGTTTGTTCATGTTAGTTCACGGTGCATTAACTAATGTTAACAAGATTTTAATCAAGTATTAGTAAATGTTGAAAATAACATTAACAAAGATTAACAAATGCTGTATATGTGCTATTCATTATTAGTTCATATTAACTAATGTAGTTAACTAATGTTAACTAACGAACCTTATTGTAAAGTGTTACCAAAAAAAAACATATTTAAACTTAAATATTAAACTTAATACATTTCTTTAATTCAGGGTCCACCAACTAAAATTCAAGGCTTTTTAAGACCTTTTTAATACCATTTCAGATGAAATTCAATGCCAACTTCGTACCCATTCCGACAGAAGTAAGAGGGGGAAATGTCAAATCTGTATACATTTCAAACCCTAGAAAATAATTATGTACAAGGAGGCTACTTGGAATTAAATAAAACATTTTACTAAATTATCAGTCATATTTAATACATACACAACAACGTTAGCTCGCACGTGTGTGTAGGCCAGTGATAATTTTACTTATTGGTCTTAATCACATTTGAATCATCCTGTTTCTTATAGTTGTAGTTGACGAAAAGTCTTAGCATTTTTTGTCAACTTTTAGTCAAACTGCGGTTACTTTACTTTATTAATGTAGTCTTTAGGCATAAAATGTCATAATTATTCTCTCTAGGCCAATTCAATTAAGCGTATGATAAATTATTGATATTGCACTCTTTAGCAGTAGCACGTGTGCAGTTCTACATAGTTATCCCTTTTCCTAAGTTCAGTGGTTCTCCAATGTTTTAGAGCGCCGTACCCCCTGTAGCCCTCTCTCTTCCACTTGACTAGCCTAGACTGCACTCACACCTTTTCCATTCAGGGACAATATTTGTCCCTTTTAATCAATTTTTCCATTTCATTTTATTTACCTTTATAATACCTTTAAAAAATGCTTTAAATAAAACAATGTTCATTAAATATGCAATGTTAAAAAAACATTAAAATCGCCATGGTGGCGGTAACTCGCTATCTTTATGATTGAGTCGAGTCATTCATTCATTGAATCTCACGATTCGTTCAAAGCCACATATTTCGTAATAGAGCAAGCCTGACAATGCTGTTTTAAATGTAGTAGGCTACATGTACATCACTTAATGTTACCATTAATCTTTTCTTTTTTACTATTGTATAAAATCAATGTCACATTTGAAATCGTTTAGATATAAACATTGCATTCTTCTGCTGAATATCAGCCTGCGTTTTGATCGCAGATTTAGTCGCACAAACAGCGCAAGCGGCTCGTTACAGAACACAGACCGACTGAATGACACTTTAATTTAAGTAGAAGATCGCTGCACTCCAGCTTGTCTGTGTTTTCAGATAATCCGCGCTTCTTCAGCAGTGCGCGCGCATGGTTGCCAGATAACGTTACTAGGCTATTGAAAATATGTTCTTTTAACAGAAAAGCTCTTATTTGGGGTTTAAATTCTGTCATTTGTGGCCACAGTGGATTAAACAAGGCTAGCTATCTTGTTCTGTACCTCACTTGCAACCATAAGGGTGCGCACGCGATCCTTTTTCGTAGAGTGCGAGGGTTCACTCAACGCTGCATACATTTAGAATTAGCCTACATTAGTTAATTTTGTTACAGTATGAACTTAATCCTAGGAAAGGCAAAAAAAAAAAAAAAGAAAAAAAGAAAAGAAAAATAAGACCTTTGTAACTCGCAGTAATCTAATAGGATATGATTAATTTTGCCATTTTGTCCCCCTATCTGGTTCTGTATGTATGTAAGAAAGGCTGTAGAACTTCCATTTATAATTTGTTAGTTTATTGGTGGTACAGAAAACGACACAGTAACTCTTCGGCATGATTGTCCTATGTATTTCAATGAGCGCCAAGGCAATGTTTTCCCCCAAGGGCTAAATAATTCACATCACGTGACGGGGCGTGTGAACGCCCCCGGGTTTGATGTGAACCGCAGTGGCCAACTGGTTGGGTCATTGACCCAGTTTTTAATTAAATAAGGGCAATCATAACCTATTACAGTTAATTTTGCAATGTACCGTTACCGGTCGGCAGCCATAAATGACTCGCAATATGACATTTTTGTCATTCAAATACATGTGATGGTCGCGCTGCTTTCCCCCACGCCGACCACGCCCCCCAACTATGACGCGTTGCCGACTGTATTTGAGACGATCAAATTCAAGACTTTTTCAAGGCTCTTAAGACCTGCGGGTACCCTGTAATTGCTATTGCACCTAACCTACAGAGAAATGTAATGTCGGAGTGGAACATTACACAAATTTTTAAATAGCCGTAATAATCAAATCATTTCCCATCGATCATCGAATATTATTTTTGCTTTAAATCCCCATCCCTACAAAATACGAAATGTCTTAATCAGACAACAGACCAGCACCATAGCATACGAAAGAAAGTATAGGCCTAAATAAAATAATAATAATACAAAAAAAATATTCCAAGTAAATAATTATTATATAAAGGAATACAATAGGCTCAGTAGTTTCTGCCGCATTATAATAATATTATTATTATTATACAAGCAGTTCGGCAGTTGTTGTTGCTGTTTTCTGATTTTCATATATTCAATGAATCTCTACGCATTGCTGGATCTACAGAGAAGCTGCCATTGAGAAAGCGACAAGCCAGCTTAGGACAGCGCCTGAAGAAGCCGGCCGTCTTCGCCACCTTCAGTCATCTGTGTGAGCTACGCTATCCGGCGACGTATTCTTTCTTGCAAAACTTACTGTCTAAAAGAGCAGCAAGTGTCTTTTTCAAGATGCCTTGCACTTTCACATGCAGCTCTCGCCCTCTCAAGGGGTGGTGTGCTCTGCGACACACTTCCGATGTCGACCCTGCAGGCTTGGCTCGAAGTGTTTAACCACTGAGTGAAAAATTCACTGGTATCAGTATTGTTCAATACTCAGAATTTTTGGTTTGAGGATTGTCCTCAAACAGAGCACTAATCTGTTTATTTTTAAGTTACACATTCTACATTGATTAAAAAAGAAACACATTTTATACAAAAATGTTTAACTCTAATGAGAATAAAGTTAGCATTGAAAATTTTATGGAAAACATACAGTACATAGGCTATTGATCTAATATATGTAGCACATACCTAAGGCTAATGAACAGGCTTGCGATGTCAAGATTGCAATTCTGGAATGTGTGTGTGTGTGTTTTTGTGTGTAGTGCAGGCGCGATTGAACAGTGTACACATACTCCGTCATTTTGCAAACTGTTTACTTACAAGTTGAAAAAGTTTGGCATGAATAAAATAAACTTAAGAGGAGTGAGTAAAATGTAAAGGCTGGTTTTGCAAAAGATCCGCATTCAGACCAAAATAGCCGACTTCCCGTTGGGCTGGCTTAAAGTATTTTGGCCCGATGAGAATCTATATAGGCTATGTACCGAGTTTCATATCAAACACACATGCAAGTGTGTTTGATTTATGGACCAAATTTTCAGACTAAGTTTATGTACCAAGTTAATTTAATTAATAAACTAATTATATAAAACTATTGTCAATGCACTACAATTAAACTGGTTATATGTCTTTACTAATATATATATATATATAAAAACTTATTTAAAAAATACAAGGCTTAAGACATTTATTTTCTTTTATGCAGGCCAAACACACAGCAGTGAAATGGTTAATCTAGCCCCTTTGCACGTCTACTGGCTAATAAATGTGATGTGTCTGACGAGTTTCATACAATTTAAAGCATGCTAAGAGTCACAAAAGCATCCTAAAAGAATTGTTAAGTTTAATGCGTTGCCACGACAACAGTATCAAAGATATCAAGAATCCATTCATAGGTCTACATCTGCAGTATGTTTACATTATACAGATGAAGTTTGAAACAAATCGGGTTAAAATAAGAGGGTGATTTCAAAGCATTTTGAAAGTGACACACTTCCTGCTGCCAGTTGGTGGCGCTATAACTTTGACTCACAATAGTCACATCCATGTGATCGGCCTCTTACAGCGAACACACTGCTGAAGTTTCATCAAGATCAATTAATGTAATTCTAACTCAGCAGTTGGAGCAGTAAAGTCATAATCCTCCCTCAAGTCTCTAGTTTAGATTTGTCTTTAAATAAGTAAATTAGTTATTATTATGTAATAGCTGATCCTTTTGTCATTCACTTATCTGTTCAAAGAGTTAATGATACATCTGCACCTGCTATTCAAGAGATTTTAACACCAGCACCTACCCACCCAGTTTCCTGTATGCTATTCTAGGGCAAAAGTTTAAAAGTCCTTAGTAGATTTGAAATTAAGCATCTTATCATTTGCTGGCACATGTTTATTTAAGCCACTAAGTGCTGAATTAAGTAAATGTATTGCTCTGTTTGCATTATGTATTAAAAAGAGATTGTTTTGTTAATTTAATTATTTATGTTTTGTTCATTATTACTGTAATTGTTAATTAATATTGATAAGGCACTTTCCATTTACAGTTCTCAAGATGTTCAAGGGCTACCATATGAAGTCCAGAGGGCCAAGGAAATCAATCAGATGTTTGGACCCAAAGGAAGCTCAGATGCATATGATGTCATCTTTGATCTTCACAACACAACCTCAAACATGGGCTCCACCCTCATTCTGGAAAGCTCAACAGACCTCTTCAACCTTCAGATGGTGCATTATATCAAAGTAAGAAACTAGTTACAACTATACTGTACAAAGTTATTAAATCAATTTAGCATTTTATTTTCATTTTTTTTCCAGCAAGATCAAAAATGGCAGTAAAGACAGTTATAATGTAACAAAATATTTCTATTTTAAATGCTGTCCTTTTGAACTGTTGATTAATCAAAGAATCATGGAAATTCAGCTTTTTTGCCATCACAGGGATAAATTACATTTTAAAATACACTAAAATGCAAAATGGTTATTTTAAATTGTATTATTTTGCAATATTTCTGTTTTTACTGTATTTTTGATCAAATAAATGTAGCCTTGGTGAGAATAAGTGATTACTTTCAAAAATGTAAATCTCACTGAATCTAAATCATTTAAATCTAACTGACCTAAACATTTGTTGCATGTATCCTATACTGAGCATTAAATTATTTACCAAAACATACCAATACCCACATTTTGCTTAATATCATAAAATAAGAGCTTAAGTAAATAATCTTTACACAGACACCTGTGCTCTTCCTCCCTTACAGAAAGCTATGGCCCCCCAGACCTGTTCAGTACTTTTAAATGAACACCCACAGCTGAAGTATTCAACCACACGTTCTGTGGCCAAACACCCAATTGGTAAGTACAAAGTTGTGTAAGTGCGTGCACATGCGCATTAAGAGTTCATTCTATAGGTATGCACGTTTGAATATATGTGCACAGGCATATAGAGTGAAAAAACCAACCCTCAATAAACTACTTTATAATTTATAATAAAATTTTATAATACAGAATTTTATCGTTTCAACGTGGCCATGTGAACCGGAATTATTCTGACAACGATTATCTGTACAGAGGTAAAGGGAAGGAGGCTTTCACAGGGATGGACTAGTGACACTTGTCGACACTTGTGTGTTTTTGAATTTTTTTTAATTCAGAAATGCGCAACAAAACATTAACAGATTTCCCTAACATTAGCTATTTGTAGTTATTTATGAGTTTTAACTAAATTAATATGATAATGCATTTTAAAAAGAAACGTGTTTCTTTTATTGTCACAACAGAACAGACTGATGATAGTGGCATTAGCTAGCTTATGGTTAGCTAGTCTATGATGAGCCATAATTTAGCAATGGATTACGTCATACTGCAAATAGTAAAACATACATGAGATGATACGTCTCATTGCTATAACTGTCACGCGCTATTAAAGAAATACTTCAGTCACATTGTCAAAAGTTAAAAGGACAGTCAGTCAACTACACTGTAAAACAACGTAACGTAACTATTACTAGCTAATTCTGCTTCACTCTCGGCTTATTTAACAGCAGCAAAACTGGACATGATAGTCACAAATTTTGTCATGCTTATTTGAGTTAAAGGAGAACTCCGGCGAACAATGAACCTTTGGTCTAATTAAACATCGGTACATAGTCAACCGTTCTCTGAGATTTGTTTTCATGTATCGAATGTAAAGAGTTTTATCTCTAAAAACAGTTTAGCGTATAATGCTAGTAATAGGGGCATTGACTAAGTGTAAAAAGAAATCACTAGTTAATACCACTAACAAGGCTCAAAATAGCCCCACACTAATGCAGTAACATAACGAGGCTCCATACATGCAAAACGAAGCATTGAGAACTTTGTAAGTGTACAGACCGTTTAATAAGAAGATACTTTATGAAGACAGTTCACTTCGCGTATACAAACAGGAGCCATCTTTAAAATTGTCTCGATAAGTCAAACCACGAACGTCGTGCTGAGTGAGCTGAACTGTATGAAGTTCAGCAAACTTCTGAACTGTATGAACGGCGTTCGGGGATCGACTTATCGAGACTATTTTTTAAGATGGCTCCTATCTGTATACACGAAGTGAACTGTCTTCATAAAGAATCTTTTTATTAAAAGGTCTGTACACTTACAAAGTTCTCAGTGTTTCGTTTTGCATGTAGTGACCCTCATTATGTTACTGTGTTAGTGTAAATTGAATAAATTCAATTTAGCTTTGAATTGACAGAGTTTGTCTGCTTCCCGGACAATGTTAGGAAGACTGTTCCAAAGTTTTAAATAGGGTGCTAAATAGGAAAAGGATCGTCCGCCGGCAGTCGATTTGAATATTCTAGGTATTATCAACAGGCCGTAATTTTGAGATCGCAATTGTTACAAACTGCTCCGAGACAAGAAGATGGTTGAGGATCCAAATGCAGTTTATTAAGGTTAATCCAAATCTTAATCAGAATCAAGGCAAAGGTCATACACAGGTAGTGATGTTACGTCTGACACCGACGCTCCGAAGCTTGCTTCAAACTCGAAAGGTCCTTGTAATGAACCACTGCTTTGGAGCTTGTATCATTACCTCACTAGTCACGTGAAAATGACGTCTGAAGCAAACACACTGGTTCACTTCATAGTGAACCGCCTGACTGCTTTGACAGCCCGATCCAGTGTTGACAGGTTTGAAACCTCACGGCTGCATTTCTCATAAAAGTGAAGCCAAACCATGGCAACACCGTGGGTTAATAGTACTCGGTGTTTGGATTGGCGTTATTATTGAGAGTGGATTGAGTTTATTTTAGTGTTGTGATGGAGCCATCGAGAAAGTCGTTTGCAAGTTTGGGAACACTTTAAACTTATTTTCCCGAATAAGATTAGTTCTACCAGAAAGACTCGGGAGATAAAATGATGTAACAAAGCATCCATTTATTGACAGCCCAGCAAGCAATTATTTTCAAAGTATTTTGGCGTAGGCCCCGTCCATAGATCGTAATCCGAGGGTAGCAGATCAGCATTTCCTGCCTGAAGACGAAGGCAGGGGCGCAGCCGATCCCCCGGGAAGTGTAGACGGCACCAACCTGGTGGTGGTGGGGAGGGTGGAGGTTGTTGTCGCGTCGGCATCTGCGAACTCAAACATGTGTAAGTACCGATCTTTTATACCACAAGAATAAGAACATGATTGGATAACCTGAATGTAACACGTGACGCGGTAATTAAGTCTTCCTGGCAGAACTTATGCTAAAGCTTTCATTTCTACCAGAAAGACTCGGGAGATAAAATGATGTAACAAAGCATCCATTTATTGACAGCCCAGCAAGCAATTATTTTCAAAGTACTTTGGCGTAGGCCCCGTCCATAGATCGTAATCCGAGGGTAGCGGATCAGCATTTCCTGCCTGAAGACGAAGGCAGGGGCGCAGCCGATCCCCCAAAAGTAGGTGGATTGTAGATCCATCGGGACGGGGCCAGCCTTTCCCCCAAAATTGTTGTCATGAATCCTAAATGTTCCTAAAAGAAAAGGGAGATACCATAATTAGCATGATGAACATTAGTCATATACCCATGTATACACTAAGTAGACCACATGGATATGATCACGATAATCCAGACATGGACGGGTCTCGATAGCCCACAGATACAGGCATAGACAGATCTTGATAGACCGCACAGATACAGCCAGTAGACCACAGATACACCACGATATGCCAGACTTCGACTGGACGCTATAGACCACGGTTCACCAATCTCTGCCCCAGAGGGCCACCAGAGCCCAGCTCCGACCCCGATCAAAACACACGCACCTGTGAGTTTCTACTGATCCTGAAAACCTTGATTCGCTTGCTCGGGTGTGTTTGATCAGGGCCGGAGCCAAACTCCGCAGGGACGGCACCCCCCCAGGACTTAGACCGGCGAACCCCGCGATAGACTGTAGATACAGCCCCGAAAGCCAGACGCATACTGGTCTCGTTAGACCACGCAGATATAGCCACGATGGCCAAACATGGACAGGTCTTAATAGAACACGATAAAGCCACATAGGCCGGACATAGACAGGTCTCGAAAGACCACATATACAACCACGAAAGGCCAGACATAGAGAAGTCTCGATAGACCACAGATACCGCCACAAGGCCAGACATAGACAGGTAAAATACACCACAGATACAGCCACGATAGGCCAGACAGGTCTCGATAGACCACAGATACAGCCACGATAGGCCAGACATAGACAGGTCTCGATAGACCACAGATACAGCCACGATAGGCAGACGCAGACAGGTCTCGATAGACCACAGATACAGCCACGATAGGCCAGACATAGACAGGTCTCGATAGACCACAGATACAGCTACGATAGGCCAGACACAGACAGGTCTCGATAGACCACAGATACAGCCACGATAGGTAGACGCAGACAGGTCTCGATAGACCACAGATACAGCCACGATAGGCCAGACGCAGACAGGTCTCGATAGACCACAGATACAGCCATGATAGGCCAGACACAGACAGGTCTCGATAGACCACAGATACAGCCACGATAGGCCAGACACAGACAGATCTCGATAGACCACAGATACCGCCACGATAGGCCAGACACAGACAGGTCTCGATAGACCACACATATACGTAGCTATGATGGCCAGACATAGACAGGTCTCGAAAGACCACAGATACAGCCACGATAGACCAGACATAGCCACGATAGGCCGGACATAGAAAAGGTTTCGATAGACCACAGATACAGCCACAATAGGTCAAACATAGAGAAGTCTCAATAGACCGCAGATACAGCCACGATGGACTCTATGCACGGCGGGATTTCCGGTGAAGGTTTAAGGATGCTCAATAACTTCCGCCGATCGTAGAGTCCGATGCAGTACCGATAATTTATATTGAATTTATACTCCATGTTTTAACAAAAAAACGTTAGTCACGAAAACAGATTTTTTAAATAAACATAACTATATAAAATTTACATTTGAACATATGAAGGTTTTGTTTCAAAGACGAGAGGACAGTAAATTTTGAAGACTCTGCCATAATCCCGTTTCCTCGGTTTTCCTCCGCTTTAATCTTCCCAACCGGAAACTGAAATGCGGAACTTATGCATACATATAGCCCATAGGCCAGACATAGACAGGTCTCGTTAGACCACAGATACGGCCACTATAGCCAGACGTAGACAAGTCTCCATAGACCACAGATACAGCCACGATAGGCCAGACATAGAGAAATCTTGATAGACCACAGATACAGGTGTAGACAGGTCTCGATTGACCATAGATACAGCTACAATGGGCCAGACAAAGACAGGTCTCGTTAGACCACGCAGATATAGCCATGGTGGCCAGACATAAACCGGACTCGATAGACCACGATACAGGTATATATATAGACGTTTCGATGGACCACAGGTACAGCCACAATAGGCCAGACGTAGACAGGTCTTATTAGACCACGCAGATATAGGCATGATAGACAGATCTCGAGAGACCACAGATACAGCCGCGATAGCCAGACTTAGACTGGACTTGATATACCAGATACGGCCATGATAGCCAGACATAGACAGGTCTCGATATACTATAGATACAGCCACGAAAGCCAGACACATACCAGTCTCATTAGACCACACAGATATAGCCACGATGGCCAGACATAGACAGGTCTCCATAGACCACACGGATATAGCCATGATAGGCCAGACAAGACAAGGTTTAATTGTATATGAATAAATATATGGCTATGGTGCCGCTTAAAGACAAGGCCACGCAAGACCATTGCCTGATACCACCACCAGTAATTGTATAGAATTTACCTGAATATCACTGAAGAGCTTGCTGGGCTTCAAGGATGATTGGATCAGCTCTTAGTTATGACTCGAATGCAGAGGAAGACCATATGCCGAGGATTTTGATGGCTGCAACAGAACTACCAAGTTCGGCCACTGTCATGGCAGCCCCAGTCCTGTAGGAATGTCAGTACACAGGGAGGAGGATAGACTGCAGCTATTGAGGTCGGAACTGACGAGACCCGAACCAGGTTAAGAAGGTAGTGCTCCGTTAGTTATGATAAATCGAAATTTGACCATAGATGAGAATGGGCAGAATTTGAAAATTTATAAATTGATAATGTGATACAGACCTTTATAGTCATTCTTAGTTCTTGAGAAAAAGAGGAAGGAAATAAGGGATAAACGTAATTAGAGAAGACCATGGGGAAAGTCGGAGTATTAACTCCTGGAGATAATCCCCTGAATGTATGAGCCATGAACGTTGTGACAGACAGTTACAATTTGAATAACACTAGAAAAGAGACCATTGCAGACAGACGTAATCGAAGGGGTTGAATGGATTTTGCTTCTGACTTGGAGTGTAATGCTGCCGTTCAAGCATAAACAACCACTGCAAGGTTACACACTCAAAGTTAAAAGAGTGAGAAAAATTCATTTAAGAATTACTTTTAAAGATTATAACAGTGCTGGTAGAAGCTAGTGACATCCTCCAGGTTAGTGAATCACAAACTAAATTTACATGAATCCGCCAACAGGACATGATTTACGATATAGACGATGAGGCAGAATGACCTAATCGGTGACTAGAGATAGCAACGCATGAGCTACATATTTCATCGATGGAATGATGACTTTATGTTGACACTTCTTGAGACTCCATCCTGTGTGATTCTGATTGAAAGAAAAAGTTTTAAATTGCGGTGATAGTTAATCGAAGCTGCAAACGTGCTGTTGAAACTTTGACTACTTTTATAATTCATAGGTTTGCTATGCCTTAAGCAACAGAGAAGGTACAGTGAACAGACTTGAAAAATTTAGGATTAAAATACTTTTTGAATTTGGCTACTGATCACTGAATTTGGATGCCTGAAAACGAACTATGAATGGACAAAATGTTAAATTACAATTTTCATAATTGTATACAATGAAGGAACAGCCGGCCATGATCGGTACGTGAAAGAGACTCTAAGTGATACATGATCTGTTGTCTCCTGATTGTGGAATCCTTTTCTCAGGTGTGAAGCATATGACTGACATGGCTCCTGAGTTGCTCTTGCAGAAATAGCCCCATTCATGCTGGGAGATCGCTGGCCACAGCCAGTTGAGACTCTTGAATAGAATGAATGATGCATGAAAAAGTAAATCATACAATTGAGCGAAGACAATGTCACTGGAGCCTCCTTCACTGACTTCTCATAAATAATACTACGGTAATATGACTATTAGTTCTACTGAGTTAACAGTTTTGACTAAGTATGTGGCTTTAACCAGAGCCTTGATCCTTTAGACTGCATTTCTCTGAAAATTAATGTGAAAGCACCCCTCACATTAATTCTTATTCCGATCACACATTTCAATGGATTATGTAGTCACCAGAAAGGTTGAGTATTACAGTGATTGTACACAATTCAAATGTTGTAGAGTCATTTAAATATTAAATGACTTAATATGAATTTAAGTTATAGCCTAATATGTGAAAATAGTTGTTTGTAAATTATTCTTACGCAATTAATAACTTGCTGCCATTGTAGATATGATCACTGCAGAATAAGCATAACAGCCAAATTATAAACTTGCTCTCTTTCGCTCAGGTTTATTTATTTATTTGTTTATTTATTTAATTAATTAATTAAACGCATGCGCAACCGAACTCTGGTAAGTGAGCAGACGTGATGATGAGCACGACCCGTGCTATTGCAAAAGTATAGAGCTCTTAAGAACTCAAGCAGTTGATTTTTATAAATCAATTACACAGATGTTAGTAGGTATTTGTAAACTGCAAATGCGTGGTATTGACAACGCTGATATTATTAGATCACGACTGAACATGTGGAATATCAGACTGACGGAAACGCAAACTTTGCTTACACTTGGTGCGAGCATTAAAGGGTTAGTTCACCCAAAAATGAAAATTAAGTCATTAATTACTCACCCCCATGCTGTACCAACCCCGTAAGACCTTCGTTCATCTTCGGAACACAAATAAAGATATTTTTGATTGAATCTGAGGGCTGTATCACTCTTCCATAGACAGCCTGAGGGACTGCCTCTTGACGGCCCAGAAAGTCATTAAAAGAAAAGGTTTAAATATTCCATGTGCCAACAGCGGCTCAACTATAACTTTATCAAGCGACGAGACTACTTTTTGTGCGAAAAAAAAAACGTAAATAACGACTTTATTCGACTTTCCATTACTTCCTTATGGGCGCATGCGCGAGAACTGAGACGAGACCGTTCTTCTTCGACTACTTTTTGTTACCGGCTGCTCACCGCTTAGGAGTTTTATCGCCCCCTACCGTATAAGATGACGTACTGATATAGCCGGAGGCGCAAAACGTTCTGTTTACAAGCAGTACGTCATCTTATACGGTAGGGGGCGCTAATACTCCTAAGCGGTGAGCAGCCGGTAACAAAAAGTAGTCGAAGAAGAACGGTCTCGTCTCAGTTCTCGCGCATGCGCCCATAAGGAAGTAATGGAAAGTCGAATAAAGTCGTTATTTACGTTTTTTTTTCGCACAAAAAGTAGTCTCGTCGCTTGATAAAGTTATAGTTGAGCCGCTGTTGGCACATGGAATATTTAAACCTTTTCTTTTAATGACTTTCTGGGCCGTCAAGAGGCAGTCCCTCAGGCTGTCTATGGAGGACTGATCCAGCTCTCAGATTCAATCAAAAATATCTTTATTTGTGTTCCGAAGATGAACGAAGGTCTTACGGGGTTGGTACAGCATGGGGGTGAGTAATTAATGATTTAATTTTCATTTTTGGGTGAACTAACCCTTTAAGGCGAGCTATCCGGCCCGTCTGCATTGTGCAGATCAGCCGTAATGATCACATAGCGTCACGTCATCGACATCGTGGACGCCAATTTTAACCATGATTTCAACTCGGACGTGTAGGAAGCCATGGAGAAATACTTACCTGAATAATAATAATAATAATAATAATACATCACACTTGTATAGCGCTTTTTTGGACACTCAAAGACGCTTCACATGGGACAAAGACAAAATAAAGCAAAATAAAAATAAAAATAAATAAATAAAGGTGTTCTAAGGAAATGCTAGTTCGAACAGGTGGGTTTTGAGTGCTGTTTTGAAATTTGATAGTGAAACAGAGTTTCTAATGCATGTAGGGAGTGAGTTCCAAAGGGTGGGGGCAGCAATGGCAAAAGATCAATCCCCCAATGTCCGGCGATTTGTGCGGGTGATCTGAGTAAGGCGGTTTGTGCCATATGAGCGCAGGTGACGGGTGGGTTGGTGCTGTACCAGGAGTTCAGTGAGGTAGGACGGGGCCAGGCTATGGAGGGACTTGTAGGTGAGGAGGAGGAGCTTATATTGAATACGATAGCGTACAGGAAGCCAGTGGAGCTGCTGAAGAACGGGGGTGATGTGTTCCCGGGACTTGGTGTGGGTGAGCAAGCGGGCGGCTGAGTTCTGGATGTATTGTAGCTTTTGTAATTGATTAGTAGGTAGTCCATAGAGAAGGCTATTGCAGTAGTCGAGTCTTGAAGTTATGAAGGCATGGATGAGGATTTCAGCTGTTGACAGGGTTAGGGAGGGGCGAAGACGGGCGATGTTGCGGAGGTGGAAAAAGGATAGTTTAGTGACATGATTGATGTGTGTTCGGTAAGAGAGGGTGGAGTCCATTATGATACCAAGGTTTCGAACGGAGTGGGAGGGGGATACAATATGTCCATCGATAAGAAGACTGAAGTTCTGTAGTGTAGAAAGGAGTGATTTTGGGCCGGTGATAAGGAGTTCAGTTTTATTGCTGTTTAGTTTGAGAAAGTTATTGTCCATCCAGGTCTTTAAGTCGGAAATGCAATCGGTGATGGTGGAGAGGATAGCCGGGGTGATGGATTTGGTGGATATGTAGAGTTGGGTATCATCGGCATAGCAATGAAAATGGAGTCCATGGTGACGGATGATCTTACCGAGGGGAAGCATATAAATGGTGAAGAGGAGGGGGCCAAGCACGGAACCTTGGGGAACACCATAGTTGGCAGGGGAGGTGTGGGAGTTGCAGTTATTAATAGAGACAAAATGGTGACGGTCAGAGAGGTAGGAGGTTAGCCAAAGAAGTGCTGTGCCAGAGACGCCAATAGATCTAAGCCGATGAAGGAGGACTGAATGGTCAATAGTGTCAAATGCAGCGGAGAGGTCGAGGAGGAGGAGGATGGATATGGAACCAGAGTCAGCAGCGATGAGGAGATCGTTTGTGACTTTAAGAAGGGCTGTTTCTGTACTGTGGTGTGGACGGAATCCGGATTGAAACGTTTCAAATAATTGAGAGGAGTGGAGATATTGGTGGAGTTGTGGGATGACGGCACGTTCCAGAATTTTTGATAATAGTGGGAGATTGGAGATGGGTCTGAAGTTGTCCAGATTGTCAGGGTCCAGGCCCGGTTTTTTCAGGAGGGGTGTGATGGACGCAAGTTTTAGTGGGGATGGAACGGATCCAGACATGAAGGAAGTGTTAATGATGTTGGTGATAAGAGGGATGAGGATTGGTTAACAGGCTTTAAAGAGCTGTGAGGGGATCGGGTCAAGCTGGCAGTTGGAGAATTTCATAGTTGAAAGGAGTTTGGAGGTGTCAGAGGGAGACAGAGGAGAGAAAGAGGAAAAACTGTCAAGTGTGAGGGGAGTAAGTTGATGTTCAGGGAGCGGAGAAACTGAGGAAGTTGATGTTAATGAACAATGTATGGTATGGATTTTGGTATGGTAGGATGACAGGAAGTTGTTACATTTGTCTGTAGTGAAAGTGGAGGTTATACTATCCTTAGGTTTGGTCAGTTTTGCAAATGTGGAGAATAGGGTGCGAGCGTTGGAAGAATTTGAATGCATGAGTTGTGAATAGTAGTTAGCCCGGGCATTTTTGAGAGCAGAATTGTATGTGGTTATGGCGTACTTATAGGCTTGGGCATGAACAGTGAGGCCGGATTTTTTATGAATCCTTTCAAGTTGTCTTTTTTGTCTTTTGAGAATGTGAAGATCCGGGCTGTACCAGGGTGCAGAGTTGGAGAAGGAGACTGAGGCAGTTTTCAGCAGGGCTATTTGGTTGAGGCAGGTGGAGAGTGAGTGATTGTAAAAGTTGACTAGATCGGAGGCAGTTGGAGCAGAGGGAAGCGAAGAAGTTGAGATGGCATGGGATATGGAGGAGGTAAGGGCGAAGGGACTAATGGATTTCAGGTTTCGAAATGTAATTGTTCTGGTGTGTTTGGCAGTAGGACAGGGGGTGATGATATCCAAAGTGATAGCCAGATGATCAGAGATTCTGAGGTCGGTCAGTGAAAGGTTATGTATAGTGAGAGAGGGTGTGGAACAGACCAGGTCAAGGATATGTCCGTGATTATGTGTAGGCGAAGTGACATGCTGAGTGAGGTTGAGGCAGTTTAAAATGTCCAAAAAGTCAGATGTGAATTTTGCTTCCGGAGAGTCGATATAAATGTTAAAGTCACCAATGAGGAGGACGGACGGTGAAATAGAGGACAGCTGAGTTACAAAATCTGTGAAATCGGAAAGAAATGATGAGCAAGTTTTGGGAGGGCGGTACATGACTGCGGCAATGAGTGATTTGGAACCAGGAAGTCTGAAAGCCAAATGTTCGAATGAGGATACAACCGGGATGGGGATGGGGCGGATCGAAATAATGCTGCGGTAAATGACTGCAATGCCACCACCTTGCCGGTCCAGACGGGGATTATCAATGAAAGAGTATCCAGGTGGAGTGGTCTGATTTAATGCAATATAGTCCATGGGTTTGTGCCAGGTTTCAGTAAGACAGAGAAAATCCAATTTATTGTCAGTGATGAATTCACAGAGGAGCAGGCTTTTATTGTTGAGTGATCTTGTATTGAATAGCGCTGTCTTGAGAGGCTTTTGTTTTGAAATCCAAGTGGCGGAAGTTGAGACGGGCAGGAGGTTAGATGAAGTCACGTGATGAGTGCGCGGATGACGTATGCAGATGTTGTTGTTGCGCCGGTGTCCAGGCGGGAGTGAACTACGGCTGGACCAGAGAGAAGGAATACTGTTTTCGGCGTTGAAGTAGTAGGAAAGATTACGACGGGAGCCTCGGTGGATATAAGGGCGACGACGGAGAAGACAATGTTGTTGCAAAGTAGAGATGATGTCCAATGAAGGAGGTGCGTAGTAGTTGAATCCGAGGAGCTGTGAGGACGTGAATCGAGGCGCCATGGTCAGAGCCGTAGATAATGAAATCCACAGAGAGGCCAGCAAAAAGGTCGACAGTAGCCGCATAGCTGACAGGCTGCTCCGGAGTGCGAGCCGGCCAGTAGTCAGGCTATGTTGCTGTAATCACTGCAGAAAACAGCGGGGATGTGCCGAAGGCGAGAGCTGGCTAGTTGGTGGTCACAGCAGAATCACAACGTGACAAGCAGCAGATACGGCGACCAGGCAGAGATACAATCCAGATTTTGAGGCAGGAACAAATACCATCAGTACCAACAAGGTCAGTAGGTAGAACCGTTTCGTCCAGAGTGAGAAGCGGCAGCCAAAACGCGCCAGCGTCCTCTCACATCCGGGATCCGCGATGAATGAAGTTTAATCATGTAGAGGACACATTAACAGTGCTGGTGGAGGTGCGGTGCCTACCAAAACGAATTGAAAGCCTTGGAGGGGAGTTTGAACTTGAACCAGTGAGAGCTAGATCGTCTCGTGATTTGCAGAGTTGTTGATTCATGTCGGTGGATCTGTGATTTGCGGGATAATAATGGCACCTGTGCAGACAGCGCGGTTCTGGAGTGCTTAAGCCTAAAGACAGCCGGAACTTTTCGGCCTTAGCTGATCAAAACTCTCCGAGGACCGCTGTGTGTACGGGAAGATGCGAAGACTGAGCGCAGGAACCTCAACGTGCGGTAGGAAATAGGGCGGGACATCGTCGGATCTCGCAAATTGTAAGCAAAATATCCTGAAACATGTTGCCTGGCGACTGAACGAGAGCATAAATAAATGCGACAGCATCTACTTGTTGTCGCGTCGGCATCTGCGAACTCAAACATGTGTAAGTACCGATCTTTTATACCACAAGAATAAGAACATGATTGGATAACCTGAATGTAACACGTGACACGGTAATTAAGTCTTCCTGGCAGAACTTATGCTAAAGCTTTCATTTCTTTGACATTTCTGCATACAAATATTTTTCATATCTAGTGAATGATATGGAGAAAGACAGAAACTTTAAAAACCCTCTGCTACATTATTCAAGTTCAACCAGTTACACAAGCACATCCTTTCAACATACAAAAATATCAGTCCCACCATTAAAGTTGCAGAGTTCTGGTGGTTCCCATAGGAAAGAAGCAGTAGCTAATGTCATGCTTCAATACTCATGGAAAACATGGTTTAAATGGTAAAAGAAAATGGTTCCTTATTGGTATTTTTAATTGAAACCATTAGAATTTCTGTGATTTCCAACTTTTTTTAAGCTGGTCTGATCTTCTGTCCTTGTCTAAAGAAATAATTACACACACACACACACGCACGCACGCACGCACGCACGCACACACACACACACACACACACACACACACACACACATCATCCTTATTGTTTTATTATCAAGGTGAACACATGAAATTCATCCGTATCTGTAAAATTCACCTACATGAGTTTCACAGCACTAACACTGTTTCAGCTTTGATCGCTTCGGTAAACTCATCATCAACGGGGCGTTAACACACGCCTACTTGCATTTTTTGGTTGTCAGCTTTGTTGCATTACATTTACTTCACCAGGAGATGGTGCTGCCATTTCTATCTGAATTAAGCTTCGAGTAATGAACCATTTTCGACACAATAGTATCAGAAAGCAATAATGCTTCGAAACGCTTATTTGGCCATCACTATACACAGGCAGGCAATCCAAACAAACAGACAAATCCAGAGGGTGAGGCAGGAAAGGGAAAACCAGGACACGGGCAGAGATCAAGAACCAGGAACAAAGAAAACAAAGGAAACGCTCAGAAATGCAGTGGAATAACGTACAAGACTTTGCAGGGCATGATGAGGTGAACCAGGCTTATATGGGTGAACTAAACAATATAATGAGACACAGGTGAATGTGATAATCAGGGATGATGAGTCCGGGCAGTGAATTATGGGAAATGTAGTTGTGAGTGAACAATGATAGTCTGATGTGGATTGCCCTCAGGTGGCTCTCAAGGGCACTCCAGCAAGGGCACCGTTACAGCAATAGACGTGAAGGACTATAATGCGTTAAGAATTCGCTCAAGTACTGGGGAGTTAAAGGATTAGTTCACTTTTGAAAAAACTTTTGCTGATAATTTACTCACCCCCATGTCATCCAAGATGTCCATGTCTTTCTTTCCTCAGTCGAAAAGAAATTTAGGTTTTTGATGAAAACATTCCAGGATTTTTCTCCATATAATGGACTTCAATGGGAACCGGATGGTTCAAGGTCCAAAAGACAGTTAATAATTGTTTCAGATGCAGCTTCAAATGTCTTTAAACGATATCAGACGATGAATAAGGGTCTTATCATGCGGAACGATCGGTTATTTCAAAGCTTATTCCAAAAATGTAACTTTTCTAAGGACAAATGCTAGCCTAGCTCTATTCTGTGAGGCGCGTTTGTAACGTCACGTAATACGTAATTACGTTCAAAAGGTCACGGGCGACGTAGCCGGAAGTACAGAATCAAAATCGTCCGACATCGTTGTTTTACCTTTTAATTCCTTTTTTGTAAACGGCGTTTGAGTTAGTTTTCACGTTCAACCTATGCGTTCAACTTGTAAACACTCTGACTCTGTACTTCTGGCTACGTCGCCCGTGACCTTTTGAACGTAATTACGTACTACGTGACGTTGCAAACGCGCCTCACAGAATGGAGAAAGGCTAGCATTTGTCCTTAGAAAAGTTACATTTTTGGAATAAGCATTGAAATAACCGATCGTTTCGCATGATAAGACCCTTATTCATCGTCTGGTGTCGTTTAAAGACATTTGAAGCTGCATCTGAAACTGTTATTAACACTATCTTTTGGACCTGAACCATCCGTTTCCCATTGAAGTCCATTATATGGAGAAAAATCCTGGAATGTTTTCATCAAAAACCTAAATTTCTTTTCGACCGAGGAAAGAAAGACATGGACATCTTGGATGACATGGGGGTGAGTAAATTATCAGCAAAAGTTTTTTCAAAAGTGAACTAATCCTTTAACCATTTAGTGCTTTGTAAGTAATCAGAAATATTTTTGAATTAATACGATGTTTAATAGGAAGCCAATGCAGGGTTGACAGAACCATTTTGGACCAGCTGTAATTTCTTTATTAAGTAGGGCCCGCGGTAGATCATTACAATAATCTGTCATTAACACATGAACTAACTGTTCCGCATTTGTCAATGAGAGCATATGATGTAATTTAGATGTATTTTTAAGATGGAAAAATGCGGTTTTACAGATACTATTCACGTGACTTTCAAATGAAAGATTGCTATCAAAGAACACACCCAGGTTCCTAACCAACAACAGTAAGTGTTAGACAGTATTCTAGGTTATTACGTGAGGAAATTATTGGCCAATAATTAGAATCCCTGTTTTTTCAGAATTAAGTAGTAGGAAGTTGTAGATATCAGCTATGCATTCTGTTAATATTGCGAATTGGTAAGATCCTGGTGTGTTTAGGGATACTAGGGGTCCAGAACAGTGTTAAACATGTCACTTCCTGTTGTCAGCAGGCGGCGCTATGACTATAACTGAATATGAGCATGGAAATGTGTTTAGGAGATAACTCTCATTGAGTCTTGTTTCATTGAATTAGCATGTTTTAGCACTAAGCTAAGTGTTGCTAGCATGTTTAGAACTCAATGGCATATTTAATATGTTGGTATTACTACATCACACTGTTAAATATGTTACTACTTGTTGCCAGTAGGTTGCGCTATAACTATATTTTGGGATGTAGATGTCTTCAGACTAGGAAACTAGTCTATAAAACATGTTAAACATGTTAAATTTAGAGCACATTGGAAATTGCATGCTCAAGTTACAACTTCCTTTTGCATGTATAAATGTGTTAACACTTAGCTAAGTGTTGGCTTGCATTCTAGTATGTTGTTAGCATGTTTTGCATTTGGTGGCACTTTTTTATATGTTTATTAGGAGTCCATAACAGTGGTGTTGAAGATGTCAATTCCTGTGGCCCGTAGGTGGCGCTATTGCTGTAACTGAATATTCTCATGTAGATGTGTTCAGGCCATGACTCTTATGAAACATGTGAAGTTTGGGGCAGATTGGACATTCCATGTCTGAGTTACAGCAAATTCCTTTTTAATTGCAGTAATAGCATACTTTAGCACTTAGCTAAGTGTTTGCTAGCATGTTTTAGAATGTTTCAAGTATGTTGTTAGCATGTTTAGCACTTGCTGGCACTTTATATGTTATTAGGGAGTCCACAACAGTGTTATATTTAATGTGAACGTATTTAACGTCGCAAAGGCCTTAAGATTACACTCACCAATTTTGAAAATGATCAGAGTAAACTGTAGGAGGAGTTTGTTAAAGGGTTAGTTCACCCAAAAATGAAAATTAAGTCATTAATTACTCACCCCCATGCTGTTCCAACCCCGTAAGACCTTCGTTCATCTTCGGAACACAAATAAAGATATTTTTGATTGAATCTGAGAGCTGGATCAGTCCTACATAGAATGCCTAAGGGACTGGCTCTTGACGGCCCATAAAGTCATTAAAGAAAAGGTTTAAATATTCCATGTGCCTACAGCGGCACAAGACTACTTTTTGTGCGAAAAAAACATAAATAACGACTTAATTCGACTATTCTATTACTTCCTTATGGGCGCATGCGCGAGAACTGAGACGAGGGCGTTCTCCTGCGACTACTTTTTGTTACCGGCTGCTCACCACTTAGGAGTATTACCGCCACCTTCTGTCTGCTCTCTTAAGGCCCTGGGTGTGCTTGTTGTACCACGGCATTGGACTATATTTAGCAGCCCAAATCTGTTTAATATTTGTACTGCTGAATAGTTTAATATCTCAGTACTTTTAATTTAACCAAGAACTTCAATCATAATACAATAGACTATTACCATTATCATTTTATCAACATCAAGAAATAGTCATCTTTACACTGCAAAGATGGAAGCTACATGGCAAGTTTATTTGCAAATATCTTATTATGTTATAACTTGAGCAGGGTTTTTCCTGCATAGACAATTATGAGGCGGCCGCCTCCGTCAAATTTCGGGCCGCCTCCACCTCTCGACAAAACTCAAGTCAGGGAATCATATGATTAGATACTCTTTTCCACCGACACGGTTCCGCTGCGGGTTCACGGCCTGTGTCCATTCTCAAACCGTTCTGTGCATTTCGACGGCATCAGAAAAAGCATTTAAACTTGCTGGTCTCGAACGGAGCAAGGTAAATTTCTGTGAAACCGCACGAGCCGCTGCCCCTCCCCCTTTTCAACATCTCTCGTCAGTCATCACAACCACCACAGACGCACGCAAGTCAAGAAGCACCTTCCTTCCGCAGCATCGAAGTGCCTTCACTTGTCACAGCCAGGTACCGATAGTGTTTTTCTTAAACTTTGGCTTTGTTGTGAAATTAAAACACTTAGTTTCTTAAAATATATCCATAGAGCCAGCCTGACTTAGGCAATAGTCCAACATTTTTCTGGCGTTTTTATAAAATAAGCTATCACAAGTAACTTAGCAGGCACGTAATTTACTACTGTTTTGTAATTTCATGGCTTACTAATTTACATTGCATAAGTTAGTAGTTTTTTTTTGCGCTTTATTTACATTCAAGTGATATACAGGGCTTGTCAGATGTTACCAGCTCAGTAACATCTGACAGGACAGGAAAGTTTTTCTGAGGTGAGGAAACTTTATTTCGAAATAAGTTACGAAAATAACGTTAGAATAATGACACTGACATAGCCTGACAACATCTCATCTGACAGCAGATACTGAATCAGGTACAAAGTGTTTTTTCTCAGTGATGGGGAGTCACGTTAGCCTCTGACAGAAAAGTGCTGAAAAATCCACCTAAAACCAGCCTAGGCTGGTTGGCTGGTCTCCCAGCCTGGTTATAGTTGGTTTATCAGGCTGGTTTTAGAGGGGTTTTGAACACTTTTTCAGCTGGCCAAGCTGGTCTTAGCTGGTCAGTGTTGGTTTTAGCTGGTCAGGCTGGTTTTAGCTGGTCAGTGTTGGTCTTAGCTGGTCAGGCTGGTCTTAGCTGGTCAGTGTTGGTCTTAGCTGGTCTTAGCTGGTCAGGCTGGTTTTAGCGCGCCAGGCTGGTCTTAGCTGGTCAGGCTGGCTGACTCTGTCTTCTCTATTTTTCCTGTGATACCAGTGGGGTTGTTGTGACAAACAAAGTAAACAATTCCAATACACTTTAAATAATCTTCAGGAGCACAGAGAACCATTCAAACAAATTGTTATTTTATTTGGTAGCAGCCCTTTAAAACAAACCACTGACATTGTAACAGTTATGAATAAAATTATTAATTAAAATGATTAAAATGCTAAAAACGGTCCTAAAAACTGACTAAGGCACAGCAAAATCAGTGTGAATTGATTGAGGGATGATTGAGTATTATTGAAGACACCTGATGGTAACAAGCAGAATCACTGAAGGAGAAAAAAAAAATGTAATTTTAAGTCACCATTGTGGTGATCAGTCTTTGTTTTATTTGGTCTCTTGACCCTTAAATCATTAACATTAAATTAAGTTATCCTGTTGTACACGAGTTATAACAGCCAGATGAACAAAGAAAAAAGGTGATCTGATGGCGTAACTTTACTAGTATTAATGATTTTGAAAGAAATCTCTTCTGCTTATCAATTGTCAGGAGCCAATCAGAGTCCTCCCAAGTCACCACACAACAATCACTGTCCCCAGATTACTAATCACCTGCACCTGTTTCCACTCAGCACGCCTTTCCCAGCCAGCACAAAAGCACCCAGTTCACGCTCACTCGTTGTCAAGCCTCCAACAGGAAAAGACCCTAACCAGTCTCCACTTGCTTCTCCCCGAGTCATCCAACGAGCTAAAAAAGTAATGTATACTCACCTGAAAAGACTAACCTCTCTGTCCTTGTTCTGATGTTCCCAGGATCTGCTCAATGATTCTCATTCTCTGTGTCCTGGAATCTGCCCCGAGTCTCGTTCACCTATGGATGTTCTGTAAAGAGAAAAGGCAAGAATCACTGAACTGTGTTAGTTCCCGATTTTCTGCACTAAAAAGGATCTACTCACCTGGAATCCTTTCTGCACCCCGTCTGCTCGAAGTAGAGCTGAAAGAGAGGAAAAGGAAAGTAATTGTCCTGTCGCATCGTTTATGTTATTCCTTAAGAAGAGGATTTACTCACCTGGATGCATTCCTGCCACGTATCCTCCTCGAAGATCATCTCTAAGCACCTGAAATCCTGAATACCTACCTTTGCTTGTTAACAAAGAAAAGTTTATGTTCATCACTTACCTCTGTTTCGGAGTCTGAATCCTGACATAAGGCTTGACCTAACAACAGAACGAGGTGAGGATGATGAATTCCAAGCAACCTGCTGTGCCGCTAAGCCCCACACCAGTCGCCGCTCCCCCCGTGAGACCTGTGTTTTCCCCCATGAGTACTTCCGTGAGCGCCGCTTCTTCGATCACCTGCTTTGCAAGTCCCCCGTCGCGTCCTGCGCCATTCACTGGCCGGGCGGAGGATTGCAACGGATTCCTGTTACAGTGTTCACTTGCGCTGGAACAGCAAGCTTCACTCTATCCTACTGAGCGATCGAAAGTAGCGTTTATCATTCAGCAACTATCAGGAGCGGCTTTACGATGGGCTGAGGCTTTATGGATGAAGGAATCACCTGTGGTCGCGTCAGTTCAAGAGTTCGTGAAACACTTCAAGGAAGTTTTCGGACGACCCGCGGATGATTCCTCTTTCGGAGAACAGCTCTTACAATTACGTCAAGGGAAGAAGTCCCTATCTGAGTATTCTGTGGAATTTCGCACGCTAGCCTCCAACAGTGGGTGGAATGAAAAAGCTCTGATTTCTGTGTTTCGCCGCGGATTAAATCCAGCCCTATGCCTCCAACTGGCCATCTACGATGACAATCTAGGAATTGAAAAATTCATTCAACAAGCCATGCGAGTACATCAAAGATCCCAGAGTTATTACCCTGATCAGTCCTCCTATCATCCTGTTTCTGAACCGAATATCGAGAGTTCCACATTCGAGAATCAAGTCGAAGAAATGCAAGTTGACACTTTCAAGATTTCCCAGGCTGAACGTCTTTGGCGGAAAGAGTTAAAGTTATGCATGTACTGCGGTACCAAGGGCCATTTCAGACTTAACTGCCCGATTAGACCTGGGAAAATGATGGTAAGCTCAGTTCTGGATCACACTCTTGTTTCAGCACCTCTCACAATTTCTGTGATGTTAAGAATTCAAGAAATCTACATTCCTGTGACAGCTATTGGCGACTCAGGGTCAGCGGGAAACTTTATCTCTGGAAACCTCTGCAAGAGACTCAAGCTGCGAGAGATCAACACACCCAAAACCTACTCCATCCATGCTGTAACGGGTGAGTTGATTAACAAGAAGAGTGTTACTACCCAGATTACTCCCATTCAACTATGTGTAGAAAAGACGCATCAAGAATGGTTCGAACCATTTGTGCTGCTAAATAGTCAAGCAGATCTCATCCTTGGTCGACCATGGCTAATTCGTCATCAACCAACAATTGACTGGGAGTCTGGAAAGATCTTGCAATGGGGATGCCAATGCACTAGCCACAAGGATCCATCATCTTGTTCAGTCAACGAATCAAAAACCCAATCGATCACAGTGAATTCCACGTTCATCAAGAGTCCCACAGAAAATCTGTCAACGAATATTCCCGTCTGTTATTCCAAGTTCTCTGTTTTTAATCCTGTCACCGCTCCTTTAACCTCGTTGTTGAAAGGAAAGCCCAAGACCTTGAAATGGACTCCAGAAGCCGATGATGCTTTCATGTCACTGAAGTCTGCCTTCAAAACTGCACCATTACTTCAACATCCTGATCCCGGGAGACCTGAGACTGATTGTGGTGATCAGTCTTTGTTTTATTTGGTCTCTTGACCCTTAAATCATTAACATTAAATTTAGTTATCCTGTTGTACACGAGTTATAACAGCCAGATGAACAAAGAAAAAAGGTGATCTGATGGCGTAACTTTACTAGTATTAATGATTTTGAAAGAAATCTCTTCTGCTTATCAATTGTCAGGAGCCAATCAGAGTCCTCCCAAGTCACCACACAACAATCACTGTCCCCAGATTACTAATCACCTGCACCTGTTTCCACTCAGCACGCCTTTCCCAGCCAGCACAAAAGCACAAAAGCTGATGATGCTTTCATGTCACTGAAGTCTGCCTTCAAAACTGCACCATTACTTCAACATCCTGATCCCGGGAGACCGTTTGTGGTCGAAGTCTATTCATCCACCACCGGGGTCAGAGGAGTTCTATCCCAGTGTTCCGATAGCTCCTCTAAGCCGTTACCTTGTGCCTTCTTCTCAAAGAAGTTCTCTCCAGCTGAAGCCAACTATGACATCAGAAATCGGGAGCTTCTAGCAGTGAAACTTGCTTTAGAGGAATGGCGACACTGGTTAGAGGGAGCAAAACACCCGTTCCTAGTACTTACCGACAACAAAAATCTTCAGTATCTGAGAGAGGCTAAACGTTTGAACCCACGTCAAGCCCGATGGGCGTTATTCTTCACACGATTCCATTTTAAGATTACCTATCGCCCAGGCTCAAAGAAGAGCCAAGTAGATGCTTTATCTCGTCTTCATGCCTCTGAAATCCCTGTAGAAGAGCCCGAAACTATCCAGTGGGAGATAAACGAACAACTCCAAGAGTTATCCCAGCAACAAGCCGGAGTCCCCGGATGTCCTCCCGGGAAGATCTGCGTGCCTGAGGAATTTCGAATGTCATTGATTTCATCCGTTCACTCTTCAGTAGCCACTGAACACCCAGGGGTAAACAAGACACTAGCCGCCCTGCAAGTCAAGTATTGGTGGTCCACCATGAGATCAGATATCACCAACTTCATTCAAAGCTGTATCCCGTGGGCAATCTCCAAGGTTCCAAGAAATCTGCCTGTGGGTAAATTGGTACCCTTTCCTGTCCCAAATAGACCTTGGTCCCCCATTCAGCAAGCTGTCAATCGGCAACAGTTTGCTGATAAACGCAGCCGACCCAATCCAGAGTATCAGCCTGAACAGCTCGTCTGGCTTTCCACTCAAGATATCAGATTTCGCCAATCATGTCAAAAGTTAAACCCCAAGAACATCGGACCATTTCCAGTCGTAAAGCAATGTACCAGCTCCAGTTACCCCCAGAATACCGCATCCATCCCACGTTTCATGTTTCCCTCCTGAAGCCCTATCATCCCCCGGTACCCCAGTCAGTCACAGAGGTTGAGCCAGAGGAAAACCCCCCTATACCACCCATTGAACCAGAGTCCATCTATCTAATTAAGGAGATCTTGGACTCTCGACGTTGAGGGGGTCAACTCGAATACCTCATTGATTGGGAAGGATATGGGCCAGAGGAGAGAAGTTGGGTACCTCGGAATGATGTTCTTGATCCCAGTGTGCTCCTAGAATTCCATACTCGACATCCTGAGAAACCTGCACTACGACCCAGAGACAGACCCCCACGACGTCGAGGTCCAAGGTCCGCTGGCGCGGACTCTGGGGGCGGGGGGGGGGGGGGGGTAATGTCAGGAGCCAATCAGAGTCCTCCCAAGTCACCACGCAATGATCACTGTCCCCAGATTACTAATCACCTGCACCTGTTTCCACTCAGCACGCCTTTCCCAGCCAGCACAAAAGCACCCAGTTCACGCTCACTCGTTGTCAAGCCTCCAACAGGAAAAGACCCTAACCAGTCTCCACTTGCTTCTCCCCGAGTCATCCAATGAGCTGAAAAGTAATGTATACTCACCTGAAAAGACTAACCTCTCTGTCCTTGTTCTGATATTCCCAGGATCTGCTCCATGATTCTCGTTCTCTGTGTCCTGGAATCTGCCCCGAGTCTCGTTCACCTATGGATGTTCTGTAAAGAGAAAAGGCAAGAATCACTGAACTGTGTTAGTTCCCGATTTTCTGCACTAAAAAGGGTTCTACTCACCTGGAATCCTTTCTGCACCCCGTCTGCTCGAAGTAGAGCTGAAAGAGAGGAAAAGGAAAGTAATTGTCCTGTCGCATCGTTTATGTTATTCCTTAAGATGAGGATTTACTCACCTGGATGCATTCCTGCCACGTATCCTCCTCGAAGATCACCTCTAAGCACCTGAAATCCTGAATACCTACCTTTGCTTCTTAATAAAGAAAAGTTTATGTTCATCACTTACCTCTGTTTCCGAGTCTGAATCCTGACATCAATGCTGTATTTATTTGATCAAACAGAAAAAAAACAGTAATATTGTGAAATATAATTAAAACAGTAATATTGTGAAATATAATTACAATTTAAAATAATGGTTTTCTATTTTAATATACTTTAAATATAATTTAAACATGTGATGCAAAGCTGAATTTTCAGCATCATTAATGCAGTCTTCAGTGTCACATGATATATTATAAACAGGAACTAATTACACTTTACTATATAGTCACATAGAAAACAGCTGTTTAAAATTATAATAATATTTCACAATATTACTGCTTTTTTCTCAAATAAATGCTAGCTTGATGAGGAGAAGAGACATTTTTCAAAAAATATTTAAAATAGTAATGTTTCCAAACTTTTGACCGGTACTGTATATTAATTTTATACAAAATAAATTATAGTTAATAAGATTGATGTGGTTTGGCATTGATAAATTGTGTTTTGAAAAAACAATCAGAATCTCGACTCAAATTAGGCATACACTGTATTATATCGAGTATTATTGAAGCAAAACTCGACTCAAATTAGGCATACACTGTATTATATCGAGTATTATTGAAGCAAAACAGTACGGAAGCCCTGAACCGCAACCTAAAAAAAAAAAAAAGTCAGTAAAAAAAAAAAATCTGTAAAAAAAAAAAAAAATCTGTAAAAAAAAAAAAAAATTTAGTATTTCGAGATTAAAGTCGAAATGTTTCGAGATTAAAGTCGAAATGTTTCGAGATTAAAGTCGGAATGTTTCGAGATTAAAGTCGAAATGTTTCGAGATTAAAGTCGAAACATTGTGCATTCATAACAGTGCGCGTCCACTGGCTCAGAGCGCGCGCTTGTGTGTCAGTGGTGGAATGAAACGAAGTACAAATACTTCGTTACTTTACTTAAGTACATTTTTCACGTATCTTTACTTTACTTAAGTAGAATAAATAGTGCATAGTTTTTACTTTTACTTCGTTACATTTTGCAGCAATTATTCTACTTTCTACTCCACTACATTTCTACAACTTCTGTTACATTTTCGTTACATTTTCTGATCAGTTTTTCCACTGCCAAAACGTAATCTGACCGTCCGTTCGTTGCACGTTTGTCTCACGTTTGGTTGCCATAGATACATCAACTAAATGCGTCTGGCACGCAGTATGTTTATCATGCAACTCATACGCGAAAATTTGTTTTTACGTGCATAGGAAACACACCGTGTGTAATATATGTTTGGTTTGGTTAGGATTATGGCAAGCCAAGAGGTTCAGAATTACACCATAAATGAATCGCGTTTACTGCCAATAGTTATTAACATATAGTAAGGATAAGCATGATATTTTCTAATTGCAAGCTTGTTTCAGAAATGGTGACATTTTTTTCCATCATTATTGAACATCATTATAGGAGTAGGCTATTAGGTTAAATGAGTTAGAATTAAATGTTTTATTAATCATTAGAAAATAGACATCAAGAGAATCAATTGTTATGCAAGTACTTTTACTTTTAATACTTAAAGTACATTTAAAATAAAGTACTTTTTACTTTTTACTTAAGTATGGTTGTCATTGTGTTACTTCTACTTTTACTAAAGTAAATATTTATCTGGGTATTTGTACTTTTACTTAAGTAGGCCTACTGAGATTCAGTACTTCCTCCACCACTGGTGTGTGTGAAGTCGAACTGCCATGGATAAACCCAAAATAGTAGCTTTTTACTTTTATCTGGGCTTTCAACAAAATTCTACACGTCACACGTGCTAGTGGCAGTGTTTCTGAGGTGTTTTCGTGCTCGTCTAGTCAACACTATCTGGGTCGAGAACACAACAGTAACTGTTCAGTCTCCCTCTTCACCGTAAATACGCTCTGGATACATTTTAAGTGCATCATTCTCTATCCAATCATTTGGCCGGATCCTGTGATTTCCTAAGATTTAATAACCACTTATGGTTGAGGAGAGATTCTCTGATATGATTGTAAAGCACTTTGAGTGTAGGCATATAGGCTATGAAAGCGCTATATAAATGCCCTATTCATTCATTCATTCATTCATTCATTCATTCATTCATTCATAAAGCTGGATTTCTCCATCCAGTCTGAAAAGTGTTTTCCGTGTTGGTTTTCCTATAGGCTAAAGTCTATTCCGGCGCAGTATATTTTATAACGTCCTATAATGGTAGCCTAATGCAGATTGGCACCTGTTGAATTTCCTTTGATGAAACAAAACACACACACACACACACACACACACACACACAATGTAAAAACTCGCTATCGCGTAGAAGCTGCGCGTGTGTGCTTTCCATTGTCTCACATTGCCGCACACACAGGCATTCATAATGGCCAATAGCGAGTTTCACACTGTGTGTGTGTGTGTGTGTGTGTGTGTGTATTTTGTTTCATCAAAGGAAATTCAACAGGTGCCAATCTACATGTACCAGCATTAGGCTACCATTATAGGACGTTATAAAATACAATGCGCCGGAATAGACTTTAGCCTATAGGAAAACCAACACGGAAAACACTTTTCAGACTGGATGGAGAAATCCAGCTTTATGAATGAATGAATGAATGAATGAATGAATGAATGAATGAATGAATAGGGCATTTATATAGCGCTTTCATAGCCTATATGCCTACACTCAAAGTGCTTTACAATCATATCAGAGAATCTCTCCTCAACCATAAGTGGTTATTAAATCTTAGGAAATCACAGGATCCGGCCAAATGATTGGATACAGAATGATGCACTTAAAATGTATCCAGAGCGTATTTACGGTGAAGAGGGAGACCGAACAGTTACTGTTGTGTTCTCGATCCAGATAGTGTTGACTAGACGAGCACGAAAACACCTCAGAAACACTGCCACTAGCACGTGTGACGTGTGTAGAATTTTGTTGAAAGCCCAGATAAAAGTAAAAAGCTACTATTTTGTGTTTATCCATGGCAGTTCGACTTCACACACACGCGCTCTGAGCCAGTGGACGCACACTGTTATGAATGCACAATGTTTCGACTTTAATCTCGAAACATTTCGACTTTAATCTCGAAATGCTAGATTTTTTATTTTTTTTTATTTTTACAGATTTTTTTTTTTTTTTACTGACTTTTTTTTTTTTTTTTTTAGGTTGCGGTTCAGGGCTTCCGTAAAACAGAGTAGATGTCAAGTCTTCGAGAAAATGTTTTAGGAGTTGCAAACATGTCATTTTTTTTCCTTTCTCTCTCACACACAAACAACACATCAGTTACACCATTTTAAATTCTTTATTGCAGGTGTAGAAATAGTATACTACAAATTACCAAACTCACAGGGTCATAATTTTTGTTGAGACCAGTACAATTTTGGCCAATCATGCAAATTTCTTTGTGTATAATTTTGTGAATCATCTATACAGTTTAGCTATTTTTGTTTGGTCACACTTCATTCCATTGACTTCCATTCATTTACATGTGAACGTGGGAGATCGGAAATGCTAGCTCCCGCAAACAGTTTCACATTTTACGGCATTCCAGTTTAAATCTGGTGAACTCTGACCTGCAAATTTGATCTACACAATAATGTGTGCCCAGTAGAAGATCAATACATAAAGGTGTGACCTCTTGATTTAAAAGAATAATTTTGTTGTCAAGTCATATGCTCAAACCCATTGTGTGACCGTGGCTTAAATGTGAGCATATGAATTTCATACTTTGTGATTTGTAAAATAGTATTTGTGCACCTCCAATGAAGAATTTGAAAAGCTCCAACTTCTGTGTTTGTGTGAGAGAAAAAGGTTTGAAACTTATATATATATATATATATATATATATATATATATATATATATATATATATATATATATATATATATCTTACTCTCTGTGACTTTAAATTTACTGATGTGTGACTTTACACCTTCAGATTCCACTGTCACAAGTGCTCAGTTTTGCTTTAATAATACCCTCACAGAACATGATAGTAATCAGCCATCCATGCAAAAGCAGAGGTCGGTGTGGTGTACAAGTACATCTGTCCAGGCCAACATCTGATGCCTTGATGCCTTCCGTTGGGGATGCCAGAAAACCCGCAATACAAACATAGTACAATTCAAAATCTATCATACATACATCTCATATGGTATCACAAATTATCATTCCAGGTTCAATTTAAGATATGCTCAACAAACACAATTTCATCAGAATATTTATTTAGGTCTATTTGAAAAGACCTTAATTGGGGAGATTTTGTAAAGAATTGAATCTGCATTAGGGCTGGACACGAATTTTCGAATATTCGTTCGGTGGGTTGGTATTCGATTTGAAACATTTGAATATTCGTTTTTTTTTTTTTTTTTTTTTTTGCACACCTGGTATCCCCCTCGAAACGGTTCTTATTCGTGCTTAAATATGTTTTACACTATAAAATCTGGTGACATATAATACTTAACATATAACTTTGTTATAAATATTTGCCTCTTCTTGGACTACTAAAAGTGTTCCTGCAACAGGAGTATTCTCTGGCTAGCTAGAGCACCGAACAGCGGAGTGTGTGGGGACAGAAGTGCATGCCTGAGCTTGTATTTTGGGTTAAGCTTTGCTTTGACTTTGTTGAAAATAGAATAACAGAAACAAAATGTATTCTCCTATTTATTATCACTCTAAATTAATGTACAGCGAAATATAGGACACATTTTCATTTTTCTAGCGCAGTGTCAGAGCTCAGCTCGCATGAGGCGTCGCTTCCCGCTCGCGCTGTTCTGTAGTTTATGAAAAGTTTATTCATTCTGGCAAGTAGCGGTGGTGGGGTCAGTTAACTTAGTATGATTGCGTATAGCTCTACGTCACACGTAGGCTCACTATTGGCTGATGCTGGTCATGTGGTCGTGTGAGTCGTGACGTACAACAACAGTAGCTTACACTATTATACCAGTGAACTGACTCGAGGCCCACAGAGATGGAAATGCATAGTTGAAAAAGTTTTTTTTTTTTTATTGCAAAAAAAAGTATTTTCGTCGCTTGATAAACTTAAAGGGATACTCCGCTTATTTTGGAAATAGACTAATTTTACAACTCCTCCAGAGTTAAACAGTTGGGTTTTACCATTTTCAAATCCATTTAGCCGATTTTCTGATATTTAGAAGACTATCAGTAACCAGACTATTATCCATTAGTATATTTTTTTCCTACTATGGAAGTCAATGAGACCAGAAACTGTCTGTTTACCGATATTCTTCTAAATATCAGAAAATCGTCTGAAAGGATTCGAAAACGGTAAAACCCAACTGTTTAACTCAGAGGGAGTTGTAAAAGGAGCCTATTTCCAAAAAAAAAAAAAAAAGTGGAGTATCCCTTTAAGATTGAGCCACTGTAGTCATTGGGGATATAAATTCAAACATTTTAAAAGCTAAGAGTATGAGAGTAAGCTGGTCAGATATCTGTGAAAAATAATTTACGTGCCTACAGACGTCGACCCCCTGACCAACATTCAGCATTTAAAAGTAAAAAGAATTTCAGAATTTATCAGTAAAACATACATATATGTATAAATAAATAAATACCTTTGAGTAGGAGAGTATGGTGTCACGAACACACACAGGAAAAGACAGATCCAGTTGCAGTATGTTTAATAGGGTAATCCGTACTCCAATCCAGTCCAGGCAAAGTTCAATATCCAAAAAGGCAGTCGAAAAAACAAAACACAAACAAATTTGAAAACAGACCTCAAAGGTGGTGACATATAACAATGACTCCGTACACATGCTGCGTTCAAGTAATCTCGTATATATCGTAATTATGAGTTGAACGTGCTTGAACGCCACCACAATGTTGTAAATACCAGTGGGGAGTTCTGGATTTTCTTTAAGCCCCGATCTGTACGAGTTGGGGGCGTGTCAGTGAGAAACATGGGGGAATAAATGGATGCAATGTCTGTAGTTGACAGTAAATTAGAATTGAATTTCAATGTTTACTCATTGACAGTGTAAGGCTTTTTCATTTATAAAGCAAGCTCTCTGCACAAAATATGATATCATTGTAATATAAAAATTATACCTAATGATAGAGTTTACATTGGCTTCACAAAGTAGTAAAAAAAACATAAAAAGAAAAACACACCTGATGCGCATTCTTTGTTCTTCATTTTCTATTAGCAGAGTTAACAAACCTTGCTGTATTTTGCGTGTAATTCATTAAAAGAAGGTACACCGCCATTTTGCTCCGACGAAACTGACTTGAACGCACCTCACGTCATAAACACGACTTCCCACCTCGTACGTACGATCTTCCCAGGAGGACTTGAACGCAGCAATACTAACACAGAACAGCTAGGAACAATGATTACGAGGAACAGCTGAGTGCAATTGTAACCCTCTCTTGAAGTTTTGAGTAGACCTGACGACCAATCTAATCAGCTATAGGTCAAACTGGGCCAATATCAGAGTTCTAGGTATGACTACGGAGCCTGGAACTATGGAATGTTAGCAGGAAAGAGAGAACACAACCCAGATGAGCTCAAGAGATGTATTGAACAAATTAATAACAGTTAGTTCAATAGAGAAGAGAAAAACAATACATATGAAGCTCAAGAGATGTATTGTACAAATTGGTGACAATTATTTACATTCCCTGCCTATCTAAGCCGGCTTCTTGAGTGCACATCCGCACACTGAACCCAAAATAAAATTCAAATAAAATAAAGAGTCCGTAACAGTATTTGGTGTGTGTGTGTGTTCCTCAAAGTATCGAAGTATGTTCGTTTCACTACCCGGGTAGGTTTATGTATGCTCTTATCTGTGTGTAATGGAGGAAAAGGATGAAGATGGTTCCGAAGATGCCACGGCTGGCCACACCAGGCTCTCGGTTCACTCAGTAGTCTCTTTGGTTGGCTCGCCACTGACCGCAGGTCAGATTCAGATGATTCAATCCTCTCAAAAAAACAATCTATGCATACAGTACAGAATACATTAGTTACTGTTAACTCATTTCTACTCAAATTCAACTTAAATCCATTCAACTCAAATCAATATATATCCAAATTGTACAGGATATAAATACTCTAATCCTTATATGAATGAATAGATACACAACACACCATATAAGATAGGTCAGTTACAATAAACAACAATCAATAAATCAATCTTGTACTTCCATCTCACAGTATGAAATATTATATTGAGATCTCTGAACCCGGATATTCATGTTTTTAACTTCTATTAAATCTATTTATGCATCTTAATGACATTTTAACAGCACATTTTAATATATTCACTCTTTTTAACAGTTAATATGAACTTATGTTCCCTATCGAGGGAACTCAACACTGCGTCGATAAAATCGACTCTTTGGGGACGCTCCCTAAGCGTGCGCCTCTGAAGTATGAATGAAACTAATCCAATCCTGATTGGTGTTGCGTCGTGACGTAACATGTGACGGCATACCCGGAAGTATAAAAGTGACGCTGTCACAACACACACTAGCTTTCGCTCTTCAGCAAGCGCTTTATGTTGAAACTGTCTGTCTTATTTGGTGTTGTTTGTCTTATTATTGAAAGAAGAAAGTATGGCCAGTGAGCAATTCAAGAGGTGTGTGCATTCCTGCCCTCGTTTCATCACGGGTGGGGACGCACACTCTCTCTGTGTGAATTGTTTGGGAGTGCAGCACGCACGGACAGCTCTCGAGGGGGCTGCTTGTGAAATGTGTGAGGCTTTGCCTATTAGAGTGCTGCGCTCCCGGCTGGCGTGCTTTGACGAGCACGGTCAGGCTCGCGTTCCCCAGGGTTCCGGTCCCGCATATGTCGAGGCGATGCGGCGACTGAGATCCTGGGGTTCGCAGCGGGATCTGGCGGAGGAGAGTGAGAATGCTGAGGCATTTTCTCGCTCGCCATCGGCGGATCCCGCGGCCTCTGAGAGTGGTGTGGGAGCCTGCGCTGCGGTTTCTCCTACCCACGATCAGGTCCCGGTGCTTGAGCTGTCTACTTCTGAGGAAGTGGACGTGCTCAGCATCGATGTGGACGACCGTGATCTCAGCACGCCATCACGCGGCCTGGGTTATGAGGAGCTGGTGGAGGTTGTGACACGAGCTGTGGCCAGACTAAACATCAGCTGGCCACAACATGAGCAGGAAACGCAAGTCACCAGTAAAATGGACGAGCGTTACCTGCAGCGCAGGTCACAGCCTCACCGCCGGGGTCTGCCGTTTTTCCCCGATCTCCATAAAGAGATCTCGAGAACGTGGGAAAGACCGCATTCGTCCCGTATTTCAAGTCCCAATGTAATAGATTACAGCAATGTTGTGGGGGCTCGAGATATGGGATATGGGAAGATGCCGAAGGTGGAGGAGGCTTTAGCGAGCTATCTCTCTCCCGAATCGGCGTCTTCCCTGAAGACCCCGGTGTTGCCTAGTAAGCCCTGCAGGGAGACATCTGCATTAGTGGGCAGGGCTTACATGGCGGCGGGTCGGGCTGGTTCATGTCTGCACTCGATGGCGATTTTGCAGGCATACCAGGCCGACCTCCTGAAAGATTTGGATGAGGGGGAGGGGCCTACTCCTGAAGATGTCGCGGAGTTGAGAAAGGCCGCAGATTTGTCTCTCCGGGCCACTAGGGAAGCGGCCAGCGCTATTGGCCGCTCTACGGCGGCCATGGTGGCCACGGAGAGGCATCTGTGGCTGAACTTATCCGGTATTAAAGAAAAGGATAGGTCCTTCCTGCTGGATGCGCCGCTTTCGGCTTCTGGCCTGTTCGGCGACGCCGTTAATTCGGTTGTCGACAGGTTTCAGGAGTCGAAAAAACAATCTGCGGCGTTCCAGCAGTACCTCCCCCGGAAAGCGAAGGCCAAATCTAGTAGGGGGGGCAAAGCAATCAGCCCCAGCCATCAGCCAGCTCCTCCCACAGGGCAGAGCAGAAGGAGAGCGTTTCCTCTAGAGCCCCCCCTCCGGGGTCTTGGCAACAGAGGAAACGCTCCCAAAAACCGAAGTCCTCCGGCCAGAGGGGCGACCTGAGGGACGTCATTCAGGCTAAGAGGACTTCGGAAAAGAGGTCCTAGCCAAGGCAGGACTTCAGAGGGCTGCCCCCTCCGCAGTGAGACAACCGAGGTTGTTCTCACAGCGGGGCCCTCTAGGAAAAGATGCAGGTTCGCCGTTAACAGCGCTTCGGGCCGCATCAATTTCCAGCGAAAAGACACCAGAGGCCAGCCTCGAGAGGCTGGTACCCTTAGTAGATTTTGTAGAGGGATGGTATCATCTTCCCAACATATCTCCATGGGTCCTGCAGATAATACGAGTTGGGTACAGACTGCAGTTCGCGCACCGCCCCCCCAAGTTCTCTGGGGTGGTGCTCACTGCGGTGGTCCCAGAGCAGGCTCAGGTGTTGGAACAAGAAGTACAGACTCTGCTGTCGAAAGGAGCCATAGAACGTGTTCTTCCGGTAGACAGGGAGTCCGGGTTTTACAGCCGGTACTTTATAGTTCCAAAGAAGGATGGGGGGTTAAGGCCAATTTTGGATCTCAGGGTGTTGAACCGGTCTCTGAGAAGGTTCAAATTCAGAATGTTGACCATTCCAACAATCGTGAGTCAAATCAGATCCGAGGACTGGTTTGTCACGATAGATCTGAAAGACGCCTATTTTCACATCTCCATCCTTCCTTGTCACAGGAGGTACCGGAGGTTCGCTTTCGGGGGCGAAGCATACCAATATCGGGTTCTTCCGTTCGGCCTAGCACTCTCTCCCCGCACATTTACCAAGTGTATGGACGTGGCCCTTGCTCCACTGAGACTTCAGGGGATTCGCGTATTGAATTATCTCGACGACTGGCTTATTTTGGCCCAGTCTCGGGAGATGGCAGTTCGGCATCGAGATGTCCTTCTTGGCCATATTCAAAAATTGGGGTTAAGACTCAATTTGAAGAAGAGTGTGCTAGAACCGTCCCAGGGCACGACCTTTTTGGGAGTCGTGTGGAACTCGATTACAATGCAGGCGCGTATGTCTCCCGCACGTATCGAGTCAATTCTGGCGATGGTGTCCAGGGTGAAGCTAGGTCAGGCCGTCACTGTGAAACACTTTCAAAGGATGCTGGGCCTCATGGCAGCGGCATCCAACATTATTCCTCTGGGCCTCCTTCACATGAGGCCCCTCCAGTGGTGGTTGAAGACCAAGGGGTTCTCACCCAAAGGAAATCCGTTCCGTATGATCAGAGTAACGCGCAAGTGCCTTCAGTCTCTGCAAATATGGAAGAAGCCTTGGTTCCTATCCCAAGGGCCAGTGTTGGGGGTGTCATGTCGCCGGGAAACCGTTTCGACAGACGCCTCCCTTACTGGCTGGGGCGCGGTCATGGACGGCCGCTTTACCAGGGGTCTGTGGCAGGACCATCATCGCACTTGGCATATAAATTGCCTGGAGATGATGGCGGTGTTCAGGGCTTTGAGGAGCTTCCTCCCAGACATCGAGGGTCGCCACGTCCTTATACGGACGGACAATACGTCAGTGGTGGCCTATCTGAACCGACAGGGGGGACTCAGATCGCGCCCTCTGTGCAAACTGGCGCATCAGATTATCCTTTGGTCCCAGGGAAAGATATTGTCAATAAGGGCAATGTATATCCCAGGGGTTCAGAATCGGGGAGCAGACATCCTGTCGAGGCAGGGGCTGAGGCCCGGGGAATGGAGACTTCATCCGGATGTGGTGAAGTCGATATGGGAGAGGTTCGGACCGATGGAAGTGGATCTGTTTGCGTCTCGAGAGACGTCCCACTGTCCACTTTGGTTCTCCCTCTCACATCCAGCCCCGCTGGGGTTGGATGCCATGGTACAGGCTTGGCCGAGGCTTCGCCTGTATGCTTTTCCCCCGATCTCTCTGCTCCCAGGGGTCCTGGAGAGGGTCCGTCAAGAGGGCATCAGTCTACTTCTGGTTGCCCCGAGATGGCCGACACGAGTATGGTTCTCGGATATAATATCACTCCTCATAGCTCCGCCATGGCCGATTCCTCTGAGGAGGGATCTATTGTCTCAGGCGGAGGGCACAATCTTCCACCCTCGCCCAGAGTTGTGGAAGCTGTGGGTCTGGCCTCTGAGGGGGTTCAGTACCTAAATGCTGGCTTATCAGCTGAGGTGGTTGAAACCATACTTAGCTCTAGGGCCCCATCTACCAGGAGATTATATGGCCTCAAGTGGAAGGTGTTTCACACTTGGTGTGGAGAACGAAAGTTGGATCCAGTAAACTGCCCAGTGGCTTCAGTTCTGGAATTCCTTCAGGATCGTTTCTCTGCGGGTCTCTCCCCGTCCACTCTTAAGGTGTACATGGCTGCCGTTTCGGCTTTCCACGCGCCAGTAGATGGTGGACCTCTGGGGAGGCACCAATTGGTCATTAGGTTTCTCCGTGGTGCTTGGAGGATGAGGCCGGCGATCAGGTCCAGGGTGCCTGCCTGGGATCTGGCAATAGTTCTGGAAGGGTTGTCCCTCGCTCCCTTCGAACCTTTAGAGTCGGCTTCGCCTAAGGACTTAACGCTAAAAATGGTCTTTCTCTTAGCGATTACCTCTCTTAAGAGGGTGGGAGATCTCCAGGCCCTGGCGGTAACGCCAGCTTGCTTGGAGTTTGCCCCTGGCAAAGTAAAGGCCTTTTTGCACCCGAGTCCGGGCTACGTGCCTAAAGTTCCTTCGAGTACGGCTCGCTCTGTAGTCCTTCAGGCATTCCATCCTCCACCTCATGTGTGGGCGGGAGAAGAGAGGCTTCACTTGCTCTGCCCCGTCAGAGCTTTGAGTGTATACTTGGAAAAGTCTGCTTCTTGGAGAAGATCTGACCAGTTGTTAGTATGCTTTGGGTCACCTAAGAGGGGGCTCCCGGCGACCAAACAAACTATAAGTAACTGGATTGTCCAGGCTATTACTGAGGCTTACAAGGTGCGTGGGGTTCCTTCACCTTTTGCCTTAAGGGCTCACTCGACTAGAGGCATGGCTTCCTCTAGGGCCCTTCTGTCGGGAGTACCTCTGCAGGAGATTTGTGAGGCAGCCGGCTGGGCTACCCCGCATACTTTCATCAGGTTTTACAGTCTCAACCTTCCCAGTACGCCCGGTGCACACGTACTCGGCCCTTGCTGAGTGCCTAATCAGTTTCACTCTGGGGCGGGTCTGTTCGGTGCGTGGCCTAGTGGGTACTCGTTCCCCAAAGAGTCGATTTTATCGACGCAGTGTTGAGTTCCCTCGATAGGGAACGTCTCGGGTTATGACTATAACCCTTGTTCCCTGAGAAGGGAACGAGACACTGCGTCGTGTTGCCACGCCCCCTTTTTACAGACCCTTGAGCGTCTTGCTTCATCGCGAGGCTAGTGTGTGTTGTGACAGCGTCACTTTTATACTTCCGGGTATGCCGTCACATGTTACGTCACGACGCAACACCAATCAGGATTGGATTAGTTTCATTCATACTTCAGAGGCGCACGCTTAGGGAGCGTCCCCAAAGAGTCGATTTTATCGACGCAGTGTCTCGTTCCCTTCTCAGGGAACAAGGGTTATAGTCATAACCCGAGACGTTCCTCATATAGAGTGCAAATATGTAGGTTGGCAATAAAATGAACTAAATCATCCTTATCTTACAGATAACAAGCAATAAAATGAATACTCACTCAATCAAATGAATTTTAAATCAACAGAACAGAGTATACAACACACTTAACATTGGGAAAACTATAAAATATCTGCTTTAATAGTTACCAGTCTAGCTGAGCTAACAACAGAGCTAAAATCAGGACGAATCCACATTGTAAATGCTAATCATTAGCACTTGGCTAGCGCGATTTGCGATATTTTACGAGCACATGGGTCACATCTCAAACAGCATAAAACAATCAGAATCTGCGTCTATATGGTATCAGATAGTAAGAATCAGGAGCAGAACTCCGATCCCAGATAGCAAACTGACATTGAATCAACGTGGAAATATGACATCGAAACAACGTTGATCTGACATTGTTTTGCTCATCGAATTAACGTTGAACCAACGTCAGACGCGTCATTCTTTCAAAACTAACGGAAAATCAACTTGAAATCAACGCGTTGTTTCAACGTTATGAAAGCAAACCAATTTTCGATTTCATTTAGCTTTGAAGAATGCCGTGTCTGACGTTGGTTCAACGTTAATTCGATGAGCAAATCAACCTTGTTTCAATGTCATGAGAGACGTCGTTTCCACGTTGATTCAATGTCAGTTTGCTGTCTGGGATTGGTTTTATAAGAACAGTATTTTTACTATGCTGAAGCTAACACGGCCAGCATAACACTCAAATCAACATTAATATTCTTACCGGAGATATATCTTGAGGAGTTTGCAAAGTCGTACGATCTAACTTTCTCTCTCACAGCTTTCAACCTTATGGACACATAACATTACAATTTAGTACAAGTTTTCTCTTAGAATTTCTATTTCTCAAAGGATATTTCCATACCAGTTGATGCGTTCCGACAATGTCTTTAATAAAAGAAAGATGTGTCGTTGCTTTTTTAAAACTCCCTGGAGTGTACGCCCCACCCCCTGTGGCTTAAAGGTATTGCACATCAGTAACCTTGTGTGGGTTACACTCTCCCCTCCAAACTTATGCACGTCCCTGTGCATGGCAATGTTCAGACGGTCATCACCGGAAGGGACAAAACAGGGGAATGTTTTGACGTATCACTCTCACTCATGATGTCATCCCACACAGTAGTCAGCCCTTGAAAGAATGACTTCACCACTGTTACTAAGGGAGTTCCCAATTCAGTGTAGTCCAGCCGCCTAGGTGGCCGACGATTCCTCTCAGATCTCCTGATAAGGTCATCAGCATTTGCTTGTTCCTCCAGCTCCTTAATCTCCTCTTCTCCTTTCTTTTCTGCGACAGGCGTCTCATCACATTCTGGTATGTCAGAGAGGATTGGGAGTTGTTCAGTACAGTCCTCCTCCGAGCCATCCGCAAGGTCACCATTGTCAGGTAAGTTCATCTCCCTCTCCACAGGATCTTACTTACTTCCAGGTAAGTTTAGGTCCAGCTGTACTCGGTCGACTGGAGTGATGTCAGGTACGATAATCGCATTAGCTGGGGCATCATCAGTCACATTGTGGGGTTTTGTTGTCAAATTCTCTTTAGGATGACTTTGACCATGGTGTATTGGAACATCTCGCGAGACAATGTATCTGGTTACTTCTGGAACTGATTCTTTTTGGGACCATGTAACAGGAATGATATCATCCTCATCCGAAGACTGATCAACTTCTCTTAGGCCACTGCAAATGTTCTGGCGTGTCTTGCGGCGCTCAAGTGTTTTGGGTTGTTCTTCTGGCGTTACTTGGAGGAAACCACATGGGAGCAAGAGGTCTCGATGCAGCGTGCGCCAAGGGCCTTCTCCGGTCTCTGGTTTTACTGTATAAACGGGAAGATCTCCAGCTTTCCGCACTACCACATGGACAGTGGATTCCCATTTATCAGCGAGCTTGTGCTTTCCACGAATACGTACGTTCCTAACAAGTACTCTATCTCCAATGTCCAGAGCAGAAGGAGTCACACGCTTGTCGAACCTCGTTTTGTTCTTTTCAGCTACCTTGGCAGCACTCCTTGCAGCAATTTTGTAGCTCTCCTCGAGGTGGGATTTGAGGTGCTTCACGTACTGGGAGTGTGTCTTCTGTTGCTCTTCCTTGACAGGCAAGCCGAATGCAAGGTCGACCGGCAGGCGTGGTTGGCGTCCGAACATTAGCTCATACGGCGTGAACCCAGTCACTTCACTCCTGGTACAATTATATGCGTGGACCAGAGGCTTCACAAAGTCTTTCCAGTGCGACTTATCTTGGGTTTGCAGAGTGCCAAGCATGTCTAACAGAGTGCGGTTAAAGCGTTCCACCGGGTTTCCCCTTGGGTGGTACGGAGTTGTTCGTATTTTCTGTATGCCTCCAATTTGGTCACTGTGCAGTTTCTCTGGAATACCATAATGGACGATGAAATTGTCCCATAAGCACTTTGCAACCGTTTGAGCCTTCTGGTTTGGCGTTGGAATAGCCACTGCATACTTTGTGAAGTGATCTGTGATCACGAGAATGTCCTTTGTGCCGCTTCTGTCCGGTTCAATGGACAAGAAGTCCATGCAGACCAGTTCAAGCGGTCTTGTTGTCATGATGTTCACTAAAGGTGCCGCCCTCTCAGGTAGGGTTTTCCTGAGCACACACCTGTTACACATCTTGACTTTCCTCTCAATGTCAGAGGCCATCCTCGGCCAGTAGAATCTGGCTCTGACCAAGTCCAGCGTGCGGTCTTTTCCCATATGACCCATGTTGTCATGCAGGCTCGTTAAGACCGCCTCACGAAGTTCTTCAGGTAAAACTAGCTGGTACTTTGTGTGGCCTTCTTCTTGACGTGTTCTATAGAGGATGCCGTTCCGCAGTTCAAGCCTGGTCAACTCTCTCAACAACAGAGGTAGGTCTGGGAGCATAGCTCTTACTGTGGGCGGTGGTTTCTCTCCACACTCAATCTGGGAGATGACATGTTTAATGCACTGATCCACCCTCTGTTTGTCTCTGAGATCGGCTTCTGATAAGTGTGGGACGATGGGAAACCCTCCCAGCTCATCTTCCTGTGCAAAGCGTCAGGTACAGCATCTCCAGAGATGGCAAGGCAAGTAACGAGGGAGATACTTCCACCATTGCCCGTTCCATCATTGGCACAATAAACAAGGTGTCTCTCCCAGATGGCACGAACAACCCCCTGATCTACAGCCTCAATATTATCAGGATTTGATAGATGGTGTTGCGCGAACTGGCGGATCTTGTCCCACTCTTTTTGAGATGAGGGGTCGTCACGCAGGTCACCATGGGGACGTCGTGATAGTGCGTCAGCATCTCCATTCTGCTTCCCGGGGCGGTATTGGAGCTTAAAGGAGAAGGTAGAGAGAGCAGCTAACCACCTGTAGCTAGTTGCATCGAGTTTGGCTGACGTAAGTATGTAGGTGAGAGGGTTGCTGTCTGTGACTACTGTGAACTGATTGCCATAGAGGTAGTCGCTGAACTTCTCTGTCACAGACCATTTTAGCGCTAAAAATTCAAGCTTGTGAGCTGGATAGCGGGACTCACTACGCGATAACCCTCTACTCGCGTAAGCGATGACAAGCAGCTGTCCCTCCTGCTCCTGATATAAGGCCGCTCCGAGGCCGGTAGTACTTGCGTCCGTGTGAAGGATGTAAGGAAGTTCAGGATTTGCGAAAGCCAGAACTGGGGACGTCGTCAACTTATCGATGATCATCTCGAATGCCTGTTGGCAGGCAGGAGTCCAACGGTTCAAGAGCGGTTCTTTGGGATGGTATATTGGCCACTCTTTTCTTTGGGCTTTGGGTGTTTCTTTAGAGGTGGATAGCCAGATGTTAAGTCATTCAGGGGTTTCATTATGTTTGAATAGCCTTTGATGAACTTCCTGTAATAACCACAGAACCCGAGGAAAGCCTTTAACTCCTTTAGATGCTGAGGAACTGGCCAGGTCTTTAACGCTGCAATCTTTTCCGGGTCGGTCTCGACACCTTGCTCTGAGACCACATGCCCCAAGTACCGAACTGAGGACTGAAAGAACTTACATTTCTCCGGGGACAGCTTGAGTCCATACTCCTTCAGGCGGTTAAGGACCTTGGTGAGTCTTCATGATCTTCTAATGTTCTCGAGAAGACTATCAGGTCATCCAGGAAAACAACAACTTCCTTCAAGTTCATGTCTCCCATGCACCTTTCCATCAGTCTCTGGAAGGTACTTGGGGCGTTGGTCACGCCCTGAGGCATCCGGTTAAACTCCCAGAAACCAAGTGGGCATACGAAGGCAGTCTTTGGCTTGTCAACCTCGTCGACTTCAATCTGATAGTAACCAGACTTAAGGTCGAGGACGCTGAACCACTTGGAACCGGAGAGTGCTGTGAAGGTGTCATCCATCCTCGGAAGTGCATATGCGTCTTTCACTGTTTGCAGGTTCAGTTTCCTGTAGTCAATACAGAGGTGTACCTGGCCATTCTTCTTCCTGACTACAACGATTGGGGAGGAGAAGGGGGACTCACTTTCCCGAATCACCCCAGCATTGAGAAGCTCTTGAAGATGTTGACGAACAGATTCTACGTCGTGTGGGTGTATCGGGCGAGCTCTGAGTTTGAATGGTGTTTCATCAGACAGTTTGATGTGATGCTTGACTTTGTCTGTCCTTCCAAAGTCTGTGTCGTTCTGGGCGAAAACCTCAGGAATGCTATTCAATTTTTGAGTAATTCTATCTTTCCATTCTGGGGGGACCGGGGACTCACCAAAGTCGAAGGTTAAATCAGCCATCTTGGAGTGTTCTGGTTCACCTGGATTGGTCACGCTCTGTTTGTGAGACAGGATAGCCTGGATTGCACTGAGCTCAGCAATCACACTCTTAGCTGGGATAATGATGTCGTGTTCCGACTCGTTTAAGACCACAACTGGTAGTCGGCCTGGTAGTTCAACTAGACAGGGCTGTACTAGCAGCCCTCCAGGCAGAGAAGAGGATGAAGGGTACCCAATGATAGCAGACCTCTCAGTATGGAACTCTTTAACTGATGCCACTCCCTCCAGAACGACGGTTTCTCCAGCTGGAATGAGCTTTCTGTCCCTGCCTCGCATCCTCACCAGTCCGATGTTACTGTCATGACTTCGTTCCTGTCGCAGTTGAAGTACTTTCAGCACTGTCCTATAGCCGTTCGAGACAGGATGGTATTTTGCTGGACTTTTCTCCCTGCACATACAAAATGCTACATCGAGTGTGTTTGTACCAACCAGTAGCTGGTACCCTGAAGTGCCGCTGTCTGGAACAACCAAGGCCAATGTCGGGACTTCATATTCATCTCCAAGGAACTGCTTTGGGAAGGTGATAGTGACTTCAACGTAGGCTTGCCGCGATAGACGGTGTTGACGGTGTTACCGGTTTTAAGCCCCATCACCGGTGACATCACTTTCCCACCGTGACACCGCGATGTCTTGACTTTTTTTTTAAAGTATTCGTTTTTGCTAAAATATTTATTTGAATTAATTAAAAATAATAATTTTCAATTATTTAGTTCTGAAGAGAGCATTATAATTAAAAATGAACTGCGCAACGCGTGCCGTCACGTCACAGATCAGCAAGCATCAGGATTCCATTTAGCACGTGTGGAGACGAGAACGAGTCAAATTACAGAAAAGCAAGATAATGGCGGAAGATTTGGTGTCAAAACGCAATGCAAAAGCGCCTGTTTGGCAATATTTTGGCCAATATATATTAATGTTAATAAATGCCAATTTATAGTGTTTTACTTTTTTTTAGAGTGCTGTCATTTATGTAGGCTAAGGTCCTTTTTAAAGTTTTTATTTTATATTCGTCTCTTTTTATTTGGTTTTATCTTATTTAAACTTTGTTTAATTTATTTAGGCCTATTTTGTTTTCTTATTCGTTAATAAACGTTTTATTTTTTTTGGGCCCACATTTTGCCGATTTTCACTTTTTTCAGCCTATGCATGGGGTTATTTTTATTCGTTCGTTATGCTAATAAAAGTTCTGTCTATATTTTATTCGTTTATTATTCTAATAAAAGTGCTGTCTAAATAAAAGTTTATTGTCAGCAAGTTGTTTTTTTTTTTTCTCCATTCCAGCAATTGACGCTGAATTGCAATTGACGCTTATTTCGAAAGTGAAAGTATGTCATTTATGTAGGCTAAGGTCCGTTTTGAAGTTTTTATTTTATATTCGTCTCTTTTTAATTGGTTTTATCTCATTTAAACTTTGTGTAATTTATTTAGGCCTATTTTATTTTCTTATTCGTTAATAAACGTTTTATGGTTCTTATTTGTTTGGGCCCACATTTTGCCGATTTTCACTTTTTTCAGCCTATGCATGGGGTTATTTTTATTCGTTCGTTATGCTAATAAAAGTCTATAAATAAAAGTTTTATTATCAGCGAGTTTTTTTTTTGTCCATTCAAGCAATTGACGCTTATTTCGAAAGTGAAAGTATAACGCGCACGCATTTAAAAGCTATTTAACCCCCCCCCCCGCCCTGCCCTCCACGGTGACACCGGGATTACCGGTGTTGTCACACGTCGATTAACCGGTGGTAAATTTTCCTCACCGCGGCAACCCTACTTCAACGTACCCAAGGTAGGGCACAGATTGATCATTGGCCCCCTCAACTTCCAAAAGGTTATAGAGCGGTTTGATCTGTTGCTCAGGTAGGTTTTCATCATAGAAAGACTTGGTGACTGTGGTTACTTGCGAACCTGTGTCAAGGAGACAGCTGAACTGTTTACCCTGGGTGGTAACTTGGCCTGTACTTTTCGTGCCTATAAGTTTCTGCGGGATTCTGAAGGGGTGTTTTCTAACAGTAGATTGGTTCAAGGCAGCACTGAACTTGGGCTCGGCATCACTTTTATCATTAGCAGGGCGTTGGTGAACTGCTCCAGCTTCAGTTTGCCCTGCAACTGAGACTCCATCTAAAAATCCCTTTTGTCTGGTGATTGTTCTTTAGCCTCCCAGAGGCGTCGTTTTTCACTCAATTGATCTCTTTTTTCATTAACGAGAGTGGGGTTTGGATTGTTGCTGCAGGCAGAGGAGATGTGTCCGTCTTCCCCGCAGTTGAAACAATACCAAGGTCTCGGCTGGGTGCTTGTCTTTGAGTCGATAGGTTTCCAGCTTGGTGCTCTGGGGTCAAGTTTAGATGTTGGCCCACCTGATGGATGCTCAGAGTTCCCCTTGGTCTTTGGAACCTTCTTGGTTTTCTTAGACATTAGCATGGTGAGTTGGCTCTGCAGGGACGCCACCTGCTGTCTAAGCTCTGTCAATGGATCTGACTCAGGCTGGAATGATGCCTGTTGATTGCAGACACATGCACTCTGAGAACTTGCCACAACTCGCTGCCGGTGTGAGCCAAGGTGCTTCTTCATCCGTGTGACTTTGGCTGCCTGTCTATCTTCCTCAGTGCGGACTAATAACAGGAGCTCCGAAAATGTTGGTGGGTGACTTTTATTTACTTCGAGGTTGAGGTCAGAGAGTAAGGGGTTATCCCAACACCCGCGGCAGAACTGTTTCAGAATGTGTCTATCTGCTTCTCTAGCAGTAGCTCCTCCTCTTTTAACAGCAAGGTTCAGGGCAGCTTGAAGGCGGCAGAGGTAGGTAGAGGCCTTTTCACCAGGATCCTAAAGAGTATTCATGAATTGGGCAAAAAGCTCCTCGCCGTCCTCAACGGTCCCAAAGGCTGCATCCAGCAGTTGAAGGTAAGTTTCAGGAGTGGCTTCAGAGCCCAGTCTTTTGACGATATCTGCAGCAGGGGAAAGCAAACTTTCAAAGATTTTCCGTGATTTCTGAAGATTGGACAGGGTTGGGTCTTTCCTGAGAAGCTCAACATGTGAACGTGTTGTAGTCTGTCTCACTGTTGGGTCTGGGTAGTTTGCCCGAGAATGAACGAAGCTTGATGGGAAAGTGTGAATGTGTGTTTAATTCATCTCTCCTCACAATGTGCTCAACAATGACCTTTTGAATTTCAGGTGGATTCAGGTCGCTCTCCACAATGGACAGGCTTCGCTTCACATCAGCTGGTGGGCATGGCTCGGCGCCACTTTGAGTGAACCTTCCCTTTAAAGTATCTGAGAGCAACTGGGGATGTGGGGGTTCAAATGTGTCAAGAGACATGTTGAGCTGCCTGTGCTCAAACTCATTATCACCACTGCCATCAGTTTCTATTGCCTCACTGATCTCTGACATCATGTCTTTCAACACCTCCTCGAAACCTCGTCCACTCAGTTTCGCCAACTGCTTTATTTCATCAAGGTAGACTTTGGTAACACTGCAGCCAACTTTAGTGGTGTATACACTTGCCAGAGCTTGGACATAGTATTTTGCACCTGGATTGTCCTTAAGCACATGCGTGTAGGGCAGAAGAGGGGCTAAGTCTTCAAAAGAAACCCCCTCTTGATACTCAACAATCAGGTTTTTATAGAATTCTGAGTTAGTATCAGTAACTGGGACAAGTCTCATGGAGCCATATCTCTTAAAGAAGTCTATGATCTCCTCGTCTTCTTGTGATTCAAGCAAACCACTCACCATTACTGCATTGGGTACTTTGACACCAGAGCTCGTTATGAATTCCATCTTTAGTAGATCTCTAAAAAGATAACAAAATGTACACACTTTGGGAATAGTTTCTCAGACTTCTTGTGATTCACTGCTAACACACAACCAGTCTCCTGGCTGGCTCGCCACTTGTAACCCTCTCTTGAAGTTTTGAGTAGACCTGACGACCAATCTAATCAGCCCATAGGTCAAACTGGGCCAATATCAGAGTTCTAGGTACGACTACGGAGCCTGGAACTATGGAATGTTAGCAGGAAAGAGAGAACACAACCCAGATGAGCTCAAGAGATGTATTGAACAAATTAATAACAGTTAGTTCAATAGAGAAAAGAAAAACAATACATATGAAGCTCAAGAGATGTATTGTACAAATTGGTGACAATTATTTACATTCCCTGCCTATCTAAGCCGGCTTCCTGAGTGCACATCCGCACACTGAACCCAAAATAAAATTCAAATAAAAATATAGCTGCGAGCAGCGATGGCGGGCCCAAGCCGGTGGCACCGCAACCCTGGTTCCTTTAGTTACCTAAAGGCACCCGGGTGGCGGTGCCGAAGGCTTTGGCCCTTTTATGATTAAATGTTAAAACGGCTTGCCATACTCTGTCATTTTGACTAGTCACAATTATGTTACAGATATCTTAAATGTTAATACAAACCATCCAAAATGTAATTACGAATAGACAGAAAGACGTTGTTGATATCTACAATTTTAATTCCGGACAGGCAAACTTAGCTTTTAAATGTTAAAAGGGCTTGCCATACAGGGACATAGGCTCAGAGAGAGGCTCACCATATTCAAACCAAAATATCTGACTTCCTCTTGGTCCGAGCTAATGACTATGTATTAGAAAGTTGTCCGGCTTGAGGAGTACAATGTATATACTATATTTACTATACAATGTAATGTATATTTTTGTAACTGTAGATAAAACTAACAACCCCACTTTTGTCAAAAGGTGGCGCTATTTAGTCCTTGCACAATGCCCGTTTCTGAAACTTTGCACATGTCTACTGGCTAATAAATGTTATGTATCTGTTGAGTTTCAAGCAATTTCAATTTCAATTTCAATTTGACTGTTGAAAAGAAGTGCGCCGATTAGATACTCAGGATCGGTATCGGCTCTGACACTGCCATCTTTGACGAGGCTGATTCAAATTCTATATTGTGCATATACTATTCTGTTAGGCACAAAGGCACAAAAACTTTCTAAAGTACCATAAAGTTTTTGTGTACTGTATTATTAGTGTTCTGAAGCTATTATGTGATATCGAAATTAATATTTAAGTAATTAAATTCAAGAACACAAACTTTTCCCTCTCTGCGCCTGTCAGTCATTCTCCATTCAGCATTCAAACAGCACGTCACATTCGGTTACAGTCAATGATGAAACGATCTTCAAGATGATTGAATGTTAATCGTATTATACTGGATCTTTAAGATAAACGTCTAAAGGTCTATATTTTCGAATGAAGAAACTTTTTCTTGCTGGACTTTATTGCTGTAACTTAATCGTGTTACTTTCTACCGGGTGTCGGTTAGATCACAACACTAGAGTCAGAGCACTATAATTGTTCTTCACGCACACAGTAACTGAAATTTAAAACCTTTAAAAGAAAAGGCTTAATAAACTATTGCATAGATAGATAATGTATAATACACTGTTCATAAATATTTATTTCCTTTGTGCTTTGAACTTTTCAATACGGACTCAATGCGCTGTAACTTCATGTGGCTTCAAGCACATCATTCTCCGCTCGGGATGCACATAAGTGCTTTGTGCTGCACCGTATTGGAGCCGTAATATCATAATGCAGTGACGTAATGACAGATTATTAATTGCCTTTCAATTATATGTTGCTGCGTCATTAAACATCTGTCCTATGCATTTCAAACATTTATAGCAGCCATGGCTATATTTTTTTATGATTTTTGTTATCTTGTTTTTCATGAATGTATTTTTCAAAAATAAGAGCAATGTGTATTATCTATTATTAATATGGTTTATAATAGCATTTTTGTCATAGATTATGACAAAGTAATCATATGATCCACCAGTGAGGAACCAGCAGAACAGAGTGAACATTCTTTCTGTTTAGTTCAATCCTACTTAATAGGAATTTATTTAAAATGCTCGCTCTACTCCACACCATTAATGTCTTGTGCGGACATCCGTATTTTGACTTTCGGTTTTAACCCTCTGAGACCTAATGGTATTTTTACAATAAATTTTCCGTCTGGTGTCATTTACTAAAAAAGCTTGTAAAATATCAACCCTTTGGTGAACAGACAATTGACACACCTCTTTTTTTTCAGGACAAATTGAACTTTCAGCATATTTGTGTTACATTGATGTCACCTGAATGTAAAATAAGTTATGGGACCATAAAGACAAATGAAAAAATAAATCGGAAATGGAATCACTCAATTATTTATTGAAATCACACACAAATAAATAAAAGCTAAGCAATTTTCCTCTGGAAAATAGTTTGTTCATGTCTTTGGAGTCCTGGAGCACAGGAATAAACATTATAACTTGTACAGAACAAAAAATATTGACATTTTTCCAAAAGAAGTCCAGGCGTTTGGGGCCTCATGAAATTCACTGGTGCCAAGCCTCAAAACAGTTCCTATCAGCAATCACACAGAGGGCCACATCACAGGTTTTGCATTTCTATTTTATTTATTCTTTTATTTATTATGTTCTTTTTATTCTTTTATAATACATTTATACTACTATAATACTTTTTTACAGTAAATAAATAAATGGCACTTCAGCTGGGTCTATCCTGGTAATCTAGTTCCTCATCTGTCAAAAAGCTCTGTTCTCCTGAAAATCCTTCATCCTGCAATGCACCAAAATAGACCAGCGCTTTATTTACGTCCATTTCTCTGTGTTTCTCTGTGAATCGCGCGTCTCCGTGAGTCTCTCTATCTCTCTACACTATATCAGCGCTTGGTTCATGCGTAATGACGCACACCAATGTTTACAACGGATCAGCCTGTAATTGGTCAAAAACCATCACGTGAAAACATCACGTGATATCCAGGATGTCCGCTAGCATCAAGCTAGCGGCAAAAATGACCGAATATTTATGAATTATGGGCTTCAAGATTATCAAAGTTTGACATAAAGCGTTTGGATTTATTGCTGAAAACCTCTGAAAGGAAGCACAAGTTCCAGGCTGGATAGAAAACCTTCTGTAAAGGCTAGAAAGACCCGAAAGACACCCCCGTGATGGCTAGCTCGTTAGCTTTCTGCTGGAAAAAACGGTAAGAAAATCGATAAATCTGTCATCGAGTTATGTAAACATTTATCGGAGGTGACGTGTGGCATCGTCGACGACGCCGTCGGGCTCAGGGGGTTAAGTAAGCGATTTAAAAGCTCCCAAGTCCCAGCGGAGTCACACGTTGATTAACCGGTGGGAATATACACAATAGGCCTACCTGATATTGAACACAAGAGGGCAGTATAGCACTACGTATGACTCAGATTATTATTTTTTTATGAATTTTACAACAATTCTGGCTGTTTTTGAACGTAAACATAATTCTTAAATGAAAAAAGGAAAAATTGGGGAAGTTATAATATTTGTATAATTTAATTTAGAAACAAATGATGTATAATTACATTTTTAGAAGATATGAGGCTTTTAGTGTTTACTTTTTTGACATTACTTTAATCTTTTGCCATAGTTGCACATGTCTACTGGCTAATAAATGTGATGTATCTGTTGAGTTTCAAGCAATTTCAAGCATGCTAAGAGTCCAAAAAGCATCAAAAAAGAATGTTAAAGTTTGATTCGTTGCCACGGCAACAGTATCAAAGATATCAAAAATTCATTCACAGGTCTACATCTGCCGTGTATTTACATTATACAGATGAAGTTTGAAGCAAATCGGGTAAAAATAAAAGGGAGATATCAAAGCATTTTGAAAGTGACACACTTCCTGCTGCCAGTTGGTGGCGCTATAACTTTGACTCACAATAGTCACATCCATGTGATCGTCCTCTTACAGCGAACACACTGCTGAAGTTTCATCAAGATCAGTTAATGTATGCTGAAGTTATAACACACATCCTGTTTCATGTTTCTCGCCATAATTTCGTTTCCTCACCACGGCCAAACCGTTCGAGATATAAAAAATCCCTTGGCACTTTTTCATCCTTAATGTCTTGACTTCACGCTGATCGAGTTTTGTCGAATTTGGTTCAGTGCTCTAGGAGCAATACTTTAAATTCCATTGCATGTGTTTTAAACACAACCCTAAATAGCCGTCTTCCTGTTGGGCTGGGGTAAAAAGTAAGAGTGTGAAGTATATATGAAACGATGAGATCTATATGTGTACCAAGTTTCATATTATTACATGCAAGTGTGTTTGATTTATGGACCAAATTTTCAGACCAAGTTTATTCACCAAGTTAATCTGATTAATAATCTAATTATATAAAACTATTGTCAATGCACTACAATTAAACTAGTTATATGCCTTTACTTATAAAAAATAAAAATAAAAACTTATTTAAAAAATACCAGGCTTGAGAAATGTATTTTCTTTATGCAGGTCATACACACAGCAGTGAAATGGTTAAGCCCCCTCCCCCTGCACACACACACACAGACAGCCAAAGACAGCCAAAGACACAGAGACATGTAGGCTCAGAGTGACCATATTCAAACAAAAATATCTGAGTTTCTGTGGGTCCTAGCTAATAAGTGTAAATTAGAAAGTTGTCCGGCTCGAGGAGTACAATTTACATACCAATTTTTGTAACTCTAGTTAAAACTAACAACCCCACTTTTGTCAAAAGGTGGCGCTACTGAGCCCTCACCACGCCCGTTTCTGAAACTTTGCACATGTCTACTGGCTAATAAATGTGATGTGTCTGTCGAGTTTTATGCATTTTGAAGCATGCTAAGGGTCTCAAAAGCATCCTAAAAGCATCCTAAAAGAAGGGTAAAGTTTGATGCGTCGCCACGGCAACAGTTTCAAAGATATCAAGAATCCATTCACAGGTCTACATCTGCCGCATGTTAACATTATACATATGAAGTTTGAAGCAAATCGGGTAAAAATAAAAGGGAGATATCAAAGCATTTTGAAAGTGACACACTTCCTGCTGCCAGTTGGTGGCGCTATAACTTTGACTCACAATAGTCAAGTCCATGTGATCGTCCTCTTACAGCGAACACACTGCTAAAGTTTCATCAAGATCAGTTAATGTATGCTGAAGTTATAACACACTTCCTGTTTCACGTTTCTCGCCATGATTTCGTTTCCTCGCCACGGACAAACCGTTCGAGATATCAAAAATCCCCTCGCAAACTTTCATCCTCAATGTCTTGACTTCACGCTGACCGAGTTTCGTCGAATTTGGATCAAAGCTCTAGGAGGAGTATTTGACATTCCATTGCGAGCGTTTTACAAACAAACCTCAATAGCCGACTTCCTGTTGGGCTGGGGTAAAAAGTAAGAGCGCGAGGTATAGATAAAACGATGAGATCAACATGTGTACCGAGTTTCATATTATTACTTACAAGCGTGTTTGAGTTATGGACCAAGTGTTCGGACCCCGTTCCAGGGGGCGCTGACGAGCCGCCCTGCCACGCCCGGGTACCAGCTTCAGCCCGGCTCTGATGGCCGCAGGTTCTGACCCGTGTGCAAAGTTTCAAGAGTTTTCGAGCATGTTAAGGGCCCCAAAAATGCCCAAAAGGTAGCAGAAAAATAATAAAGAAGAAGAATAATAAAATATAGCTGCGAGCAGCGATGGCGGGCCCAAGCCGGTGGCACCGCAACCCCTGGCTCCTTTAGTTACCTAAAGGCACCGGGGTGGCGGTGCCGAAGGCTTTGGCCCTTTCATGATTAAATGTTAAAACGGCTTGCCATAGTCTGTCATTTTGACTAGTCACAATTATGTTACAGATATCTTAAATGATAATACAAACTATCCAAAATGTAATTACGACTAGACAGAAAGACATTGTTGATATCTACAATGTTAATTTACGGATAGGCAAACTTAGCTTTTAAATGTTAAAAGGGCTTGCCATACACGGACGTAGGCTCAGAGAGAGTCTCACCATATTCAAACCAAAATATCTGACTTCCTCTTGGTCTGAGCTAATGACTATGAATTAGAAAGTTGTCTGGCTTGAGGAGTACAATGTATATAACGATTTTTGTAACTGTAGATAAAAATAACAACCCCACTTTTGTCAAAAGGTGGCGCTATTTAGTCCCTGCACCATGCCCGTTTCTGAAACTTTGCACATGTCTACTGGCTAATAAATGTGATGTGTCTGTTGAGTTTCATGCAATTTCAAGCATGCTAAGAGTCTCAAAAGCATCCTAAAATAATTTCAAAGTTTGAAGCTTTGCCACGGCAACAGTTTAAAAGATATCAAGAATCCATTCACAGGTCTACATCTACCGTATGTTTACATTATACAGATGAAGTTTTTCATCTGTTTTTCATCATTATACAGATGAAGTTTTTCATCTGTTTACATTATACAGATGAAGTTTTTCATTCATATTATTACATGCAAGCGTGTTTGATTTATGGACCAAGTTTTCGGACCCCGTTCCAGGGGGCGCTGTCTAGCCCCCCTGCCACGCCTAGGTACCATCTTCAGCCCGGGCCTGATGGCTGTGGGATATGACCTGTGTGCAAAGTTTCAAGAGTTTTCAAACCCGTTAAGGGCCTCAAAAGCCATTAAGAGTCTCAAAATCATCAAAAAAAAAAGAATTTTAAAGTTTGATGCGTTGCCACGGCAACAGTATCAAAGATATCAAGAATCCATTCACAGGTCTTCATCTGCCATGTATTTACATTATACAGATGAAGTTTGAAGCAAATCGGGTAAAAATAAGAGGTTGATTTCAAAGCATTTTGAAAGTGACACACTTCCTGCTGCCAGTTGGTGGCGCTATAACTTTGACTCGAAATAGTCACATCCATGTGATCGTCCTCTTACAGCGAACACACTGATGAAGTTTCATCAAGATATGTTAATGTATGCTGAAGTTATAACACACTTCCTGTTTCACGTTTCTCGCCATAATTTGTTTCCTCGCCACGGCCAAACCGTTTGAGATATCAAAAATCCCCTCACAAACTTTCATCCTCAATGTCTTGACTTCTTGCACACCGAGTTTGGTTGTGATTGGTAAACACATGCGTTGTAATTTGATGTATTTCTCCTAGGACAACTATTCAAACAACCCATAATTCTCAACTTCCATTTTAATTGTCGTAAAACTTAGAGCACGAAAGTTGTTTGGCCTGATGTGATCTATAATTGTACCGAGTTTCATATTAATTCACGCAAGTGTGTTTGATTTATGGACAAATGTTCGAATCCCAGTCCAGGGGGCGCTGTCGAGCCGCCCTGCCACGCCCGATGACCAGCTTCAGCCCGGCCCTGATGGCCATGGGTTCTGACCCGTGTGCAAAGTTTCAAGAGTTTTAGAGGATGTTAAGGCCCCCGAAAATGCCAGAGAAGTCGCACACAGCAAATAAAGGGTTAAAATTAACCTGACAGGCGCCCCTCCTCTCACTCACACAGAGAGACACTGAGAGACTGGCAAAATTCTAAGATTTTCTCTACATTCAAACAAAGATATCTGACTTTCTGTGGGTCCTAGCTAATGAGTGTCAATTAGAAAGTTGTCCGGCTCGAGGAGTACAATATACATACCGATTTTTGTAACTCTAGTTAAAACTAACAACCCCACTTTTGTCAAAAGGTGGTGCTACTGAGCCCTCACCACGCCCGTTTCTGAAACTTTGCACATGTCTACTGGCTAATAAATGTGATGTGTCTGTCGAGTTTCATGCGATTTGAAGCATGCTAAGGGTCTCAAAAGCATCCTAAAAGAATGGTAAAGTTTGATGCGTTGCCACGGCAACAGTTTAAAAGATATCAAGAATCCATTCACAGGTCTACATCTGCCGTATATTTACATTATACAGATTAAGTTTGAAGCAAATCGGGTAAAAATAAAAGGGTGATTTCAAAGCATTTTGAAAGTGACACACTTCCTGCTGCCAGTTGGTGGCGCTATAACTTTGACTCACAATAGTCACATCCATGTGATCGTCCTCTTACAGCGAACACACTGCTGAAGTTTCATCAAGATCAGTTAATGTATGCTGAAGTTATAACACACTTCCTGTTTCACGTTTCTCGCCATCATTTCGTTTCCTCGCCACGGCCAAACCGTTCGAGATATCAAAAATCCCCTCGCAAACTTTCATCCTCAATGCCTTGACTTCATGCTGACCGAGTTTCGTGCCGTGTGTTTGAATTCTCTAGGAGGAGTATTGCACATTCCATTGCGAGCGTTTTACAAACAAACCTCAATAGCCGACTTCCTGTTGGGCTGGGGTAAAAAGTAATAGTTTGAGGTATATATGAACGATGAGATCAACATGTGTACCGAGTTTCATATTATTACATGCAAGCGTGTTTGAGTTATGGACCAAGTGTTCGGACCCCGTTCCAGGGGGCGCTGTCTAGCCCCCTGCCACACCCAGGTACCATCTTCAGCCCGGCTCTGATGGCTGTGGGATCTGACCTGTGTGCAAAGTTTCAAGAGTTTTCAAACCCGTTAAGGGCCCCAAAAGCCGCTAAGAGTCTCAAAATCATCAAAAAAAAGAATTTTAAAGTTTGATGCGTTGCCACGGCAACAGTATCAAAGATATCAAGAATCCATTCACAGGTCTTCATCTGCTATGTATTTACATTATACAGATTAAGTTTGAAGCAAATCGGGTAAAAATAAGAGGGTGATTTCAAAGCATTTTGAAAGTGACACACTTCCTGCTGCCAGTTGGTGGCGCTATAACTTTGACTCACAATATTCACATCCATGTGATCGTCCTCTTACAGCAAACAAACTGCTGAAGTTTCATCAAGATCAGTTAATTTATGCTGAAGTTCTGACACACTTCCTGTTTCACGATTATCGCCATAAGTTCGTTTCCTCGCCACGGCCAAACCGTTCGAGATATCAAAAATCCCCTCGCAAACTTTCATCCTCAATGCCTTGACTTCATGCTGACCGAGTTTCGTGCCGTGTGTTTGAATTCTCTAGGAGGAGTACTTCAAATTCCATTGCGAGTGTTTTATGAACAACCCTAAATAACCGACTTCCTGTTGGGCTGGGGTAAAAAGTAATAGTTTGAGGTATATATGAACGATGAGATCAACATGTGTACCGAGTTTCATATTATTACATGCAAGCGTGTTTGAGTTATGGACCAAGTTTTCGGACCCCGTTCCAGGGGGCGCTGTCTAGCCCCCCTGCCACGCCCGGGTACCATCTTCAGCCCGGCCCTGATGGCCGCGGATTCTGACCCGTGTGCAAAGTTTCAAGAGTTTTTGAGCATGTTAAGGGCCCCAAAAGTGCCCAAATAGTCGTATAAATAATAATAATAATAATAAATATAGCTGCGAGCAGCGATGGCGGGCCCAAGCCGGTGGCACCGCAACCCCGGTTCCTTTAGTTACCTAAAGGCACCCGGGTGGCGGTGCCGAAGGCTTTGGCCCTTTTATGATTAAATGTTAAAACGGCTTGCCATACTCTGTCATTTCGACTAGTCACAATTATGTTACAGATATCTTAAATGATAATACAAACTATCCAAAATGTAATTACGAATAGACAGAAAGACGTTGTTGATATCTACAATGTTAATTCCGGACAGGCAAACTTAGCTTTTAAATGTTAAAAGGGCTTGCCATACAGGGACGTAGGCTCAGAGAGAGGCTCACCATATTCAAACCAAAATATCTGACTTCCTCTTGGTCCGAGCTAATGACTATGTATTAGAAAGTTGTCCGGCTTGAGGAGTACAATGTATATACCGATTTTTGTAACTGTAGATAAAACTAACAACCCCACTTTTGTCAAAAGGTGGCGCTATTTAGTCCTTGCACATGCCCGTTTCTGAAACTTTGCACATGTCTACTGGCTAATAAATGTGATGTATCTGTTGAGTTTCAAGCAATTTCAATTTCAATTTGACTGTTGAAAAGAAGTGCGCCGATTAGATACTCAGGATCGGTATCGGCTCTGACACTGCCATCTTTGACGAGGCTGATTCAAATTCTATATTGTGCATATACTATTCTGTTAGGCACAAAGGCACAAAAACTTTCTAAAGTACCATAAAGTTTTTGTGTACTGTATTATTAGTGTTCTGAAGCTATTATGTGATATAGAAATTAATATTTAAGTCATTAAATTCAAGAACACAAACTTTTCCCTCTCTGCGCCTGTCAGTCATTCTCCATTCAGCATTCAAACAGCACGTCACATTCGGTTACAGTCAATGATGAAACGATCTTCAATGATTCAATGTTAATCCTATTATACTGGATCTTTAAGATAAAGGTCTAAAGGTCTATATTTTCGAATGAAGAAACTTTTTCTTGCTGGACTTTATTGCTGTAACTTAATCGTGTTACTTTCTACCGGGTGTCGGACGCTGTCGGTTAGATCACAACACTAGAGTCAGAGCACTATAATTGTTCTTCACGCACACAGTAACTGAAATTTAAAACCTTTAAAAGAAAAGGCTCAATAAACTATTGCATAGATAGATAATGTATAATACACTGTTCATAAAATATGTATTTCCTTTGTGCTTTGAACTTTTCAATACGGACTCAATGCGCTGTAACTTCATGTGGCTTCAAGCACATCATTCTCCGCTCGGGATGCACATAAGTGCTTTGTGCTGCACCGTATTGGAGCCGTAATATCATAATGCAGTGACGTAATGACAGATTATTAATTGCCTTTCAATTATATGTTGCTTTATAGCAGCCATGGCTATATTTTTTTTAATGATTTTTGTTATCTTGTTTTTCATGAATGTATTTTTCAAAAATAAGAGCAATGTGTATTATCTATTATTAATATGGTTTATAATAGCATTTTTGTCATAGATTATGACAAAGTAATCATATGATCCACCAGCGAGGAACCAGCAGAACAGAGTGAACATTCTTTCTGTTTAGTTCAATCCTACTTAATAGGAATTTATTTAAAATGCTCGCTCTACTCCACACCATTAATGTCTTGTGCGGACATCCGTATTTTGACTTTCGGTTTTAAGTAAGCGATTTAAAAGCTCCCAAGTCCCAGCGGAGTCACACGTTGATTAACCGGTGGGAATATACACAATAGGCCTACCTGATATTGAACACAAGAGGGCAGTATAGCACTACGTATGACTCAGATTATTATTTTTTTATGAATTTTACAACAATTCTGGCTGTTTTTGAACGTAAACATAATTCTTAAATGAAAAAAAGGAAAAATTGGGGAAGTTATAATATTTGTATAATTTAATTTAGAAACAAATGATGTATAATTACATTTTTAGAAGATATGAGGCTTTTAGTGTTTACTTTTTTGACATTACTTTAATCTTTTGCCATAGTTGCACATGTCTACTGGCTAATAAATGTGATGTATCTGTTGAGTTTCAAGCAATTTCAAGCAAGCTAAGAGTCCCAAAAGCATCAAAAAATAATGTTAAAGTTTGTTTCGTTGCCACGGCATTTTGAAAGTGACACACTTCCTGCTGCCAGTTGGTGGCGCTATAACTTTGACTCACAATAGTCACATCCATGTGATCGGTCTCTTACAGCGAAAACACTGCTGAAGTTTCATCAAGATCAGTTAATGTATGCTGAAGTTATAACACACATCCTGTTCCATGTTTCTCGCCATAATTTTGTTTCCTCGCCACGGCCAAACCGTTCGAGATATAAAAAAATCCCGTGGCACTTTTTCATCCTTAATGTCTTGACTTCACGCTGATCGAGTTTCGTCGAATTTGGTTCAGTGCTCTAGGAGCAATAATTTAAATTCCATTGCATGTGTTTTAAACACAACCCTAAATAGCCGACTTCCTGTTGGGCTGGGGTAAAAAGTAAGAGTGTGAAGTATATATGAAACGATGAGATCTATATGTGTACCAAGTTTCATATTATTACATGCAAGTGTGTTTGATTTATGGACCAAATTTTCAGACCAAGTTTATTGACCAAGTTAATCTGATTAATAAACTAATTATATAAAACTATTGTCAATTCACTACAATTAAACTAGTTATATGCCTTTACTTATAAAAAATAAAAATAAAAACTTATTTAAAAAATACCAGGCTTGAGAAATGTATTTTCTTTATGCAGGTCATACACACAGCAGTGAAATGGTTAAGCCCCCTCCCCCTGCACACACACACACACACACACACACAGACAAGCCAGCCAGCCAGCCAAAGGCTCAGAGTGGCCATATTCAAACAAAAATATCTGACTTTCTGTGGGTCCTAGCTAATAAGTGTCAATTAGAAAGTTGTCCGGCTCGAGGAGTACAATATACATACCAATTTTTGTAACTCTAGTTAAAACTAACAACCCCACTTTTGTCAAAAGGTGGCGCTACTGAGCCCTCACCGCCCGTTTCACTTTGCACATGTCTACTGGCTAATAAATGTGATGTGTCTGTCGAGTTTCATGCAATTTGAAGCATGCTAAGGGTCTCAAAAGCATCCTAAAAGCATCCTAAAAGAAGGGTAAAGTTTGATGCGTCGCCACGGCAACAGTTTCAAAGATATCAAGAATCCATTCACAGGTCTACATCTGCCGTATGTTTACATTATACATATGAAGTTTGAAGCAAATCGGGTAAAAATAAAAGGGTGATATCAAAGCATTTTGAAAGTGACACACTTCCTGCTGCCAGTTGGTGGCGCTATAACTTTGACTCACAATAGTCACATCCATGTGATCGTCCTCTTACAGCGAACACACTGCTGAAGTTTCATCAAGATCAGTTAATGTATGCTGAAGTTATAACACACTTCCTGTTTCACGTTTCTCGCCATGATTTCGTTTCCTCGCCACGGACAAACCGTTCGAGATATAAAAAATCCCCTCGCAAACTTTCATCCTCAATGTCTTGACTTCACGCTGACCGAGTTTCGTCGAATGTGGATCAAAGCTCTAGGAGGAGTATTTGACATTCCATTGCGAGCGTTTTACAAACAAACCTCAATAGCCGACTTCCTGTTGGGCTGGGGTAAAAAGTAAAGAGCGCGAGGTATAGATGAAACGATGAGATCAACATGTGTACCGAGTTTCATATTATTACATACAAGCGTGTTTGAGTTATGGACCAAGTGTTCGGACCCCGTTCCAGGGGGCGCTGACGAGCCCCCTGCCACGCCCGGGTACCATCTTCAGCCCGGCTCTGATGGCCGCGGGTTCTGACCCGTGTGCAAAGTTTCAAGAGTTTTCGAGCACGTTAAGGGCCCCAAAAGTGCCCAAAAGGTAGCAAAATAATAATATATACTAAAGAATAATATAGCTGCGAGCAGCGATTGCGGGCCCAAGCCGGTGGCACCGCAACCCCGATGCCTTTAGTTACCCAAAGGCACCGGGATGGTGGTACCGCCGGCTTTGGCCCTTTATCGCTGCTCACAGCTATATTTATATTTAATATAAAGCCGGTGGCACCGCCACCTTGGTGCCTTTAGGGTTATTCTGTACGACGTGTAAAAACGTACCCCCCTTTGACTATCAAAAAGAAGTGTATTGTAGAGCTTGCATCAATGCGGACTCGATGCGCTGTGCGCTGTAACTCCATGTGGCTTTAAGCGCATCATTCTCCACTCGGGATGCGCATAAGCGTTTTGTGCCACACTGTACTGAGCCTTTCATATCATAATGCAAAGACAGATTATTAATTGCCTTTCTTGTTCTGTTCCATCTATTATATGTTGATAATAGATAGGACAGAGCACTAAAAACCTCAAACAAAGCACTAAAAACTTAAGCTGTTTGCTGTGTAGTCTGAGAATGAGCTGTTTGATTTGCACCCTCTTCCTCTTCACTGTCCTCCATAAAAACCAGCTATCCAGGTCCATGTTGTTCTAGAAAGTTTGTATGTTGCTGCCTCAATTAACATCTCTGCTATACATTTAAAACATGGCTATATCTAAAATAATTTATCTTTTTGATTTTTGTTATCTTGTTTTTCATGAATATTTTACAACAATACAAAGAGCAATGTGTATTTTCCAAATATAGTTTGTAATGGCTTTTTTTGTCATAGATTATAATCATATATTTTTTGGATTTGTTATTTATCTTTATAATGAAGTTGTCTGTATTAAGTAGATTGTGTTTAACACACACAAGAGTGATTTATTAGTTCAACACATAGTTATAGAAATTCTACTTTATCTAAAAAAACCCTGCACTTTATACACACACACACACACACACACACACATAAATACATGTAAATAAAAATACCAAAAAAAAAACATCAAATGTGTTTTTAGTCAGAGTATTATTTTATACAGAAACAAATATTTGTAATTCAGATAAGAATGAAGTTAGTGTTTTAAAATCTTAAGGAAAACAAATATATTGAAATATAGCACATGAATTTTAAATTCATTCAACTTCAATTACAAATACAATCTTACTTTTATTTAAAGCAATCTATACATTTAAAAGATGGGGGTTATATGCCTATTTTGTCATTTAAAAATATTGTTATGCAAAATTGTTATGCAAAAAGACAAGGACTTAGAGACAAGGACTTGTAGGAAAAATCACAGCCAGCCACACACACACACATAAACACAGACAACAGCCCTCCCCTCCCCACACAGACACACACACCCACACACACACACACAGAGAGAGAGAGAGAGAGAGAGAGAGAGAGAGAGAGAGAATCGCAGGGGAATTAAATCCATTCAAACTACAATATCTGACTTTCTGTTGCTCAGAGCGAATGACTTTAAATTGGAAAGTTGATCGGCTTGACGAGAACAATATACGTGGTAAGTTTTGTAACTGTAGGTAAAATGAGCAAAGTTATAACACACTTTATGTGTCCTTTTTTAGTCATAAAATTCATTTCCTCGCCACGGCCAGACCGTTCGAGATATCAAAAATCCGTCCGGAATTGAGCATCCTCAATGTCTTGACTTCATGCACACCGAGTTTGGTTGTGATTGGTAAACACATGCGTTGTAATTTGATGTATTTCTCCTAGGACAATTATTCAAACAACCCATAATTCATAATTCATAAATAACTTCCATTTGAACTGTCATAAAACTTAGAGCACGAAAGTTGTTTGGCCTGATGTGATCTATAATTGTACCGAGTTTCATATTAATTCATGCAAGTGTGTTTGATTTATGGACAAATGTTCGAATCCCAGTCCAGGGGGCGCTGTCGAGCCGCCCTGCCACGCCCGGTTACCAGCTTCAGCCCGGCCCTGATGGCCATGGGTTCTGACCCGTGTGCAAAGTTTCAAGAGTTTTCGAGGATGTTAAGGCCCCCGAAAATGCCAGAGAAGTCGCACACAGCAAATAAAGGGTTAAAATTAACCTGACAGGCGCCCCTCCTCTCACTCACACAGAGGGACACTGAGACACTGGCAAAATTCTGAGATTTTCTCTACATTCAAACAAACATATCTGACTTTCTGTGGGTCCTAGCTAATGAGTGTCAATTAGAAAGTTGTCCGGCTCGAGGAGTACAATATACATACCGATTTTTGTAACTGTAGATAAAACTAACAACCCCACTTTTGTCAAAAGGTGGCGCTACTGAGCCCTCACCACGCCCGTTTCTGAAACTTTGCACATGTCTACTGGCTAATAAATGTGATGTGTCTGTCGAGTTTCATGCAATTTGAAGCATGCTAAGAGTCTCAAAAGCATCCTAAAAGAATGGTAAAGTTTGATGCGTTGCCACGGCAACAGTTTCAAAGATATCAAGAATCCATTCACAGGTCTACATCTGCCGTATGTTTACATTATACAGATGAAGTTTGAAGCAAATCGGGTAAAAATAAAAGGGTGATATCAAAGCATTTTGAAAGTGACACACTTCCTGCTGCCAGTTGGTGGCGCTATAACTTTGACTCACAATAGTCACATCCATGTGATCGTCCTCTTACAGCGAACACACTGCTGAAGTTTCATCAAGATCAGTTAATGTATGCTGAAGTTATAACACACTTCCTGTTTCACGTTTCTCGCCATGATTTCGTTTCCTCGCCACGGACCAAACCGTTCGAGATATAAAAAATCCCCTCGCAAACTTTCATCCTCAATGTCTTGACTTCACGCTGACCGAGTTTCGTCGAATTTGGATCAAAGCTCTAGGAGGAGTATATGACATTCCATTGCGAGCGGTTTTACAAACAAACCTCAATAGCCGACTTCCTGTTGGGCTGGGGTAAAAAGTAAGAGTGTGAGGTATAGATGAAACGATGAGATCAACATGTGTACCGAGTTTCATATTATTACATACAAGCGTGTTTGAGTTATGGACCAAGTGTTCGGACCCCGTTCCAGGGGGCGCTGACGAGCCGCCCTGCCACGCCCGGGTACCAGCTTCAGCCCGGCTCTGATGGCCGCGGGTTCTGACCCGTGTGCAAAGTTTCAAGAGTTTTTGAGCATGTTAAGGGCCCAAAAGTGCCCAAAAAGTAGCAAAATAATAAATATAGCTGCGAGCAGCGATGGCGGGCCCAAGCCGGAGGCACCGCAACCCCGGTTCCTTTAGTTACCTAAAGGCACCCGGGTGGCGGTGCCGAAGGCTTTGGCCCTTTCATGATTAAATGTTAAAACGGCTTGCCATACTCTGTCATTTCGACTAGTCACAATTATGTTACAGATATCTTAAATGATAATACAAACTATCCAAAGTGTAACGACTAGACAGAAAGACGTTGTTGATATCTACAATGTTAATTCCGGATAGGCAAACTTAGCTTTTAAATGTTAAAAGGGCTTGCCATACAGGGACGTAGGCTCAGAGAGAGGCTCACCATATTCAGACCAAAATATCTGACTTCCTCTTGGTCCGAGCTAATGACTATGTATTAGAAAGTTGTACGGCTTGAGGAGTACAATGTATATACCGATTTTTGTAACTGTAGATAAAACTACAAACCCCACTTTTAAGTATATATATGGTGCCTTTAGTGTTATTCTGCACGACGTGCAAAAACTTAACCCCCGCTTTTTAAGTATATAATATATATATATATATATATATATATAAAGAGGGTTATTCTGCACGACGTGCAAAAACTTAACCTCCGCATTGACTGTCGAAGAGAAGTGTGCAGAAGAGCTTGCATCAGTGAGGGCTTTGCAAAATATATATACATACAAACACACACACACACATATATAAATGAGGTTAGTGTTTTACAATATTAAGGAAAGCAAATGTATTGAAATATAGCACATTAATTTTAAATTCATTCAGCTTCAATTACCAATTTGTAGTTTACCAATTTATCTTACTTTTATTTAAAGCAAACTATACATTTAAAAGATTAGGGTTATATGCATATTTTGTCATTTAAAAAAATACAAAATTGTTATGCAAAAAGATAAGGACTTGCAGAAAAAATCTACAGTCAGCAACACACACACACACACACACACATAAACGCAGACACCAGCCACCCCCCCCCCTCCCTCTTCCCCACACAGACACTGATAGAGACAAGATACACATCCAAACTGCAATATCTGACTTTCTTTTGGTCTGAGCTTCTTACTGTTAATTAGAAAGTTGATCGGCTTGACAAGAACAATATACGTGGCATGTTTTGTAACTGTAGGTAAAACGAGCAAAGTTAACACATTTTATGTGTCCTTTTTTAGTCATAAAATTATTTTCCTCGCCACGGCCAAACCGTTCGAGATATCAAAAATCCGTCCGGAATTGAGCATCCTCAATGTCTTGACTTCATGCACACCGAGTATGGTGGTGATTGGTAAACACATGCGTTGTAATTTGATGTATTTCTCCTAGGAGATTTATTCAAACAACACATAATTCCCAACTTCCATTTGAACTGTCTTAAAACTTAGAGCAGAGATGGGCGCAGGTCACGCAAGTCTCAAGTAAGTCTCAAGTCTTAACCGTCAAGTCTCAAGTAAGTCCCAAGTATTTTTTTTTTTGGGGGGGGGGGGGGCAAGTCAAGTCAAGTCACAGGCTATGTCAAGTCAAGTCAAGTCTTGTAGTAGGTTAAGTCAAGTGCAAGTCAAGTCACCTTATTATTTTAATTTTACATGCAGAATCTGATCTTAATAAAATGAAAAGACAAGATAAGTATTTGCCAGTAAATTACAATAATTTGCATTGTAAATACTCATGTTCAGTAAAATACACCATGGAATCAAACAAAATTGTAACTTCATAAAATTATTTATTTTTCACTTCTGCCAACAGTGTGTTTGAAATGTTTTACAATTTTCAACATTGAGTCCATAAAACAAATAACAGCTTAACATCCTACAGACTCTCTGAACACCTTCCTCTCTCTCAAACACAGTTTACAAACAATATTAAACTTTGTTACATTCTCCTCTCTCTCTCTCTCTCTCTCTCTCTCTCTCTCTCTCTCTCTCTCTCTCTCTCTCACACACACAGTGGCGGTTCTAGACCATTTCAACTGGGGGGGCCAAGCTGGGGCCAGTTGTACTGTTAGAGGGGCCAGTTACATTTAGACCTTATCATTTTCTGCACTGCACTGAAGGCATAAATAAGCAAAATACCATGTTTATAATTATCCAACAATTTGCATTTCCATTATATTTTTACATTTGCATTACATATATCAGTCTGTATTTGAATTTCCATTTTTTTTTTTACATTGAATATACAGTATGTATATATATATATATATATTATATATATATAATTTTTACAAATTAATCTACGATTTTTGTGGGTTTTTTTTTTTTTTTTTTTTTTTTTTTGCAAAAAGATCAGCAAATTATCCTCTAAACTGGCCTTTTTAGGGGGCTTTCCTCTCAGGGTGAATGAGCTTTTTTATAATTGTTTTTTTCCTGACATCTTTGAAAGACAGAAGCAATAATTAATGCATCCTTGGCCAGGATATAATTATAAAATATGACATGATTTTAAAAGTGACCTATAAAATCGACTATGCAATACACTTTAATTTATCTAGTGCTAATAAAATTATTAAGCCTATTTTGGAGAGAGAGATGTTTATAATGTGACAATATGTCAGTCATCGTGATTCGTGTAATAAGATGACTAGGCCTAGACTACTTGTTCTGAGCAGGTGTTGTCAGTGAACAGGCTGTAAAACTGTTGTCTAAGTTACAGACTGATACTAATTAAATGGGAAACGAATCGATTACCTAACGTAACCTCGGTTCTCTCTAGATGAGGGAACGAGCATTGCGTAAGCTAGCTTACGCTACGGGAAAGATTCATCTTACATCAGTCAAGTTGTCATAGTTTTTGTCAAACAAGTTGTGAATTTGTTGTAACATTAAAACAGGAGATCATGACTTACTCCGTGCTCCAAGTGATGTTCGGAGCTCCAGTGATTAGTTTCATCTGTGGGACGGGTGAAGAAACTTTCGGAAGATGTTGTAACAGAATCATATGAACAATTCCAGGATATGCTTTTTTTTCATTGGTTGTTGCGTTAAATTTTACCCAGATACAATAGTGCCCTTTTCTGATTGGCTATTAAGTAGCACTTCTCTTTTTTGATTGGCTGATGCGTAGCAGGGTCGACTGCTGAACTCCAGGCGAGACGCGCTTGATTCTCACGTGAGAGCGGCGCGGCCAGAGAAATTGCGTATATTAAATATATTATTAATAGTTTTTCCGCATGAGAAATACAATGTGTGACGGAGTGTGAGACAAAGACTGAAACGAGTGACTGTCATGCTCAATGCGTGACACACTATAAAAAAAATATTTCACACTGACTCCACATTTAGGGGGCACAAGGGGGTCCAAGCTTGTTGTCGCAGGGGCACTGGCCCCCCAGGCCCCCGCCTAGAACCGCCACTGCTCACACACACACACACACACACACTTTCTCTCTCTCTCAAGAAGCAAAAACATGACTGCTAAAGGTTGTATCAGCGATGGCGGCGGGTAACATCACTTAACATCACGAGTGATATTCCCTTAGGCCACGCCCCCTTGTCTCCCCAAAGTATTATAAGCAATCATGCGCATCCCGTGTGCAGAATGATGCACTTGAAGCAACACCAAGTCACAGCACGCAACGCTTCACATTGAAAAGAACATAGCGAAGGGATGGTATCTATAATCTATGCTTAGTAGGGCTGCACGATTTGGGAAAATGTCATATTGCCATTATTGAGCCAATATTGCAATTGCGATTTGCGACTCCGATATAATAAAATGGTTTCATGAGTCCAACTTGCTTGGTTCTAAAGTAAAATGCACACACAGATTAATGTTTATTTCTCAACTCAAACTAAAAAAAACAACAACAACAATAAATGATTGATAACACCTATAATGATCAATAAACCATCAACCAAACCAACATTACAGTGATTCCATCAATTGAAAGCCATCAACTTTTTAAAAAATTATTAGGCTTAAAATATATATATAACAGCTTTTAAATTAAGTGAACTTCAAACAATCCCCACATAAACCCATAATAAAAAACATATATTTACCTGTGCCCTTCCTGTCTTAACAGGTACAGAAATTGAATAAAGTTATCAAACAGTCTGCGCTGCCTGAATCATAAATTATATATAAAATAATACTTATTAAAGCTACAAAAGTTCTTTACTCAAGATCAGTGAGTAATTTTCTAATTTCCCTTTGTTCTTTTAACTTTAATGAAAGAACGCTTTATTCGCTGCTGGCCCTTTAAGAGCACCCGTTGCCGAGACGCGGATCTCACACGCGCCTCATAGCACAACTCTTTTCATCCATAGATTTTTCTTATGTTATGAAGATACTAGACAAAACCACATTTTGGCATAATTGTGTGTGCTATTGTTCGTTCAAGCTCGAAAGAGAACTGTTTATTCTGGGCTGGCACACGGTCAGTGCATGCGCATTATGCGTATCATCTAATCTAGGGCACTCACAGGCAGCTTTTCACTTCTTGTCGTGCAAAATGCGAAAAGGCATTTGAACCAATAAGAGGGGGATCTTGTAACACTAGTCAAAGGATGACAAAAAGAAGAGATGCTGCGCTAATAGCCCTACTTTGTTTATTTCATATAAAATCGCGGCATTTTGCGTTATATAATTGCATAGGTTTGAGATCGCTATTACGACTGCGATATAATTAATCGTGCAGCACTAATGCTTAGTGTATTCTAAAGGGCAATAAACTCCACTCCAGCAAGATAGTCATTTTATGCAAATCATAGACCTTTACCCACATGGAAAGAAACTATATGAGGATATATGCGCATATATGAAACCTATATGCAGTTATATGCACATATATGCTGCATATATACAGCATAATGCACATATATGATAATATATATGCTGCATATGTGTGTATATATGACACATATAGCAATTTTAGGTGCATATATGTGCATATGCAGGCCATATAGGTCTCCTGCATTGCTTCTTTATATCCACACATAAGTGCTATATACAAGAGTATCCTACACTCTAAAAAAATGCTGGGTTGTTTTAACCCAATTTTGGTCAAATATGGACAAACCCAAAATGCTGGGTTAAAAAATGTAATGTAAAAATGTAACCCAACGGCTGGGTTAGTCCATATTTGACCCAAAGTTGGGTTAAAACAACCCAGCATTTTTTAGAGTGTATACTGTAGCTCATGGCAGATCTGGTCATTTGTAGCTCATCCACTCTAAACAATGCTGGGTTGTTTGACCCAAATTTGGGTGAAATATGGACAACCCCAAATGTTT
>NW_024121455.1:4541700-4563619 GCF_016745375.1 Pimephales promelas
AACGTTGTGTTTTTCTAAGCGTTTAAAATTGATGACTATATTGTATGGCGGAATACCATAAAAAAGTGCTTTAGAGCACTTCAACTTGGCGCAATAATACCTTCACTCGTGAAAAGTCCTCTTACCGGCTCCCGCTTTGGGGCATGTCACGTTGGCTGCATTGACGGAAATTAATGCATATTTAATGCACTGGGCTAAGCTAAGTGCTAACATAGTTTTGCGGCAATACAGAGCGATAGAGTGCACGCACTGAGACGAGAGAGGTATGCATCAGCTCGTCTTAATTAAGGGAATAACATAGTTTAATATGAAAACTGTCATATAGGCCTAAATAAAGTTATAATCCTGTTGCCTTAATTGATTTATTCTTAGAAAAAATAATGTATTCTTTGCTCATTGTTTCTAATGCAGATAATTGTTCTACTCTGTATTACAGTATTTACTGCTGTAAAAAAAAAAAAAGATGCAGCACTTTTATTATATACAATTAGAAGCTATTGTATGTGTTTATCTTAATAGACAACATGTTTTCAAAAAAGGAGCTTTACAACCTTATCAGAGCTAATGATAATATTATTAAATTTTAGCACGTTTTAAGTCCCATTTAAAATGTGGCTAGTAAAAGTGCTGTAGCTCTAGTAATTTTGGAAAACCACTAGCCACATTGGCTAATGAGCAAAAAAGTAAATGTCAAGCGCTGATTGTTTCCCTTGCAGACATCTAAAAAATGAATTTGCATAGACTCTCAGTGATAAAACCCATGCATTTGGATGATGATTTATTTATAGTGGAGCAAGTTCTGAAAAAAAATCACATTACATCCCCATTAAAAACAATAACTGTCCAAATTAAGTGAATGGTAGAGAGATATTCTCAAAGTAATTGAAATGTGTATTTGAGCACCACTTTTCATGAAAGACATGTTGGTAGCAATGTACTATAATACTGATATTGTGTGTAAGTCTTTGAGCTTCAGTGTTGTATGTGTCAAAGCACATTGTGAAGTTTGTCTTTTTTTTTTTTAAAACAGCACACAGATTCTGAAGAAGATCTGATCAGGGGCATGACTCTTGGGATTATCGCAGTGGTGGAAGATGTGACTGACCCCATTCCATGCGACTTTAGTGATGTGGCTCTTGTAATCGAGGAAGCGGTTGTTCTGCGAGGACTTGGTGACATACCAAATGCGTATGTGAACATGATGGGATTGCTTTATGCTCTCAACATAAACTACCCAAAAAACCTCAGATACACATTTGAGGTGATTCAGAGGCTGCTGATGAACATTGGAGCTGATGCCTGCAGTGCAAGAGTGCACTCCCTTAAAAATACATTGTTGAGTTAAAGATGTTGTTGAGGTAAGGTGTTGTGAATTTTTACCAAAGGGCTTGTTTGTTGTGTATTTTACAGTTGTTTTTCACGTTTTACAAGTTCTTTGCAACAATGGCCTGACATCCATTTTCAACAAGAAACGTGTTTTAAAGTTTGTATTACAGTTAAAAGGGTTTTATTAATCTGAAAAATCTTAGTGTTAAATTAAAATTATTTTGTTATATACTCAACCCTTAAGTTGCTCAACCTAAAATACCTTTGTTTGTCTTTGAAATACAAATGAGGATATTTTTAATGAAATCTGTGAGCTTTCTGTCCCTCCTTTGACAGCCTACGCAACTTTCAAGATCCAGTAAGGAAGTAAAAAGACATTCTTAAAGTAATCCAAGTGACTCCAGTAGTTTGAATATTCGATTTATTAACATGCAACAGTGTCTGCTTTCGTCCACACAAGAAGCATATGCTGTCATGCTGTTGTAAATATGCGATGAAGAAAATTATTTAATAAATGCAATGGTATGAAACACTCGTAATGATTCATAAAACAGGTTAAACCACTGAAATCACTTGTATTACTTTAACGATGTCTTTTTTGGACCTTAAAAGTGGTAGTTGCATAGGCTGTCAAAGGAGGGGCAGAAATCTCAGAGATTTCATTAAAAAGATCCTAAGTTTTCTTCCAACAAAGGCTTAATGGAACACACAAACTTTTTTTACTTTAGCTTATTCACTGTTCCCCCAGAGTTAGATAAGTCCATACATACCCTTCTCATCTCTGTGCGTGTTGTAACTCTGTCTGACGCACCCACCGCTAGCCTAGCTTAGCACAAAGACTGGAAGTAAATGGCTCCAGCTAGCATACTGTGCCCAATAAGTGACAAAACAACATTTTCCTATTTATATGTTGCGACTTGTATGTAGTGTGTATTTTTGTATTTGAATGTCACAGTGTGTAGAAATAACAAGGTCATATGAGACACAAGTCTTCTAATCGTATACATACAGTATTAGGAACTATATTCTCAGAAGGCCAAGCACTGCTACTTGGGCAGAGTGATTTGCTCGCAGCACCTGAGAAGCCCTGTCGTGAGGAGCAAAGTTCAGAGTGCTGTGGTAATCAATATATCCAAGTAACAGTGCTTTGCCTTCTGCGAATATAGTATGTATACGGTTAAAGATACCTGTGTCTCATGTGACCTTGTTATTTGTTATTTGTAATCACGCTGTGACTATACAAATTACAACATATAAATAGGAAAATGTTTGCTTAATTTTGTCACTTATTGTGATTAGTGTGCTAGCTGGAGCCATTTACTTCCAGTCTTTGTGCTAAGCTAGGCTAGCAGTGGGTATGTCAGACAGAGTTACAACACGCACAGAGATGAGAAGGGTATGTATGGACTTATCTAACTCTGGGGATATAGTGAATAAACTAAAGTCCAAAAAAGTCGGCGTGTTCCTTTAACATGTATTGGATGGCATGAGGATGAGCAATTTACAATGGTATTTACATTGTTGTGTGAACTGACTTTTTGTTTTTCACATGAATACACCTTCCATGCATTTTTAAATAATTTTTCACCTTTAAACTTTATGAAATTGCAATACCATTTTATTTTTACGATTATTTTATTTTTATTTTACAATGAAATTATTTTGCTGTAATTATTTTGTAATTTTTATATTCTATATAATGTTTTTTTTTATTTTGAAATGAAATTATTTTTCTGTAGTTATTTATGTAATGTTTATACTATATAAGGTAGTTTTAGCTTGTATTTACAAATACTTGTAATTGTTCTGCATTTCTAAGTGTTGGCTATTAGCTGTATTTTACAATTAGAAAGTTGTAACAAAGAAAAAAATTCATGGTAATCCTTTGAATGGGTTAACTGTTACCCTTAACATTTATTGATTTATAAGGGGCAATAAAATCATTTGAATGGAAAAATTCTGTTATTTGTTTGGTTGAATGTATTGCAAGTTGAGAAAATATGCCAAATTGAGTTCAATGAACATACATTTTAGTACAGATAACTTGAAAATGTAAGTTGTATTATTTCAACTAAACTTTACAAGTCCAAGTAACTTGAAATAAGTTGTTGGGTCAACTATTTTAATTATGTCAACTAAACTTTTTAAGTTGAAAATACTTAGTAGATTAAGTCAATAAAACTTAACTGAGTCAAAGCAAAAAGATAACTAAAAAATGTAAGTTGAGTGAACAAATTTTTTTTTACAGGAGTTACATGACTTAAAAAAAGCTTGACAAGGCATCGTTCCCTTCAAATAAGTAACGTTACATGTCAGTTTACACATAGTAAAAAAAAAAAAAAAATGATATTATAGGCCACAATACTGTAAATGTCACACATAGCTATGTATTTTGGACAAAAATACACCTTGGGCGCTTTCCGCGGTCCAACTTTATCACTGAGGTAACGTTATGATGGCAGAATGCCAGGTCAGGATTTACACGAAAATAAGCGTGAAAAAATCAATAAGAGGAATCGACACTTTAATTTTATAACAATAAATCCGAATCCTAACCTTGGATGTCCGATTTCAGGATACATTTGTCGATTATCAATTCCTAACCCCTGTAAGTCATAAAATAATGAACGTGCAGGCGCTTCCACCGACTTAACGTGGTAAATAACAAAATGATTAGACCATTTTGACCTTATAAGAGGTTACATATGAAATATATGTTAATAAAATCACATTTAATCAAGTAAGGCTATCAACATTAAAAAGAAATCCGCGTCTGACTTATACAGACGTTATAGAACATTCCGCGGCCACTTCTTTCTAACGTTAATCTGTTAACGTAAGTAACTCATATGGTTTGCATAAAAATATGAATTACTAACCAGATATGTATGGCGAAAACGTTGCCGACAGCGACGCGATGCACGGCCTGCGTGTTCTTACAGAGGGAAGGGAACTGAAGAGTTCTTCATAAAATGGCAGCTTGTTGTGGTTATTTTTCGCGGTCATTTCGTACTAATGTATTTGAATTTACAGTAACATCCCAAATGGCTACATTGAAGAGTAGCCTATCATATACATATTATATTAAAATGTCTAGAATATATTAAATTAAATATAGAAATCGTGGTCAGCTATTCTAAATAACTTTAAAGTTATTAGCTAGAATCCGTTTGCATACACATTATAAGAATTATTACTTACCAGATGAAGAAGTTGCAGGTCGGCAGAAAAGACAGCAGCACCACTGACACGACAGAGAAACTCTTCCAAAGTCAAATATACTCTCATGCACACCCCACTGACATAAATTATGTCATAAATTATGACTGTTAATGGTCAACCAGTGCTACATTTTTATTTTAAATGTAAGAATAACATTAGTAGGCTAGCAATTTTACCCGTGGAACTGTGTGTGGTGTTTTTCGCGGTCAATTGCACTGCTGTATTTAGATTAACAGTAACTGATAATTTCCCTGAATGCATTGCAATTCTACAGTAACATACTGTCAACTGTGTGCACAGTACATAACTGTTGAAAAAACAATTTAATACTGTGAAAACAACTAAATCTACTGTAACTTACTGTACATAGATTATACAGTAAGAAACTGTTGAGAAAAACAGTATAATCCTGTGAAAACAACAGAAATCATTTACAGTGTACATTTAAGTGCACCTAGTAACTTATATTTTTGTGTTACACAGACTATATATGTTAAGTAAACGTTGAAAAGTTATGAATACTTAATTTTTTTGTTTGATCCAATTACTTTTATTGGTTGTTCGGCTGCTTCAAGATCATACATGCTTTCGAATCAGTACTGTGATGTCATACATCAATCGTCTGTACTCTGTACAGTGCTGCTACAAGATCATACTGTATGCTTTCAAATCAGTACTGTGATGTCATACACCAATCGTCTGTAGGGGAGACCGGGGGCAATTGTAACATATTTTACATTTTCCTTAATAACTCACAAACTACTTGAGATAGACTAGTCATCTTTTGATACAAGAAACATTTATATGTGCACTAATTAATAATACAATTTATATATTTTCACTTATAAAAACAAGTCTAAAATATTTAATTAAATGCAGTGTGGGAGCAATTGTAACACTGAGAAATAACTCCTATTATAACCCACTTTTATCTCAAATAAAATAATCACTTTACTGCTGTTGTATTTAATAATGTTACTTAAGAGTTTATATAATATTCACACAACTTGTCGAGCACATATAAAACACACATTATTTTATATAAAAAATGTTAATTGATGATTTGTTAATACTGGAACAAACATTTATTTTAATACACCCTTTTAAAATGAAGTTTTACAATAGAATTTAGTGTAATATGTTCATTTTTTTAACAGAAAAGTATGTCAACACACAAACAAGCTTATTACAATGGGCCTTGTGGCTCGTGGGCAATTGTAACACAGTGTTACAGTATATATATATATATATATATAATTTTATTTTTTCAAAAATCAATAAAAAACAAAAAACAAATAAACGTAACAAATTAGTCCATTATTAAATGCCTATAAATATAAAAATTAGTCTATTAAATAATATCTATTAATTTAAACAAAACAGAAGTTAATTCATGACTTTTGTCCAGAGGTTTTGAACGAATCTCTTCAAAAACATTTTAACAGTAACTATTGGAAAACAGTAAAGATCTACAATCTTTATTTGAAGCTAAACTTTTGTTTAAAGCGTATTTACTTATTTTGATAATGTCAGAAATATAAGTCTTTTTAGTCTCAGCTATGTCCATTAGGCCCAAGAGTATAAAGGCTCTATGAAGAGTTTATGCTTTGCTTGCACATTCCTCTGTATGTATGTGTGTAAGTTCAAACATCTGGAGAGTTTCTCCCTCTCCCCTTTCTGTTCTTCTTTCTTTTGTTACATATAGAAAGTCTTCTAGGATCCCTAGGTTCTGAGGGTATTTTCAACGGATATTGACCATATTCGGAGTTATTATATAAATGTTATACAACGTATATATGATATGGCATGAGGTCATATATAATTCTATTGGATAAGACCAGATAACTCCCCTTGATATTTTCATATATATTTGCATGTCACATATGGGGAGGCTGAGCTATCTTTTCTGGCTCCCCCAGCGCTGGTGATTTTGATTCTGTATGGTCTGTTCACAACTCAATAAAAGGACGTGGAGGAAAAGGCACTTGTTGGAAGTCGTTCATTTCTAACAATTTGGGGGCTCGTCCGGGATTTCTCCAAGCGGTAAGAATTTAATTTTTTCTCTTTTAAAAGAAGGGAGAGAGTTGGTTCTTACTGTTTGCTGAGAAAAAGTTATTGTTGTAATTTTAGTGCCGTGAAGTTTTACCATATTTGGTAAAATCCTCGTAATCGATTGGGAGAATGGTTATCCTCGTGTTTGAATTAATGCGGGAAGAGCAAAAAAAGGAGGTCTGATCCCCCTCACTATTTTTGTTAAATTGGATTTCTCCTCATATCGTTGCGGGATGACGTCGTTCCTCGCGTTTTTTTGATAAAAAGCGCGGAAGAGCACAAAAGAGAATTGCTACCTCTTTTGATGTTTTGGGTTTGACCTCGTGTTTTGATAAATACGGGATGAACAGAGGAAATTGATCACTTTCCCCTGTTTTTTAGGAAGTATCTTCGCGAGATATTTCGAATAACTCCGTTCATTTTTTGAGGTTGTGAATAGACTATACATAGGCCTAATTCCCCCCCCCCCCCCCCTTCTATTTTTTCCCTCCATCTCTTTGTTTCCTATCTGTACTAACAATTTGCCTTTGTTTTTTTTTCATTTGACTATTTTGAAAAAATTGTTAACTCTGAATTAGAGGAGAAATTTTTGTGTGGCTTAAAATGGGAAATAAAATAAGTCCGCCGCTAATTGATGAAACGCCGAAAGATTTTATGATTCGGAATGATCAAGCATTTTTCACAGAACCATATCTATCAAATTTAGCTGGCTGGTCAGCTGGTAAAACACAGCTAGATCCGTTTCCTCGTGAAGGTTCGTTCAAAGATGCATACATGCAAAGTGCTAAAGACATGATTTTTGGAAATTGGGGTGATCCAAATTGGGATTTTGATTATATGAAACGATCCTATAAAACATGGGAAACGATGAAAAAATACTGGAATCGCGGACCGGAGATAGATAAAACTGCAGAAAGAAATAAAGATCAAAAATCGTCTCCCTCCCAGGGTGCACTCAGTGCGCAGCCTGATAGAGAGACGCAGACCGCTCAAAATCCAGTCACACAGAGTGAGAGAAAAAAAAGTTTCTCTCACACTGCCGATGTAAGCGTCCCCCACCCTCCTAAATATGAGTCCATTCAGACTCCAGCAGTTTGTGAGACGCCTGTGAGAAATAAACTGTATCCTGATTTAAAGGCTGCGACTACGTTTCCTTTCGTGGAAACTTCAGACGGCTTTAAAGTGCATCCGTTGCCTCTTGCCGACGTTGTAGCTATTTGCAAAGAACTTCCAGATCCGACTAAAACTCCGCATCAGTATGTTTCAGTTTTGAAGCGACTGACAGCTTACAGTCAATTGACAGGGCGGGATTATCGTTTCATATTAACTAAAACACTCCCGGCTGAAATTACTGAGGAAGAATTAATAGAAGAAATTGATCTGTTACGTCCAATACATGACGCGCCACCGGCCCGTAGTATTCTAGTCAGAGATTCAGAACCTGTTGATTTGTCGCGATCTTTTCGTGGAGTTCGCGTGATGGATGATTACGATGATTACGATGTTGATTGGGTGTGGGCCAATGCAGGTAAACTTCAACTTTTTTTAAACAATTAACAACATTCTTAATGAAGTTGTCATCTGCTAAACAAGACATCTCCCATGCAGCTAATACAAAACAAAAAGCTGGTGAGAGTCCAGTAGCTTTCTTTAACAGATTTAAACGTGCTTGGATTGAAGAATCTGCCATCCCTGTTGATGATGATAATTGTCAGTTGTTTGTGAACACGTTTCTGAACAATATGCATGACGAGACTGCTCAATTAATTCGAATCACCACGAATAATTTTTTAACTATGTCAATTGATGACCTTGGCAAACGTTTGCGTGAGCTTTCCTCTGCAGGAGCCTTTGTCTCCTCCCGAGGTAAGACTCCGATAATGTTGCAGGTTGATGCCTCAGCTCCGAACCGTCCGGTCGGTTATAGACCAAAACCTCTAACATGTTTCTGCTGTGGCAGCACAGGGCATGTGGCCAAGTTTTGCAGGCAGAAGTTGGAAATGAAGCAGGCCAATAGGAACCAGATGCGTCGACGCTCTGATGGCTATAGGCCAAGGCCCCAACCTTCGTTCTCTCCAAGTCAGAAGCAACAGCCTGTGTATCAGACTGAATGGAAACGCGCATGAATGGGCCCGCAGAATCAAGAGTCTGAGTTTCCACTACTTTCGATTCAATATCCAAATAAATCACATGTTTTGCCATTTCTTGAATTGAAAGTTGACCATAAACCATATGTCTTTCTGATTGACAGTGGTGCCTCTGTCTCCTCCCTAAGTTCAAATGTGTACTCAGGCTCCGTCACAGGAAAGAAAATTAATTCTGTGGGCATAAATAATGTTCCTGTGAAATGCGATTTGACACCATCTTTACCGATTACCAGTAATGACGTGCCGTCATTGTTTAAAATGCATGCTTTTGCAATCATACCGAATTCACCATTCTGTCTATTAGGTAGAGACTTGATGCATAAGCTAGGTATGAAATTGGAATTTGAATCTAACTCTCTGACACTTCTGTTTCCCGCAGTTTTCTCCATTACGACCGATACAGGAAGTGCTCTTGTTGAGGATTCATCTGCAACTGTGCTGACACCAGAAATTTCGGGTGTCAACCCTCAATTGTGGGCGAAACACAAAGATGACGTAGGGTTAATAAATGTTCAGCCCTATAGGGCGAATTTGATAACCACTAGGCCTGTGTTTCAAAAACAATACCCACTTTCAAAGGAAAAAGAGGAGGGAATTTCACCCCTCATTGAACAATTCCTGAGTCAAGGCATTCTGATCCGAACTCATTCACCTTATAACACACCAATCAATCCAATTAAGAAAGCAAATGGTTCTTGGCGTTTAACACAAGATTTGAGAAAAATTAATGATTTGATAAAACCACTTGCTCCGATTGTGCCAGATGTGCAGAATATAATAAATTCAATTCCTTCAGCACATACATTTTATTCTGTTATTGATTTAAGCTCAGCCTTTTTCAGCATTCCTGTTGATCGTGACACTCAGCCATTGTTTGCATTTTGTTTTCAGAATTGTCAATACACGTGGACGAGACTCCCTCAAGGGTTCAGAGATTCTCCGGCTGTCTTCTCCTCAGTAGTGCACGATACACTGAAAGATGTCAAACTCCCACCAGACACCTGCTTGCTCCAATATGCTGATGACATTCTGGTCACTGGTGCCTCTGAGGACATGTGTGCTGCTGCCTCAAAGATTGTGTGCAACATTCTAGCTGAAGCTGGATTCAAGGCATCTAAAGAGAAACTTCAATGGGTGCAGAGGAAGGTTACTTACCTCGGACATGAACTGTCACAAGGCAAAGTTCGTCTGTCTGCGGACAGGATCAAAGCCATTGCTACATTCAAGCATCCATCCACACGGAAGCAAATGCAAAGCTTTCTGGGACTGGTCAATTACTGTCGACTGTGGGTGCCTAACTGTTCCAAGTATGACAAAATCCTGCGTGAAGCTACGCTGGGTGACATGGAGGACATTACATGGACAAGTGAGATGAATCAAGCATTCAGACATTTGAAATCCTCACTCTTAAGGCCGCCTGCCCTCGGCCTACCTTGTTACACCCAAGACTTTCATTTGTACGTGTACGAAAACGGAGGCACAGCCGCTGCAATCCTGGCCCAAGAGCATGGGGGCACTTTCCGTCCAGTAGCTTATTTATCTAAGACCCTGGATTCAGTAGCCAGGGGACTCCCAGCCTGTTTGCGTGCAGTGGCCGCCACAGCTGTCATGATACAAGATGCTGAAAAAGTTGTTTTATCGCATCCACTCATTGTGCATGTCTCTCATCAGGTAGGAGCCATCATGCATAACATTTCTACTCAACACATGACTGCCCAACGCCGTTCAGGCTATGAGGCTATTTTGTTAGCAACTGCTAATTTAACGTTGAAAGTAACTTCTGTTCTTCATGGCCCTACTGTACATTTGCACAGATTGCTGACGCAAGGTGAATTCGAGAGTGACGACCATGACTGCCTGACCAGGATCCAAACTTCTACTGCCTGCAGGCCAGACGTTTCTACGTCTGTCCTGGAGGAGGGAAAGCATTGGTATATTGATGGATCCTGCTTTAAGCCAAATGACAGTACATATTTGTGTGGTTACGCTATTGTTGAATTACCTGATAAAGTAATTGAAGCGCATTCACTGCCATATAAATCAGCACAAGTTGCAGAACTGATTGCATTAACAAGAGCTTGTCAATTGGCTAAAGGTCAGTGCATCAATATATACACTGACTCCAAATATGCGTACGGTGTAGTCCATGATTTTGCTAAATTATGGGAGGAAAGAAACTTCAAAACCTCCGACGGAAAACCAATTTCGCATCATAATGTTGTGGCTGAACTGATTAGTGCAGCACAGCAACCATTGAAGCTTGCAGTTATTAAAGTAGCTGGTCATAAAACAGGTGAATCTGATGAAGCCAAAGGAAACAGATTTGCAGATGAAGTAGCAAAATGGGCAGCAAAAGAAGCAATATGTAGTCCACATGTAAGTGAACAAAGCAATGAAGTGCCGATGATGAATTCGTCGTTGATTAATGATTTGGATGTTAAAATACTGCAAGCAAATCCTACTCAAGAGGATTTGACTCATTGGGCAGCCAATGAAGTGAAACCAGATCAAGCTGGTATTTTAAGAGATAAGCAAGGTAGAATCGCACTACCAGCATCCACAGTTGTAATGCTGTGCAGACATTATCATGGTGTATCACATGTGTCGAAAGAGAAAGTGATACAAAATTTGAATCGATCATACTGCATAGCCAATGTTCGAAGAAATACTTTGTTGATATTGGATGCTTGTCTAGTGTGTGCTCAAACCAACAGGCACAAGGCAATCCGCCATGATGCTTTACCGCATCCAGAACTTCCGTTCCAATATTTACAGATTGATTTTACACACATGCCTCCATGTGGAAATCACAAGTATTTGCTCGTGATTATTGATCGATTTACTAAGTGGCCTGAAGCTTTTCCATGTGGAAAAGAAGACGCGAAGACAGTAGTAAAGATTCTTGCAAAAGAAATTATACCGCGCTTCGGTATTCCGACCGTGATAGCAAGCGACAATGGAACTCCGTTCACTTCTAAAGTTACACAATTATTAGCTAAAGAGCTGAAAATTAATTGGCATTTCCATATCCCGTACCATCCGGAATCTTGTTCGAACGCCGAACGACTTAATAAAACGATAAAAGAACGTCTAAATAAAGCGTGTCTAGATACGGGAAGAAATTGGGTTGATTTGTTGCCTGCCGTACTGACGGAAATAAGAATGTCTCCGTCAGCCACTACAAAAATGTCTCCATTTGAAATTCTCATGGGTAGACCTTTCCCGACCCCTTGGGTCAGAGGTCGCGCTGGCAATCTTTCCACAGGTGACACGGAGGTGATCATCGCAGATTATGTGGATTCCCTTGTTAGAACGTTAAATGGCATAAATGGTGATGTTTCTCTCTCTCTCCCTCTTCCCTCAGAAAAGCCAACTCATCCCTTTGTTCCAGGACAGTCGGTGTTGGTGAAGTGTCTAAAACCCACAAAGCTTGGGGAAGCGAATTATCTTGGGCCTGCCACTGTGATCGCTGTGACAAGGACCGGTGTTCTGACTGACCTCCAGCCGCAGTGGATCCATGCTAGCAGAGTGAAGGCAGCCCCGTCCCCAGGGAGCGTATAAGCCTATGTGGAGGTGGATATCCAGCACTTATCGAAAGGAGAACGAGGAAGAGAAGTAGACGAAAAAAGAAAAAAAAAAGAAAAACGAGATTGCTGATTGAAGTTAGCAATAAGTATCATTGAGTCCATCAAGTCATGTTTGCACAGTCGCTTTTATACCTGATTGTGCTAAAAAATCTGCTAATTTACACACAAGCGCTTATAAGCAGTGGTAATGAAACTTGGTTGGATGCTGTATTATCCGATTTATTAGGATGTTGATTTATCGTGCTATGAATACTTTCGTATCCTCTCAATATTCTCTAGCGAATAGAACTATCAAGTATTAATGATTTGAAGGAAATGTTTGATTGAAGGATTTTTTCGTGTATTATTCTGTAATAATGGACATGCTGATCATGTGATATGATAATTCTGTTATATGATAACTGTCATTATCAAAGGGGCCATTGTCAGAAATATAAGTCTTTTTAGTCTCAGCTATGTCCATTAGGCCCAAGAGTATAAAGGCTCTATGAAGAGTTTATGCTTTGCTTGCACATTCCTCTGTATGTATGTGTGTAAGTTCAAACATCTGGAGAGTTTCTCCCTCTCCCCTTTCTGTTCTTCTTTCTTTTGTTACATATAGAAAGTCTTCTAGGATCCCTAGGTTCTGAGGGTATTTTCAACGGATATTGACCATATTCGGAGTTATTATATAAATGTTATACAACGTATATATGATATGGCATGAGGTCATATATAATTCTATTGGATAAGACCAGATAACTCCCCTTGATATTTTCATATATATTTGCATGTCACATATGGGGAGGCTGAGCTATCTTTTCTGGCTCCCCCAGCGCTGGTGATTTTGATTCTGTATGGTCTGTTCACAACTCAATAAAAGGACGTGGAGGAAAAGGCACTTGTTGGAAGTCGTTCATTTCTAACAGATAATAATTTTGAAGGTTTAATTTACTGAATTGTCGCTGTCATTTAGGAATAATATTGTGCTAGAATCAAGATTGACATTATTTAATGATAAATCGTGCACACGGAGCTGTAGGCAATGTGTTTTCGAATTTAATATTTGTATGTTAAGGTTACAAAAGTATAACCCGCGCCAAGGCCCCTTCCGCGATCCATGTATAGACATTAGAGATAGAGAACATGGGAATTTGTAAATATGCAAAGTAACATTTGTTTTATCCAAAAACAACTCGCTAATAAAGTAGGCTATAATCTATCCGTGGGGAGAGAGGCGCAGTCCGAATTGGTCACACCGAACGCGTCAAACACGTCGCGTTAGTTGACGCTTGAATCTTCCGCAGCCTGCTCTAGTTCAAATTTTCTACTGAGAAAGACGTTTCGCGGCAAACGAGTCACCCAATTCGCGACGCCCGGCGCGAATGATGGGTGACTCGTTCTTTGCATTGACTATGAATGTAATCTGCTATCGCAATTAAATTCGCGTTCGGTGTGAACACACCATTAATGCATACGAGCCAACATCATGGTCATATATTTTGAAAAAAAAAAACACAATATATACTCGCGTGCAAAACACTTATTTCATTCATTAACATGTAGACGACAAATGTTTGCATTCAGAAGTAACGTTTCTAATTGTTGATGCAAAATTTGTAGCAATTCTGAAATTCAGTTAAAAGTAAATTTCTTGACCAAAAATGCAATAAATGATCATGTGTAGGCCTAAGTACAAAAAATAAGCTTACCTCTTCTCAACGTCTTCACATGTGTTTCATACATTTTTTGTCTGGATAGGCATCACGGGAAATTGCATAGCCTATATCACGTGGCTCATATAGTTACTTAAAATGATCTGCTCGATTTACTTAATTTTGATGCAATTATTGTAGTAGTTGACATGCTTTATGTTTTTTATTTTTTATTTTATTTATGCATACATTTAAGTGCACCTAACTTATATTTTTGTGTTACACAGACTATATATGTTAAGTAAACGTTGAAAAGTTATGAATTCGTAATTTTTTTTGTTTGATCCAATTACTTTTATTGGTTGTTCGGCTGCTTCAAGATCATACATGCTTTCGAATCAGTACTGTGATGTCATACTACACCAATCGTCTGTACTCTGTACAGTGCTGCTTCAAGATCATACTGTATGCTTTCGAATCAGTACTGTGATGTCATACACCAATCGTCTGTAGGGGAGACCGGGGGCAATTGTAACATATTTTACATTTTCCTTAATAACTCACAAACTACTTGAGATAGACTAGTCATCTTTTGATACAAGAAACATTTATATGTGCACTAATTAATAATACAATTTATATATTTTCACTTATAAAAACAAGTCTAAAATATTTAATTAAATGCAGTGTGGGGGCAATTGTAACACTGAGAAATAACTCCTATTATAACCCACTTTTATCTCAAATAAAAGCCTACCTAAAAGTAATCACTTTACTGCTGTTGTATTTAATAATGTTACTTAAGAGTTTATATAATATTCACACAACTTGTCGAGCACATATAAAACACACATTATTTTATATAAAAAATGTTAATTGATGATTTGTTAATACTGGAACAACATTTATTTTAATACACCCTTTTAAAATGAAGTTTTACAATAGAATTTAGTGTAATATGTTCATTTTTTTTAACAGAAAAGTATGTCAACACACATAAACAAGCTTATTACAATGGGCCTTGTGGCTCGTGTGCAATTGTAACACAGTGTTACAGTATATATATATATATATATATATATATATATATATAATTTTATTTTTTCAAAAATCAATAAAAAACAAAAAACAATTAAATGTAACAAATTAGTCCATTAAATGCCTATAAATATCAAAATTAGTCTATTAAATAATATCTATTAATTTAAACAAAACAGAAGTTAATTCATGACTTTTGTCCAGAGGTTTTGAACGAATCTCTTCAAAAACATTTTAACAGTAACTACTGGAAAACAGTAAAGATCTACAATCTTTATTTGAAGCTAAACTTTTGTTTAAAGGGTATTTACTTATTTTGATAATAATTTTGAAGGTTTAATTTACTGAATTTAGGAATAATATTGTGCTAGAATCAAGATTGCCATTATTTAATGATAAATCGTGCACACGGAGCTGTAGGCAATGTGTTTTCGAATTTAATATTTGTATGTTAAGGTTACCAAAAGTAGGCTAACCCGCGCCCAAGGCCCCCTTTTCCGCGATCCATGTATAGACATTAGAGATAGAGAACATGGGAATTTGTAAATATGCAAAGTACATTTGTTTTATCCAAAAACAACTCGCTAATAAAGTAGGCCTATAATCTATCCGTGGGGGAGAGAGCGCAGTCCGAATTGGTTACACCGAACGCGTCAAACACGTCGCGTGTAGTTAGATGCTTGAATCTTCCGCAGCCTGCTCAAGTTCAACATTTTCTACTGAGAAAGACGTTCGCGGCAAACGAGTCACCCAATTCGCGACGCCCGGCGCGAATGATGGGTGACTCGTTCTTTGCATTGACTATGAATGTAATCTGCTATCGCAATTAAATTCGCGTTCGGTGTGAACACACCATTAATGCATACGAGCCAACATCATGGTCATATATTTTGAAAAAAAAAAAAAAAAAAAAAACACACAATATATACTCGCGTGCAAAACACTTATTTCATTCAACAAATGTTTGCATTCATAAGTAACGTTTCTAATTGTTGATGCAAAATTTGTAGCAATTCTGAAAATCAGTTAAAAGTAAATTTCTTGACCAAAAATGCAATAAATGATCATGTGTAGTGTAGGCCTAAGTACAAAAAATAAGCTTACCTCTTCTCAACGTCTTCACATGTGTTTCATAAATTTTTTGTCTGGATAGGCATCACGGGAAATTGCATAGCCTATATCACGTGGCTCATATAGTTACTTAAAATGATATGCTCGATTTACTTAACCCTCATGTGGTGTTCGGGTCAATTTGACCCGGAGAAGATTTTCTTTTTCCTGAAAATAGTTAATGTTATCGCTTTGGACTGAAACTTAGTGACTTTGTTCCCAAGCGGTATAACTATATCTCATTTGTTTTTTGAACATTTTCGTATTTTTTTGTGGGAGTTCTGTTAACTTGTTACACTTGTGGTGTTCCCGGTCAAAAATGACCGGTCTATACAAAATAGCTTATAAATCACTCATTATACCATATTTTCACCGAATCTTGGATTCAATCTTTTTGTCAACTTGTTCTCTTTCAATTAGGACTGGTTTTATATTACTGTTTGCATCTGATTAATCGTGGGTCTCGTTTGTCTGAGAGTAGGCATCTCATTTTTTGAGTAAAAAATAAATAATTTATGAATAAATTTGGAAATATGAAATGTTTTTTTGAAAAAAATGGCTACTGTTCATCACACTAGTCTACTCTAATGTTTTACCAGGAATTTTGTTTTGAAACTTTTGTTTTGTAAAAAATATGGAACATAGTCACACTTGTGGTGTTCCCGGTCAAAAATGACCGGCCTATAAAAAATAGCTTATAAATCACTCATTATACCATATTTTCACCCAATCTTGGATTCAATCTTTTTGTCAACTTGTTCTCTTTCAATTAGGACTGGTTTTACATTTCTGTTTGCATCTGATTAATCGTGGGCCTCATTTATCTGAGAGTAGGCATGGTCAAAAATGGTCACAATGGGCGACCATTGAAAGTGAATGGGAGAGACTGAAAATAACAGAACAATTTAGTTTTCAGGAGCATGTTCATTATTTTCATGTACACATATGAGCATGTGTGCTTGCAAACATTGAGCCCTTGGACCTGTGCATGTATCGATACATTTATACACACGCAACCCAGACACACACACGTTAAAACACACAAACTTTGAGTATTACACACATTCTTTTCCACAGAGAGAAATTTGATCCTACCCTAACCTGCATCTAATATACATTTATCCATCTGACATAATCACACACACCCACACACAAACACACACACACACACACACACACAAACTGGCCGTCACTGGCCGATCTTTCTTTCATGTTCTTGTTTCATCACAGCTTCCAGAAAAAATATTATGACATTTTGTTTTGGAACTGTGAGGTTCTCACCATAGACAGTGGTTCTCACACAGAACTAGACAATATTTACAAATATACATCATGTGATAGCACAGGCATATATAAATGCCTCACAGCACCTTGCTTGTCATTCATTTGTGGCAGCACAATGGCAAAGCAGCTCTCTATTTTTTGACTCAGAAAATAGTGGGGAGGATCATTTCTCTCTGTGGAAAAGAATGTGTGTAATACGCAAAAAAGCTTGTGTGTTTTAACGTGTGTGTGTGTCTGGGTAACGTGTGTATAAATGTATCGATACATGCACAGGTCCAAGGGCTCGATGTTTGCAAGCACACATGCTCATATGTGTACATGAAAATGATGAACATGCTCCTGAAAGCTAAATTGTTCTGTTATTTTCAGTCTCTCCCCTTCACTTTCAATGGTCGCCCATTGTGACAATTTTTGACCATGCCTACTCTCAGATAAATGAGGCCCACGATTAATCAGATGCAAACAGAAATGTAAAACCAGTCCTAATTGAAAGAGAACAAGTTGACAAAAAGATTGAATCCAAGATTGGGTGAAAATATGGTATAATGAGTGATTTATAAGCTATTTTTTATAGGCCGGTCATTTTTGACCGGGAACACCACAAGTGTGACTATGTTCCATATATTTTACAAAACAAAAGTTTCAAAACAAAATTCCTGGTAAAATATTAGAGTAGACTAGTGTGATGAACAGTAGCCATTTTTTTCAAAAAAAAAAAATTCATATTTCCAAATTTACTCATAAATTATTTATTTTTTACTCAAAAAATGAGATGCCTACTCTCAGACAAACGAGGCCCACGATTATTCAGATGCAAACAGAAATATAAAACCAGTCCTAATTGAAAGAGAACAAGTTGACAAAAAGATTGAATCCAAGATTCGGTGAAAATATGGTATAATGAGTGATTTATAAGCTATTTTGTATAGACCGGTCATTTTTGACCGGGAACACCACAAGTGTGACTATGTGCCATATATTTTACAAAACAAAAGTTTCAAAACAAAATTCCTGGTGAAAATTTTAAGTTGACTAGTGTGATCAACAATACCAATTTTCTTCAGATTTTATTTAATATTTCCAAAATTATTCAAAAATAATAAAAAAAAAAACACTCAAAAAATGAAATACCTACTCTCAGATAAATGAGGCACACGATTAATCAGATGCAAACAGAAATGTAAAACCAGTCCTAATTGAAAGAGAACAAGTTGACAAAAAGATTGAATCCAAGATTGGGTGAAAATATGGTATAATGGGTGATTTATAAGCTATTTTTTATGTGCCGGTCATTTTTGACCGGGAACACCACAAGTGTTATAGGGTTTTGAACACCACATGAGGGTTAATTTTGATGCAATTATTGTAGTAGTTGACATGCTCTATGTTTTTTATTTTTTATTTTATTTATGCATACATTTAAGTGCACCTAGTAACTTATATTTTTGTGTTACACAGACTATATATGTTAAGTAAACGTTGAAAAGTTATGAATACGTAATTTTTTTTTGTTTGATCCAATTACTTTTATTGGTTGTTCGGCTGCTTTAAGATCATATATGCTTTCGAATCAGTACTGTGATGTCATACATCAATCGTCTGTACTCTGTACAGTGCTGCTACAACAAGATCATACTGTATGCTTTCAAATCAGTACTGTGATGTCATACATCAATCGTCTGTACTCTGTACAGTGCTGCTACAAGATCATACTGTATGCTTTCAAATCAGTACTGTGATGTCATACACCAATCGTCTGTACTCTGTACAGTGCTGCTTCAAGATCATACTGTATGCTTTCGAATCAGTACTGTGATGTCATACACCAATCGTCTCTATGGGAGACCGGGGCAATTGTAACATATTTTACATTTTCCTTAATAACTCACAAACTACTTGAGATACACTAGTCATCTTTTGATACAAGAAACATATATATGTGCACTAATTAATAATACAATTTATATATTTTCACTTATAAAAACAAGACTAAAATATTTAATTAAATGCAGTGTGGGGGCAATTGTAACACTGAGAAATAACTCCTACTTTTATCTCAAATAAAAGCCTACCTCAAAGTAATCACTTTACTGCTGTTGTATTTAATAATGTTACTTAAGATTTTATATAATATTCACACAACTTGTCAAGCACATATAAAACACACATTATTTTATATAAAAAATGTTAATTGATGATTTGTTAATACTGGAACAAACATTTATTTTAATATACCCTTTTAAAATGAAGTTTTACAATAGAATTTAGTGTAATATGTTCATTTTTTTAACAGAAAAGTATGTCAACACACACAAACAAGCTTATTACAATGGGCCTTGTGGCTTGGGGGCAATTGTAACACAGTGTTACAGTGTATATATATATATATATATATATATATATATATATACAGTGCCCTTATTGGCACCCCTGTTTAAGATCTGGTTGAGGACTTTTAAAAATTCTCCCTTTTTTTTAAACAACATAGAACCCAAATGCAAAAAAAGAGAAAAATCCAACCTTTTATTCAAGTACATTACTTTGGTGGTAAATAAAAATGTAAAAATTTAGAAAAATAAAAACTTCAAATCCTGTGTCCCACAATTATTGGCACCCCTAACAATTCCGCTGAAAAATGTAATTGATTTTTAAAAAAATATATATTTTCTGTAGTTGCTAATGTTGGTCAGGATATCTAGGAACTTTTAATTAGTAATTCATGACTTCCTATTTCCCTGGGGTATAAATATGACATGACACAGAGGCCTAATTCTCTTACCCATTTGTCAACATGGCAAAGACAAGAGAACACACCATTCAAGTAAGGCAGATGTGTGATGACCTTTATAAGTCAGGCAATGGCTACAAGAAAATAGCCACTCACCTTATATTGCCCATATCTAAAGTTAGAGGAATCATTAAGAAGTTTAAAACAACAGGAACAGTGACAAACAAGGCTGAAAGAGGTCCCAAGTTTATCTTGCCACAACGCACTGTGAGGAGGATGCTAAGAAAAGTAAAAAAAAAGTCCTAAGCTCACTGTCACAGAATTGCATCAAATAGTGGCATCTTGGGGTCACAAAATCTCCCAAACAACCATCAGACGCTCTCTACATGCCAACAAGATGTTGGGAGGCATGCTAGGAAAAGCCTTTTCTCACTAACACTGACAAACGTAAACGTCTGGAGTTTGCCAAGCGGCACTGGGACTTCATCTGGGATCGTGTGCTTTGGTCGGATGAGACTAAGATTGAGCTTTTTGGCAACAAACACTCTAAGTGGATCTGGTGTAAAACAAAAAGATGTGTATGCCGAAAAGTACTCATGCCCACCGTGAAGTATGGTGGAGGATCTGTGATGCTGTGGGCCTGTTTCTCTTCCAAAGGCCCTGGGAACCTTGTTAGGGTGCATGGCATTATGAACGCTTTGAACTACCAGGACATTTTAAATAAAAACCTGATGGCCTCTGCCAGAAAGCTGAAGATGGGTCGTCATTGGGTCTTTCAGCAGGATAATGATCCAAAACGTGTGGCAAAATCTATACAAAAATGGTTCAGTCACAAACTCAAGGTCCTCCCATGGCCATCTCAGTCCCCAGACCTCAATCCAATCGAAAACCTGTGGGTGAGCTAAAGAGGAGTGCACAAGAGAGGGCCCAGGATACTGGATATCTGAAAGATTTTGCAAAGAAGAATGGTCAAAGATCCCTCTCTCTGTGTTCTTCAATCTTGTGAAATGTTATAGGAGGAGATTAAGTGCTGTCTTGTTGGCAAAAGGGGGTTGTACAAAGTATTAACATCAGGGGTGCCAATAATTGTGGGACACATGATTTGAAGTTTTTTATTTTTTAAAATTTTAATTTTTTTTTACCACCAAGTAATGTACTTAAAAATATAAAGGTTGGATTTTTTCCTCTTTTTTTGCATTTGGATTCTATGTTGTTTAAAAAAAAGGGAGAATTTTTAAAAGTCCTCGACCACATCTTAAACAGGGGTGCCAATAATTGTGGAGGGCACTGTATATATAATTTTATTTTTTCAAAAATTAATAAAAAACAAAAAACAATTAAATGTAACAAATTAGTCCATTATTAAATGCCTATAAATATAAAAATTAGTCTATTAAATAATATCTATTAATTTAAACAAAACAGAAGTTAATTCATGACTTTTGTCCAGAGGTTTTGAACGAATCTCTTCAAAAACATTTTAACAGTAACTACTGGAAAACAGTAAAGATCTACAATCTTTATTTGAAGCTAAACTTTTGTTTAAAGGGTATTTACTTATTTTGAATAATAATTTTGAAGGTTTAATTTACTGAATTGTCGCTGTCATTTAGGAATAATATTGTGCCTAGAATCAAGATTGCCATTATTTACTGATAAATCGTGCACACGGAGCTGTAGGCAATGTGTTTCGAATTTAATATTTGTTATGTTAACGTTACCAAAAAGTAGGCTAACCCGCGCCCAAGGCCCCCTTTCCCGCGATCCATGTATAGACATTAGAGATAGAGA
>NW_024121455.1:4564119-4579567 GCF_016745375.1 Pimephales promelas
TTCTATTATTATTAATTATTATTTTACTAACCTTTTGGGCACTTTTGGGGCCTTAACGTGCCGAAAACTCTTGAAACTTTGCACACACGGGTCAGAACCCGCGGCCATCAGAGCCGGGCTGAAGCTGTACCCGGCGTGGCAGGGGGGCTCGTCAGCGCCCCCTGGAACGGGGTCCGAACACTTGGTCCATAACTCAAACACGCTTGCTGTAATAATATGAAACTCGGTACACATGTTGACTCATCGTTTCATCTATACCTCGCGGCTCTTACTTTTTACCCAGCCCAACAGGAAGTCGGCTATTGAGGTTTGTTTGTTAAACGCTCGCAATGGAATTTAAATACTCCTCCTAGAGCTTTGATCCAATTCGACGAACTCGGTCAGCGTGAAGTCAAGACATTGAGGATGAAAGTTTGCGAGGGTTTTTATATTCGAACGGTTTGTCCGTGGCGAGGAAACGAAATCATGGCGAGAAACGTGAACAGGAAGTGTGTTATAACTTCAGCATACATTAACTGATCTTGATGAAACTTGGCATGTGTGTGACTATTGTGAGTAAAAGTTATAGCGCACCAACTGGCAGCAGGAAGTGTGTCACTTTCAAAATGCTTTGATATCACCCCTTTATTTTTACCCGATTTGCTTCAAACTTCATCTGTATAATGTAAACATACGGCAGATGTAGACCTGTGAATGGATTCTTGATATCTTTGAAACTGTTGCCGTGGCAACGCATCAAACTTTACCCTTCTTTTAGGATGCTTTTGAGACCTTAGCATGCTTCAAATTGCATGAAACTCGACAGACACATCACATTTATTAGCCAGTAGACATGTGCAAAGTTTCAGAAACGGGCGTGGTGAGGGCTAGTAGCGCCACCTTTTGACAAAAGTGGGGTTGTTAGTTTTACTACAGTTACAAAAATTGGTATGTATATTGTACTCCTCGAGCCGGACAACTTTCTAATTGACACTTATTAGCTAGGACCCACAGAAAGTCAGATATTTTTGTTTGAATATGGCCACTCTGAGCCTACATGTCTCTGTGTCTCTGTGTCTTTGCTGGCCTGGTTGCTGGCTGTCTGTTGTGTGTTGTGTGTGTGTGTGTGTGCAGGGGGAGGGGCTTAACCATTTCACTGCTGTGTGTATGACCTGCAATAAAGAAAAATACATTTCTCAAGCTGGTATTTTTAATTAGGGCCAAGCCCTGAAAGGGCGAAGGCCCTATGTTTTCCTTAGGATTATTATTAGGGCCCAAGCCCTGAAAGGCGAAGGCCCTATTGTTTTCCTTGCGACATTATTTTTCTTTTCTCTATTTATTATAATAATTATTATTTTACTACCTTTTGGGCACTTTTGGGGCCCTTAACGTGCTCGAAAACTCTTGAAACTTTGCACACGGGTCAGAACCCGCGCGGCCATCAGAGCCGGGCTGAAGCTGGTACCCGGGCGTGGCAGGGGCTCGTCAGCGCCCCCTGGAACGGGGTCCGAACACTTGGTCCATAACTCAAACACGCTTGTATGTAATAATATGAAACTCGGTACACATGTTGATCTCATCGTTTCATCTATACCTGCGCTCTTACTTTTTACCCCAGCCCAACAGGAAGTCGGCTATTGAGGTTTGTTTGTAAAACGCTCGCAATGGAATGTCAAATACTCCTCCTAGAGCTTTGATCCAAATTCGACGAAACTCGGTCAGCGTGAAGTCAAGACATTGAGGATGAAAGTTTGCGAGGGGATTTTTTATATCTCGAACGGTTTGTCCGTGGCGAGGAAACGAAATCATGGCGAGAAAACGTGAAACAGGAAGTGTGTTATAACTTCAGCATACATTAACTGATCTTGATGAAACTTCAGCAGTGTGTTCGCTGTAAGAGGACGATCACATGGATGTGACTATTGTGAGTCAAAGTTATAGCGCCACCAACTGGCAGCAGGAAGTGTGTCACTTTCAAAATGCTTTGATATCACCCTTTATTTTTACCCGATTTGCTTCAAACTTCATATGTATAATGTAAACATACGGCAGATGTAGACCTGTGAATGGATTCTTGATATCTTTGAAACTGTTGCCGTGGCGACGCATCAAACTTTACCCTTCTTTTAGGATGCTTTTAGGATGCTTTTGAGACCCTTAGCATGCTTCAAATTGCATGAAACTCGACAGACACATCACATTTATTAGCCAGTAGACATGTGCAAAGTTTCAGAAACGGGCGTGGTGAGGGCTCAGTAGCGCCACCTTTTGACAAAAGTGGGGTGGTTAGTTTTAACTAGAGTTACAAAAATTGGTATGTATATTGTACTCCTCGAGCCGGACAACTTTCTAATTGACACTTATTAGCTAGGACCCACAGAAAGTCAGATATTTTTGTTTGAATATGGCCACTCTGAGCCTACATGTCTCTGTGTCTCTGTGTCTTTGCTGGCTGGCTGGCTGGCTGTCTGTGTGTGTGTGTGTGTGTGTGTGTGTGCAGGGGGAGGGGGCTTAACCATTTCACTGCTGTGTGTATGACCTGCATAAAGAAAATACATTTCTCAAGCCTGGTATTTTTTAAATAAGTTTTTATTTTTATTTTTTATAAGTAAAGGCATATAACTAGTTTAATTGTAGTGAATTGACAATAGTTTTATATAATTAGTTTATTAATCAGATTAACTTGGTCAATAAACTTGGTCTGAAAATTTGGTCCATAAATCAAACACACTTGCATGTAATAATATGAAACTTGGTACACATATAGATCTCATCGTTTCATATATACTTACTTCACACTCTTACTTTTTACCCCAGCCCAACAGGAGACGCTATTTAGGGTTGTGTTTAAAACACATGCAATGGAATTTAAATTATTGCTCCTAGAGCACTGAACCAAATTCGACGAAACTCGATCAGCGTGAAGTCAAGACATTAAGGATGAAAAGTGCCACGGGATTTTTGATATCTCGAACGGTTTGGCCGTGGCGAGGAAACGAAATTATGGCGAGAAACATGAAACAGGATGTGTGTTATAACTTCAGCATACATTAACTGATCTTGATGAAACTTCAGCAGTGTTTTTCGCTGTAAGAGACCGATCACATGGATGGATGACTATTGTGAGTCAAAGTTATAGCGCCACCAACTGGCAGCAGGAAGTGTGTCACTTTCAAAATGCTTTGAAATCACTCTCTTATTTTAACCGATTTGCTTCAAACTTCATCTGTATAATGTAAATACACGGCAGATGTAGACCTGTGAATGAATTTTTGATATCTTTGATACTGTTGCCGTGGCAACGAAACAAACTTTAACATTCTTTTTTGATGCTTTTGGGACTCTTAGCATGCTTGAAATTGCTTGAAACTCAACAGATACATCACATTTATTAGCCAGTAGACATGTGCAACTATGGCAAAAGATTAAAGTAATGTCAAAAAAGTAAACACTAAAAGCCTCATATCTTCTAAAAATGTAATTATACATCATTTGTTTCTAAATTAAATTATACAAATATTATAACTTCCCCAATTTTTCCTTTTTTTTCATTTAAGAATTATGTTTACGTTCAAAAACAGCCAGAATTGTTGTAAAATTCATAAAAAAATAATAATCTGAGTCATACGTAGTGCTATACTGCCCTCTTGTGTTCAATATCAGGTAGGCCTATTGTGTATATTCCCACCGGTTAATCAACGTGTGACTCCGCTGGGACTTGGGAGCTTTTAAATCGCTTACTTAAAACCGAAAGTCGAAATACGGATGTCCGCACAAGACATTAATGGTGTGGAGTAGAGCGAGCATTTTAAATAAATTCCTATTAAGTAGGATTGAACTAAACAGAAAGAATGTTCACTCTGTTCTGCTGGTTCCTCGCTGGTGGATCATATGATTACTTTGTCATAATCTATGACAAAAATGCTATTATAAACCATATTAATAATAGATAATACACATTGCTCTTATTTTTGAAAAATACATTCATGAAAAACAAGATAACAAAAATCATAAAAAATATAGCCATGGCTGCTATACATGTTTGAAATGCATAGGACAGATGTTTAATGACGCAGCAACATATAATTGAAAGGCAATTAATAATCTGTCATTACGTCACTGCATTATGATATTACGGCTCCAATACGGTGCAGCACAAAGCACTTATGTGCATCCCGAGCGGAGAATGATGTGCTTGAAGCCACATGAAGTTACAGCGCATTGAGTCCGTATTGAAAAGTTCAAAGCACAAAGGAAATACATATTTATGAACAGTGTATTATACATTATCTATCTATGCAATAGTTTATTGAGCCTTTTCTTTTAAAGGTTTTAAATTTCAGTTACTGTGTGCGTGAAGAACAATTATAGTGCTCTGACTCTAGTGTTGTGATCTAACCGACAGCGTCCGACACCCGGTAGAAAGTAACACGATTAAGTTACAGCAATAAAGTCCAGCAAGAAAAAGTTTCTTCATTCGAAAATATAGACCTTTAGACCTTTATCTTAAAGATCCAGTATAATAGGATTAACATTGAATCATTGAAGATCGTTTCATCATTGACTGTAACCGAATGTGACGTGCTGTTTGAATGCTGAATGGAGAATGACTGACAGGCGCAGAGAGGGAAAAGTTTGTGTTCTTGAATTTAATGACTTAAATATTAATTTCTATATCACATAGCTTCAGAACACTAATAATACAGTACACAAAAACTTTATGGTACTTTAGAAAGTTTTTGTGCCTTTGTGCCTAACATAGAATAGTATATGCACAATATAGAATTTGAATCAGCCTCGTCAAAGATGGCAGTGTCAGAGCCGATACCGATCCTGAGTATCTAATCGGCGCACTTCTTTTCAACAGTCAAATTGAAATTGAAATTGCTTGAAACTCAACAGATACATCACATTTATTAGCCAGTAGACATGTGCAAAGTTTCAGAAACGGGCATAGTGCAAGGACTAAATAGCGCCACCTTTTGACAAAAGTGGGGTTGTTAGTTTTATCTACAGTTACAAAAATCGGTATATACATTGTACTCCTCAAGCCGGACAACTTTCTAAACATAGTCATTAGCTCGGACCAAGAGGAAGTCAGATATTTTGGTTTGAATATGGTGAGCCTCTCTCTGAGCCTACGTCCCTGTATGGCAAGCCCTTTTAACATTTAAAAGCTAAGTTTGCCTGTCCGGAATTAACATTGTAGATATCATCAACGTCTTTCTGTCTATTCGTAATTACATCTTGGATAGTTTGTATTATCATTTAAGATATCTGTAACATAATTGTGACTAGTTGAAATGACAGAGTATGGCAAGCCGTTTTAACATTTAATCATAAAAGGGCCAAAGCCTTCGGCACCGCCACCCGGGTGCATTTAGGTAACTAAAGGAACCGGGGTTGCGGTGCCACCGGCTTGGGCCCGCCATCGCTGCTCGCAGCTATATTATTGTTTGTAATCTGTTGCCACAATTGTATTGATTAGATAAGTCATATTCATTTTTACAGTGTAACGTTTCTAATTGTTGATGCAAAATTTGTAGCAATTCTGAAAATCAGTTAAAAGTAAATTTCTTGACCAAAAATGCAATAAATGATCATGTGTAGTGTAGGCCTAAGTACAAAAAATAAGCTTACCTCTTCTCAACGTCTTCACATGTGTTTCATAAATTTTTTGTCTGGATAGGCATCACGGGAAATTGCATAGCCTATATCACGTGGCTCATATAGTTACTTAAAATGATATGCTCGATTTACTTAATTTTGATGCAATTATTGTAGTAGTTGACATGCTTTATGTTTTTTATTTTTTATTTTATTTATGCATACATTTAAGTGCACCTAGTAACTTATATTTTTGTGTTACACAGACTATATATGTTAAGTAAACGTTGAAAAGTTATGAATACGTATTTTTTTTTTTTGTTTGATCCAATTACTTTTATTGGTTGTTCGGCTGCTTTAAGATCATATATGCTTTCGAATCAGTACTGTGATGTCATACATCAATCGTCTGTACTCTGTACAGTGCTGCTACAAGATCATACTGTATGCTTTCAAATCAGTACTGTGATGTCATACATCAATCGTCTGTACTCTGTACAGTGCTGCTACAAGATCATACTGTATGCTTTCAAATCAGTACTGTGATGTCATACACCAATCGTCTGTACTCTGTACAGTGCTGCTTCAAGATCATACTGTATGCTTTCAAATCAGTACTGTGATGTCATACACCAATCGTCTGTACTCTGTAGAGTGCTGCTTCAAGATCATACTGTATGCTTTCGAATCAGTACTGTGATGTCATACAGCAATCGTCTCTATGGGAGACCGGGGGCAATTGTAACATATTTTACATTTTCCTTAATAACTCACAAACTACTTGAGATACACTAGTCATCTTTTGATACAAGAAACATATATATGTGCACTAATTAATAATACAATTTATATATTTTCACTTATAAAAACAAGACTAAAATATTTAATTAAATGCAGTGTGGGGGCAATTGTAACACTGAGAAATAACTCCTATTAACCCACTTTTATCTCAAATAAAAGCCTACCTCAAAGTAATCACTTTACTGCTGTTGTATTTAATAATGTTACTTAAGATTTTATATAATATTCACACAACTTGTCAAGCACATATAAAACACACATTATTTTATATAAAAAATGTTAATTGATGATTTGTTAATACTGGAACAAACATTTATTTTAATATACCCTTTTAAAATGAAGTTTTACAATAGAATTTAGTGTAATATGTTCATTTTTTTAACAGAAAAGTATGTCAACACACACAAACAAGCTTATTACAATGGGCCTTGTGGCTTGGGGGCAATTGTAACACAGTGTTAGTGTGTGTGTATATATATATATATATATATATATATATATATATATATATAATTTTATTTTTTCAAAAATCAATAAAAAACAAAAAACAATTAAATGTAACAAATTAGTCCATTAAATGCCTATAAATATAAAAATTAGTCTATTAAATAATATCTATTAATTTAAACAAAACAGAAGTTAATTCATGACTTTTGTCCAGAGGTTTTGAACGAATCTCTTCAAAAACATTTTAACAGTAACTACTGGAAAACAGTAAAGATCTACAATCTTTATTTGAAGCATTTATTTTATTTTAATATACCCTTTATTTTAACATTTATTTATTTTAATATACCCTTTTAAAATGAAGTTTTACAATAGAATTTAGTGTAATATGTTCATTTTTTTAACAGAAAAGTATGTCAACACACACAAACAAGCTTATTACAATGGGCCTTGTGGCTTGGGGGCAATTGTAACACAGTGTTACAGTGTATATATATATATATATATATATATATATATATATATTTTATTTTTTTCAAAAATCAATAAAAAACAAAAAACAATTAAATGTAACAAATTAGTCCATTATTAAATGCCTATAAATATAAAAATTAGTCTATTAAATAATATCTATTAATTTAAACAAAACAGAAGTTAATTCATGACTTTTGTCCAGAGGTTTTGAACGAATCTCTTCAAAAACATTTTAACAGTAACTACTGGAAAACAGTAAAGATCTACAATCTTTATTTGAAGCTAAACTTTTGTTTAAAGGGTATTTACTTATTTTGATAATAATTTTGAAGGTTTAATTTACTGAATTGTCGCTGTCATTTAGGAATAATATTGTGCTAGAATCAAGATTGCCATTATTTACTGATAAATCGTGCACACGGAGCTGTAGGCAATGTGTTTTCGAATTTAATATTTGTATGTTAACGTTACCAAAAGTAGGCTAACCCGCGCCCAAGGCCCCCTTTCCCGCGATCCATGTATAGACATTAGAGATAGAGAACATGGGAATTTGTAAATATGCAAAATACATTTGTTTTATCCAAAAACAACTCGCTAATAAAGTAGGCCTATAATCTATCCGTGGGGGAGAGAGCGCAGTCCGAATTGGTCACACCGAACGCGTCAAACACGTCGCGTGTAGTTAGACGCTTGAATTTTCCGCAGCCTGCTCTAGTTCAAAATTTTCTACTGAGAAAGACGTTCGCGGCAAACGAGTCACCCAATTCGCGACGCCCGGCGCAAATGATGGGTGACTCGTTCTTTGCATTGACTATGAATGTAATCTGCTATCGCAATTAAATTCGCGTTCGGTGTGAACACACCATTAATGCATACGAGCCAACATCATGGTCATATATTTTGAAAAAAAAAAAAAAAAAAAAAACACACAATATATACTCGCGTGCAAAACACTTATTTCATTCAACAAATGTTTGCATTCATAAGTACACTGTAAAAATTAATGCGCTTTATCTAATAAAAAAATTGCTGCAACAGATTACAAGCAATATTATTAATTCAATTTAACAAAAGAATTGAGTAAAAATTAATCAAATTAATTCCTTAACATGCACTGTAAAAATGAATAAGCCTTATCTAATCAATAAAATTGTGCCAACAGATTACAAGTAATATTGAACAAATTAGAATTGAGTAATAGTTAATCAAATTAACATTCTAATTAGTTCTAATTTGTATAATTTAATTAATAATATTGCTTGTAATATGTTGCCACAATTTTATTGATTAGATAAAGCATATTATTATTTTTTCAGTGTGAGTAAAACGTACCAAAAAAAAAGTACATTTAAGTCAGCATTGTGGTGATCGTGTGTTTGTTTTAAAATGCCGGTTTTCTCCTTCAGTGATTCTGCTTGTTCACATCAGGTGTCTTCAATGTTGCCAATTTAAAATAAAGAGTTCTTAATTAATCTTTGACGTCTGTCTGTTATTCTGATATTTTAGTTTAGTTTTTTGGTGTAAACTTTACTCATTTTAAATAATTTGATTAATTATTACTCAATTCTAATTTGTTGAATTTAAATAATAATATTGTTTGTAATCTGTTGCCACAATTGTATTGATTAGATAAGTCATATTCATTTTTACAGTGTAACGTTTCTAATTGTTGATGCAAAATTTGTAGCAATTCTGAAAATCAGTTAAAAGTAAATTTCTTGACCAAAAATGCAATAAATGATCATGTGTAGTGTAGGCCTAAGTACAAAAAATAAGCTTACCTCTTCTCAACGTCTTCACATGTGTTTCATAAATTTTTTGTCTGGATAGGCATCACGGGAAATTGCATAGCCTATATCACGTGGCTCATATAGTTACTTAAAATGATATGCTCGATTTACTTAATTTTGATGCAATTATTGTAGTAGTTGACATGCTTTATGTTTTTTATTTTTTATTTTATTTATGCATACATTTAAGTGCACCTAGTAACTTATATTTTTGTGTTACACAGACTATATATGTTAAGTAAACGTTGAAAAGTTATGAATACGTAATTTTTTTTTGTTTGATCCAATTACTTTTATTGGTTGTTCGGCTGCTTTAAGATCATATATGCTTTCGAATCAGTACTGTGATGTCATACATCAATCGTCTGTACTCTGTACAGTGCTGCTACAAGATCATACTGTATGCTTTCAAATCAGTACTGTGATGTCATACACCAATCGTCTGTACTCTGTACAGTGCTGCTTCAAGATCATACTGTATGCTTTCGAATCAGTACTGTGATGTCATACAGCAATCGTCTCTATGGGAGACCGGGGGCAATTGTAACATATTTTACATTTTCCTTAATAACTCACAAACTACTTGAGATACACTAGTCATCTTTTGATACAAGAAACATATATATGTGCACTAATTAATAATACAATTTATATATTTTCACTTATAAAAACAAGACTAAAATATTTAATTAAATGCAGTGTGGGGGCAATTGTAACACTGAGAAATAACTCCTATTAACCCACTTTTATCTCAAATAAAAGCCTACCTCAAAGTAATCACTTTACTGCTGTTGTATTTAATAATGTTACTTAAGATTTTATATAATATTCACACAACTTGTCAAGCACATATAAAACACACATTATTTTATATAAAAAATGTTAATTGATGATTTGTTAATACTGGAACAAACATTTATTTTAATATACCCTTTTAAAATGAAGTTTTACAATAGAATTTAGTGTAATATGTTCATTTTTTTAACAGAAAAGTATGTCAACACACACAAACAAGCTTATTACAATGGGCCTTGTGGCTTGGGGGCAATTGTAACACAGTGTTAGTGTGTGTGTGTGTATATATATATATATATATATATATAATTTTATTTTTTCAAAAATCAATAAAAAACAAAAAAACAATTAAATGTAACAAATTAGTCCATTAAATGCCTATAAATATAAAATTAGTCTATTAAATAATATCTATTAATTTAAACAAAACAGAAGTTAATTCATGACTTTTGTCCAGAGGTTTTGAACGAATCTCTTCAAAAACATTTTAACAGTAACTACTGGAAAACAGTAAAGATCTACAATCTTTATTTGAAGCATTTATTTTATTTTAATATACCCTTTATTTTAACATTTATTTATTTTAATATACCCTTTTAAAATGAACATTTATTTTAATATACCCTTTTAAAATGAAGTTTTACAATAGAATTTAGTGTAATATGTTCATTTTTTTAACAGAAAAGTATGTCAACACACACAAACAAGCTTATTACAATGGGCCTTGTGGCTTGGGGGCAATTGTAACACAGTGTTACAGTGTGTATATATATATATATATATATATATATATATATATATATATATATATATAATTTTATTTTTCAAAAATCAATAAAAAACAAAAAACAATTAAATGTAACAAATTAGTCCATTATTAAATGCCTATAAATATAAAAATTAGTCTATTAAATAATATCTATTAATTTAAACAAAACAGAAGTTAATTCATGACTTTTGTCCAGAGGTTTTGAACGAATCTCTTCAAAAACATTTTAACAGTAACTACTGGAAAACAGTAAAGATCTACAATCTTTATTTGAAGCTAAACTTTTGTTTAAAGGGTATTTACTTATTTTGATAATAATTTTGAAGGTTTAATTTACTGAATTGTCGCTGTCATTTAGGAATAATATTGTGCTAGAATCAAGATTGCCATTATTTACTGATAAATCGTGCACACGGAGCTGTAGGCAATGTGTTTTCGAATTTAATATTTGTATGTTAACGTTACCAAAAGTAGGCTAACCCGCGCCCAAGGCCCCCTTTCCCGCGATCCATGTATAGACATTAGAGATAGAGAACATGGGAATTTGTAAATATGCAAAATACATTTGTTTTATCCAAAAACAACTCGCTAATAAAGTAGGCCTATAATCTATCCGTGGGGGAGAGAGCGCAGTCCGAATTGGTCACACCGAACGCGTCAAACACGTCGCGTGTAGTTAGACGCTTGAATTTTCCGCAGCCTGCTCTAGTTCAAAATTTTCTACTGAGAAAGACGTTCGCGGCAAACGAGTCACCCAATTCGCGACGCCCGGCGCAAATGATGGGTGACTCGTTCTTTGCATTGACTATGAATGTAATCTGCTATCGCAATTAAATTCGCGTTCGGTGTGAACACACCATTAATGCATACGAGCCAACATCATGGTCATATATTTTGAAAAAAAAAAAAAAAAAAAAACACACAATATATACTCGCGTGCAAAACACTTATTTCATTCAACAAATGTTTGCATTCATAAGTACACTGTAAAAATTAATGCGCTTTATCTAATAAAAAAATTGCTGCAACAGATTACAAGCAATATTATTAATTCAATTTAACAAAAGAATTGAGTAAAAATTAATCAAATTAATTCCTTAACATGCACTGTAAAAATGAATAAGCCTTATCTAATCAATAAAATTGTGCCAACAGATTACAAGTAATATTGAACAAATTAGAATTGAGTAATAGTTAATCAAATTAACATTCTAATTAGTTCTAATTTGTATAATTTAATTAATAATATTGCTTGTAATATGTTGCCACAATTTTATTGATTAGATAAAGCATATTATTATTTTTTCAGTGTGAGTAAAACGTACCAAAAAAAAAAAGTACATTTAAGTCAGCATTGTGGTGATCGTGTGTTTGTTTTAAAATGCCGGTTTTCTCCTTCAGTGATTCTGCTTGTTCACATCAGGTGTCTTCAATGTTGCCAATTTAAAATAAAGAGTTCTTAATTAATCTTTGACGTCTGTCTGTTATTCTGATATTTTAGTTTAGTTTTTTGGTGTAAACTTTACTCATTTTAAATAATTTGATTAATTATTACTCAATTCTAATTTGTTGAATTTAAATAATAATATTGTTTGTAATCTGTTGCCACAATTGTATTGATTAGATAAGTCATATTCATTTTTACAGTGTAACGTTTCTAATTGTTGATGCAAAATTTGTAGCAATTCTGAAAATCAGTTAAAAGTAAATTTCTTGACCAAAAATGCAATAAATGATCATGTGTAGTGTAGGCCTAAGTACAAAAAATAAGCTTACCTCTTCTCAACGTCTTCACATGTGTTTCATAAATTTTTTGTCTGGATAGGCATCACGGGAAATTGCATAGCCTATATCACGTGGCTCATATAGTTACTTAAAATGATATGCTCGATTTACTTAATTTTGATGCAATTATTGTAGTAGTTGACATGCTTTATGTTTTTTATTTTTTATTTTATTTATGCATACATTTAAGTGCACCTAGTAACTTATATTTTTGTGTTACACAGACTATATATGTTAAGTAAACGTTGAAAAGTTATGAATACGTAATTTTTTTTTGTTTGATCCAATTACTTTTATTGGTTGTTCGGCTGCTTTAAGATCATATATGCTTTCGAATCAGTACTGTGATGTCATACATCAATCGTCTGTACTCTGTACAGTGCTGCTACAAGATCATACTGTATGCTTTCAAATCAGTACTGTGATGTCATACATCAATCGTCTGTACTCTGTACAGTGCTGCTACAAGATCATACTGTATGCTTTCAAATCAGTACTGTGATGTCATACACCAATCGTCTGTACTCTGTACAGTGCTGCTTCAAGATCATACTGTATGCTTTCAAATCAGTACTGTGATGTCATACACCAATCGTCTGTACTCTGTAGAGTGCTGCTTCAAGATCATACTGTATGCTTTCGAATCAGTACTGTGATGTCATACAGCAATCGTCTCTATGGGAGACCGGGGGCAATTGTAACATATTTTACATTTTCCTTAATAACTCACAAACTACTTGAGATACACTAGTCATCTTTTGATACAAGAAACATATATATGTGCACTAATTAATAATACAATTTATATATTTTCACTTATAAAAACAAGACTAAAATATTTAATTAAATGCAGTGTGGGGGCAATTGTAACACTGAGAAATAACTCCTATTAACCCACTTTTATCTCAAATAAAAGCCTACCTCAAAGTAATCACTTTACTGCTGTTGTATTTAATAATGTTACTTAAGATTTTATATAATATTCACACAACTTGTCAAGCACATATAAAACACACATTATTTTATATAAAAAATGTTAATTGATGATTTGTTAATACTGGAACAAACATTTATTTTAATATACCCTTTTAAAATGAAGTTTTACAATAGAATTTAGTGTAATATGTTCATTTTTTTAACAGAAAAGTATGTCAACACACACAAACAAGCTTATTACAATGGGCCTTGTGGCTTGGGGGCAATTGTAACACAGTGTTACAGTGTGTGTATATATATATATATATATATATATATATATATATTTTTATTTTTCAAAAATCAATAAAAAACAAAAAACAATTAAATGTAACAAATTAGTCCATTATTAAATGCCTATAAATATAAAAATTAGTCTATTAAATAATATCTATTAATTTAAACAAAACAGAAGTTAATTCATGACTTTTGTCCAGAGGTTTTGAACGAATCTCTTCAAAAACATTTTAACAGTAACTACTGGAAAACAGTAAAGATCTACAATCTTTATTTGAAGCATTTATTTTATTTTAATATACCCTTTATTTTAACATTTATTTATTTTAATATACCCTTTTAAAATGAACATTTATTTTAATATACCCTTTAGTTTTACAATAGAATTTAGTGTAATATGTTCATTTTTTTAACAGAAAAGTATGTCAACACACACAAACAAGCTTATTACAATGGGCATTGTGGCTTGGGGGCAATTGTAACACAGTGTTACAGTGTATATATATATATATATATATATATATATATATATATATATATATATATATAATTTTATTTTTTCAAAAATCAATAAAAAACAAAAAACAATTAAATGTAACAAATTAGTCCATTATTAAATGCCTATAAATATAAAAATTAGTCTATTAAATAATATCTATTAATTTAAACAAAACAGAAGTTAATTCATGACTTTTGTCCAGAGGTTTTGAACGAATCTCTTCAAAAACATTTTAACAGTAACTACTGGAAAACAGTAAAGATCTACAATCTTTATTTGAAGCTAAACTTTTGTTTAAAGGGTATTTACTTATTTTGATAATAATTTTGAAGGTTTAATTTACTGAATTGTCGCTGTCATTTAGGAATAATATTGTGCTAGAATCAAGATTGCCTTTATTTACTGATAAATCGTGCACACGGAGCTGTAGGCAATGTGTTTTCGAATTTAATATTTGTATGTTAACGTTACCAAAAGTAGGCTAACCCGCGCCCAAGGCCCCCTTTCCCGCGATCCATGTATAGACATTAGAGATAGAGAACATGGGAATTTGTAAATATGCAAAATACATTTGTTTTATCCAAAAACAACTCGCTAATAAAGTAGGCCTATAATCTATCCGTGGGGGAGAGAGCGCAGTCCGAATTGGTCACACCGAACGCGTCAAACACGTCGCGTGTAGTTAGACGCTTGAATTTTCCGCAGCCTGCTCTAGTTCAAAATTTTCTACTGAGAAAGACGTTCGCGGCAAACGAGTCACCCAATTCGCGACGCCCGGCGCAAATGATGGGTGACTCGTTCTTTGCATTGACTATGAATGTAATCTGCTATCGCAATTAAATTCGCGTTCGGTGTGAACACACCATTAATGCATACGAGCCAACATCATGGTCATATATTTTGAAAAAAAAAAACAAAAAAAAAACACACAATATATACTCGCGTGCAAAACACTTATTTCATTCAACAAATGTTTGCATTCATAAGTACACTGTAAAAATTAATGCGCTTTATCTAATAAAAAAATTGCTGCAACAGATTACAAGCAATATTATTAATTCAATTTAACAAAAGAATTGAGTAAAAATTAATCAAATTAATTCCTTAACATGCACTGTAAAAATGAATAAGCCTTATCTAATCAATAAAATTGTGCCAACAGATTACAAGTAATATTGAACAAATTAGAATTGAGTAATAGTTAATCAAATTAACATTCTAATTAGTTCTAATTTGTATAATTTAATTAATAATATTGCTTGTAATATGTTGCCACAATTTTATTGATTA
>NW_024121455.1:4580067-4620973 GCF_016745375.1 Pimephales promelas
GAACATGGGAATTTGTAAATATGCAAAATACATTTGTTTTATCCAAAAACAACTCGCTAATAAAGTAGGCCTATAATCTATCCGTGGGGAGAGAGCGCAGTCCGAATTGGTCACACCGAACGCGTCAAACACGTCGCGTGTAGTTAGACGCTTGAATTTTCCGCAGCCTGCTCTAGTTCAAATTTTCTACTGAGAAAGACGTTCGCGGCAAACGAGTCACCCAATTCGCGACGCCCGGCGCAAATGATGGGTGACTCGTTCTTTGCATTGACTATGAATGTAATCTGCTATCGCAATTAAATTCGCGTTCGGTGTGAACACACCATTAATGCATACGAGCCAACATCATGGTCATATATTTTGAAAAAAAAAAAAAAAAAAAACACACAATATATACTCGCGTGCAAAACACTTATTTCATTCAACAAATGTTTGCATTCATAAGTACACTGTAAAAATTAATGCGCTTTATCTAATAAAAAAAATTGCTGCAACAGATTACAAGCAATATTATTAATTCAATTTAACAAAAGAATTGAGTAAAAATTAATCAAATTAATTCCTTAACATGCACTGTAAAAATGAATAAGCCTTATCTAATCAATAAAATTGTGCCAACAGATTACAAGTAATATTGAACAAATTAGAATTGAGTAATAGTTAATCAAATTAACATTCTAATTAGTTCTAATTTGTATAATTTAATTAATAATATTGCTTGTAATATGTTGCCACAATTTTATTGATTAGATAAAGCATATTATTATTTTTTCAGTGTGAGTAAAACGTACCAAAAAAAAAAAGTACATTTAAGTCAGCATTGTGGTGATCGTGTGTTTGTTTTAAAATGCCGGTTTTCTCCTTCAGTGATTCTGCTTGTTCACATCAGGTGTCTTCAATGTTGCCAATTTAAAATAAAGAGTTCTTAATTAATCTTTGACGTCTGTCTGTTATTCTGATATTTTAGTTTAGTTTTTTGGTGTAAACTTTACTCATTTTAAATAATTTGATTAATTATTACTCAATTCTAATTTGTTGAATTTAAATAATAATATTGTTTGTAATCTGTTGCCACAATTGTATTGATTAGATAAGTCATATTCATTTTTACAGTGTAACGTTTCTAATTGTTGATGCAAAATTTGTAGCAATTCTGAAAATCAGTTAAAAGTAAATTTCTTGACCAAAAATGCAATAAATGATCATGTGTAGTGTAGGCCTAAGTACAAAAAATAAGCTTACCTCTTCTCAACGTCTTCACATGTGTTTCATAAATTTTTTGTCTGGATAGGCATCACGGGAAATTGCATAGCCTATATCACGTGGCTCATATAGTTACTTAAAATGATATGCTCGATTTACTTAATTTTGATGCAATTATTGTAGTAGTTGACATGCTTTATGTTTTTATTTTTATTTATTTATGCATACATTTAAGTGCACCTAGTAACTTATATTTTTTGTGTTACACAGACTATATATGTTAAGTAAACGTTGAAAAGTTATGAATACGTAATTTTTTTTTGTTTGATCCAATTACTTTTATTGGTTGTTCGGCTGCTTTAAGATCATATATGCTTTCGATCAGTACTGTGATGTCATACATCAATCGTCTGTACTCTGTACAGTCTGCTACATAGATCATACTGTTGCTTTCAATCAGTACTTTAATGCATCTAATAGTCTGTATGTATGCTGCTACAAGATCATATGTATGCTTCAAATCAGTACTGTGATGTCATACATCAATCGTCTGTACTCTGTACAGTGCTGCTACAAGATCATACTGTATGCTTTCAAATCAGTACTGTGATGTCATACATCAATCGTCTGTACTCTGTACAGTGCTGCTACAAGATCATACTGTATGCTTTCAAATCAGTACTGTGATGTCATACACCAATCGTCTGTACTCTGTACAGTGCTGCTTCAAGATCATACTGTATGCTTTCAAATCAGTACTGTGATGTCATACACCAATCGTCTGTACTCTGTAGAGTGCTGCTTCAAGATCATACTGTATGCTTTCGAATCAGTACTGTGATGTCATACAGCAATCGTCTCTATGGGAGACCGGGGCAATTGTAACATATTTTACATTTTCCTTAATAACTCACAAACTACTTGAGATACACTAGTCATCTTTTGATACAAGAAACATATATATGTGCACTAATTAATAATACAATTTATATATTTTCACTTATAAAAACAAGACTAAAATATTTAATTAAATGCAGTGTGGGGGCAATTGTAACACTGAGAAATAACTCCTATTAACCCACTTTTATCTCAAATAAAAGCCTACCTCAAAGTAATCACTTTAGCTGTTGTATTTAATAATGTTACTTAAGATTTTATATAATATTCACACAACTTGTCAAGCACATATAAAACACACATTATTTTATATAAAAAATGTTAATTGATGATTTGTTAATACTGGAACAAACATTTATTTTAATATACCCTTTTAAAATGAAGTTTTACAATAGAATTTAGTGTAATATGTTCATTTTTTTAACAGAAAAGTATGTCAACACACACAAACAAGCTTATTACAATGGGCCTTGTGGCTTGGGGGCAATTGTAACACAGTGTTACAGTGTGGTATATATATATATAATATATATATATATATAATTTATTTTTTCAAAAAAATCAATAAAAAACAAAAACAATTAAATGTAACAAATTAGTCCATTAAATGCCTATAAATATAAAAATTAGTCTATTAAATAATATCTATTAATTTAAACAAAACAGAAGTTAATTCATGACTTTTGTCCAGAGGTTTTGAACGAATCTCTTCAAAAACATTTTAACAGTAACTACTGGAAAACAGTAAAGATCTACAATCTTTATTTGAAGCATTTATTTTATTTTAATATACCCTTTATTTTAACATTTATTTATTTTAATATACCCTTTTAAAATGAACATTTATTTTAATATACCCTTTTAAAATGAAGTTTTACAATAGAATTTAGTGTAATATGTTCATTTTTTTAACAGAAAAGTATGTCAACACACACAAACAAGCTTATTACAATGGGCCTTGTGGCTTGGGGGCAATTGTAACACAGTGTTACAGTGTGTATATATATATATATATATATATATTATATATATATATATATATTATATATATAATTTATTTTTTTCAAAAAAATCAATAAAAAACAAAAAACAATTAAATGTAACAAATTAGTCCATTATTAAATGCCTATAAATATAAAAATTAGTCTATTAAATAATATATGGTTTTGAACGAATCTCTTCAAAAACATTTTAACAGTAACTACTGGAAAACAGTAAAGATCTACAATCTTTATTTGAAGCTAAACTTTTGTTTAAAGGGTATTTACTTATTTTGATAATAATTTTGAAGGTTTAATTTACTGAATTGTCGCTGTCATTTAGGAATAATATTGTGCTAGAATCAAGATTGCCATTATTTACTGATAAATCGTGCACACGGAGCTGTAGGCAATGTGTTTTCGAATTTAATATTTGTATGTTAACGTTACCAAAAGTAGGCTAACCCGCGCCCAAGGCCCCCTTTCCCGCGATCCATGTATAGACATTAGAGATAGAGAACATGGGAATTTGTAAATATGCAAAATACATTTGTTTTATCCAAAAACAACTCGCTAATAAAGTAGGCCTATAATCTATCCGTGGGGGAGAGAGCGCAGTCCGAATTGGTCACACCGAACGCGTCAAACACGTCGCGTGTAGTTAGACGCTTGAATTTTCCGCAGCCTGCTCTAGTTCAAAATTTTCTACTGAGAAAGACGTTCGCGGCAAACGAGTCACCCAATTCGCGACGCCCGGCGCAAATGATGGGTGACTCGTTCTTTGCATTGACTATGAATGTAATCTGCTATCGCAATTAAATTCGCGTTCGGTGTGAACACACCATTAATGCATACGAGCCAACATCATGGTCATATATTTTGAAAAAAAAAAAAAAAAAAAAAACACACAATATATACTCGCGTGCAAAACACTTATTTCATTCAACAAATGTTTGCATTCATAAGTACACTGTAAAAATTAATGCGCTTTATCTAATAAAAAAAAATTGCTGCAACAGATTACAAGCAATATTATTAATTCAATTTAACAAAAGAATTGAGTAAAAATTAATCAAATTAATTCCTTAACATGCACTGTAAAAATGAATAAGCCTTATCTAATCAATAAAATTGTGCCAACAGATTACAAGTAATATTGAACAAATTAGAATTGAGTAATAGTTAATCAAATTAACATTCTAATTAGTTCTAATTTGTATAATTTAATAATAATATTGCTTGTAATATGTTGCCACAATTTTATTGATTAGATAAAGCATATTATTATTTTTTTCAGTGTGAGTAAAACGTACCAAAAAAAAAAGTACATTTAAGTCAGCATTGTGGTGATCGTGTGTTTGTTTTAAAATGCCGGTTTTCTCCTTCAGTGATTCTGCTTGTTCACATCAGGTGTCTTCAATGTTGCCAATTTAAAATAAAGAGTTCTTAATTAATCTTTGACGTCTGTCTGTTATTCTGATATTTTAGTTTAGTTTTTTGGTGTAAACTTTACTCATTTTAAATAATTTGATTAATTATTACTCAATTCTAATTTGTTGAATTTAAATAATAATATTGTTTGTAATCTGTTGCCACAATTGTATTGATTAGATAAGTCATATTCATTTTTACAGTGTAACGTTTCTAATTGTTGATGCAAAATTTGTAGCAATTCTGAAAATCAGTTAAAAGTAAATTTCTTGACCAAAAATGCAATAAATGATCATGTGTAGTGTAGGCCTAAGTACAAAAAATAAGCTTACCTCTTCTCAACGTCTTCACATGTGTTTCATAAATTTTTTGTCTGGATAGGCATCACGGGAAATTGCATAGCCTATATCACGTGGCTCATATAGTTACTTAAAATGATATGCTCGATTTACTTAATTTTGATGCAATTATTGTAGTAGTTGACATGCTTTATGTTTTTTATTTTATTTATGCATACATTTAAGTGCACCTAGTAACTTATATTTTTGTGTTACACAGACTATATATGTTAAGTAAACGTTGAAAAGTTATGAATACGTAATTTTTTTTTGTTTGATCCAATTACTTTTATTGGTTGTTCGGCTGCTTTAAGATCATATATGCTTTCGAATCAGTACTGTGATGTCATACATCAATCGTCTGTACTCTGTACAGTGCTGCTACAAGATCATACTGTATGCTTTCAAATCAGTACTGTGATGTCATACATCAATCGTCTGTACTCTGTACAGTGCTGCTACAAGATCATACTGTATGCTTTCAAATCAGTACTGTGATGTCATACACCAATCGTCTGTACTCTGTACAGTGCTGCTTCAAGATCATACTGTATGCTTTCAAATCAGTACTGTGATGTCATACACCAATCGTCTGTACTCTGTAGAGTGCTGCTTCAAGATCATACTGTATGCTTTCGAATCAGTACTGTGATGTCATACAGCAATCGTCTCTATGGGAGACCGGGGGCAATTGTAACATATTTTACATTTTCCTTAATAACTCACAAACTACTTGAGATACACTAGTCATCTTTTGATACAAGAAACATATATATGTGCACTAATTAATAATACAATTTATATATTTTCACTTATAAAAACAAGACTAAAATATTTAATTAAATGCAGTGTGGGGGCAATTGTAACACTGAGAAATAACTCCTATTAACCCACTTTTATCTCAAATAAAAGCCTACCTCAAAGTAATCACTTTACTGCTGTTGTATTTAATAATGTTACTTAAGATTTTATATAATATTCACACAACTTGTCAAGCACATATAAAACACACATTATTTTATATAAAAAATGTTAATTGATGATTTGTTAATACTGGAACAAACATTTATTTTAATATACCCTTTTAAAATGAAGTTTTACAATAGAATTTAGTGTAATATGTTCATTTTTTTAACAGAAAAGTATGTCAACACACACAAACAAGCTTATTACAATGGGCCTTGTGGCTTGGGGGCAATTGTAACACAGTGTTACAGTGTGATATATATATATATATATATATATATATATATATATATATATATATATATATATATATATTTTATTTTTTTCAAAAATCAATAAAAAACAAAAAACAATTAAATGTAACAAATTAGTCCATTAAATGCCTATAAATATAAAAATTAGTCTATTAAATAATATCTATTAATTTAAACAAAACAGAAGTTAATTCATGACTTTTGTCCAGAGGTTTTGAACGAATCTCTTCAAAAACATTTTAACAGTAACTACTGGAAAACAGTAAAGATCTACAATCTTTATTTGAAGCATTTATTTTATTTTAATATACCCTTTATTTTAACATTTATTTATTTTAATATACCCTTTTAAAATGAACATTTATTTTAATATACCCTTTTAAAATTAAGTTTTACAATAGAATTTAGTGTAATATGTTCATTTTTTTAACAGAAAAGTATGTCAACACACACAAACAAGCTTATTACAATGGGCCTTGTGGCTTGGGGGCAATTGTAACACAGTGTTACAGTGTGTATATATATATATATATATATATATATAATTTATTTTTTCAAAAATCAATAAAAAACAAAAAACAATTAAATGTAACAAATTAGTCCATTATTAAATGCCTATAAATATAAAAATTAGTCTATTAAATAATATCTATTAATTTAAACAAAACAGAAGTTAATTCATGACTTTTGTCCAGAGGTTTTGAACGAATCTCTTCAAAAACATTTTAACAGTAACTACTGGAAAACAGTAAAGATCTACAATCTTTATTTGAAGCTAAACTTTTGTTTAAAGGGTATTTACTTATTTTGATAATAATTTTGAAGGTTTAATTTACTGAATTGTCGCTGTCATTTAGGAATAATATTGTGCTAGAATCAAGATTGCCATTATTTACTGATAAATCGTGCACACGGAGCTGTAGGCAATGTGTTTTCGAATTTAATATTTGTATGTTAACGTTACCAAAAGTAGGCTAACCCGCGCCCAAGGCCCCCTTTCCCGCGATCCATGTATAGACATTAGAGATAGAGAACATGGGAATTTGTAAATATGCAAAATACATTTGTTTTATCCAAAAACAACTCGCTAATAAAGTAGGCCTATAATCTATCCGTGGGGGAGAGAGCGCAGTCCGAATTGGTCACACCGAACGCGTCAAACACGTCGCGTGTAGTTAGACGCTTGAATTTTCCGCAGCCTGCTCTAGTTCAAAATTTTCTACTGAGAAAGACGTTCGCGGCAAACGAGTCACCCAATTCGCGACGCCCGGCGCAAATGATGGGTGACTCGTTCTTTGCATTGACTATGAATGTAATCTGCTATCGCAATTAAATTCGCGTTCGGTGTGAACACACCATTAATGCATACGAGCCAACATCATGGTCATATATTTTGAAAAAAAAAAAAAAAAAAAACACACACAATATATACTCGCGTGCAAAACACTTATTTCATTCAACAAATGTTTGCATTCATAAGTACACTGTAAAAATTAATGCGCTTTATCTAATAAAAAAAATTGCTGCAACAGATTACAAGCAATATTATTAATTCAATTTAACAAAAGAATTGAGTAAAAATTAATCAAATTAATTCCTTAACATGCACTGTAAAAATGAATAAGCCTTATCTAATCAATAAAATTGTGCCAACAGATTACAAGTAATATTGAACAAATTAGAATTGAGTAATAGTTAATCAAATTAACATTCTAATTAGTTCTAATTTGTATAATTTAATTAATAATATTGCTTGTAATATGTTGCCACAATTTTATTGATTAGATAAAGCATATTATTATTTTTTCAGTGTGAGTAAAACGTACCAAAAAAAAAAGTACATTTAAGTCAGCATTGTGGTGATCGTGTGTTTGTTTTAAAATGCCGGTTTTCTCCTTCAGTGATTCTGCTTGTTCACATCAGGTGTCTTCAATGTTGCCAATTTAAAATAAAGAGTTCTTAATTAATCTTTGACGTCTGTCTGTTATTCTGATATTTTAGTTTAGTTTTTTGGTGTAAACTTTACTCATTTTAAATAATTTGATTAATTATTACTCAATTCTAATTTGTTGAATTTAAATAATAATATTGTTTGTAATCTGTTGCCACAATTGTATTGATTAGATAAGTCATATTCATTTTTACAGTGTAACGTTTCTAATTGTTGATGCAAAATTTGTAGCAATTCTGAAAATCAGTTAAAAGTAAATTTCTTGACCAAAAATGCAATAAATGATCATGTGTAGTGTAGGCCTAAGTACAAAAAATAAGCTTACCTCTTCTCAACGTCTTCACATGTGTTTCATAAATTTTTTGTCTGGATAGGCATCACGGGAAATTGCATAGCCTATATCACGTGGCTCATATAGTTACTTAAAATGATATGCTCGATTTACTTAATTTTGATGCAATTATTGTAGTAGTTGACATGCTTTATGTTTTTTATTTTTTATTTTATTTATGCATACATTTAAGTGCACCTAGTAACTTATATTTTTGTGTTACACAGACTATATATGTTAAGTAAACGTTGAAAAGTTATGAATACGTAATTTTTTTTTGTTTGATCCAATTACTTTTATTGGTTGTTCGGCTGCTTTAAGATCATATATGCTTTCGAATCAGTACTGTGATGTCATACATCAATCGTCTGTACTCTGTACAGTGCTGCTACAAGATCATACTGTATGCTTTCAAATCAGTACTGTGATGTCATACATCAATCGTCTGTACTCTGTACAGTGCTGCTACAAGATCATACTGTATGCTTTCAAATCAGTACTGTGATGTCATACACCAATCGTCTGTACTCTGTACAGTGCTGCTTCAAGATCATACTGTATGCTTTCAAATCAGTACTGTGATGTCATACACCAATCGTCTGTACTCTGTAGAGTGCTGCTTCAAGATCATACTGTATGCTTTCGAATCAGTACTGTGATGTCATACAGCAATCGTCTCTATGGGAGACCGGGGGCAATTGTAACATATTTTACATTTTCCTTAATAACTCACAAACTACTTGAGATACACTAGTCATCTTTTGATACAAGAAACATATATATGTGCACTAATTAATAATACAATTTATATATTTTCACTTATAAAAACAAGACTAAAATATTTAATTAAATGCAGTGTGGGGGCAATTGTAACACTGAGAAATAACTCCTATTAACCCACTTTTATCTCAAATAAAAGCCTACCTCAAAGTAATCACTTTACTGCTGTTGTATTTAATAATGTTACTTAAGATTTTATATAATATTCACACAACTTGTCAAGCACATATAAAACACACATTATTTTATATAAAAAATGTTAATTGATGATTTGTTAATACTGGAACAAACATTTATTTTAATATACCCTTTTAAAATGAAGTTTTACAATAGAATTTAGTGTAATATGTTCATTTTTTTAACAGAAAAGTATGTCAACACACACAAACAAGCTTATTACAATGGGCCTTGTGGCTTGGGGGCAATTGTAACACAGTGTTACAGTGTGTATATATATATATATATATATATATATATAATTTTATTTTTTCAAAAATCAATAAAAAACAAAAAACAATTAAATGTAACAAATTAGTCCATTAAATGCCTATAAATATAAAAATTAGTCTATTAAATAATATCTATTAATTTAAACAAAACAGAAGTTAATTCATGACTTTTGTCCAGAGGTTTTGAACGAATCTCTTCAAAAACATTTTAACAGTAACTACTGGAAAACAGTAAAGATCTACAATCTTTATTTGAAGCTAAACTTTTGTTTAAAGGGTATTTACTTATTTTGATAATAATTTTGAAGGTTTAATTTACTGAATTGTCGCTGTCATTTAGGAATAATATTGTGCTAGAATCAAGATTGCCATTATTTACTGATAAATCGTGCACACGGAGCTGTAGGCAATGTGTTTTCGAATTTAATATTTGTATGTTAACGTTACCAAAAGTAGGCTAACCCGCGCCCAAGGCCCCCTTTCCCGCGATCCATGTATAGACATTAGAGATAGAGAACATGGGAATTTGTAAATATGCAAAATACATTTGTTTTATCCAAAAACAACTCGCTAATAAAGTAGGCCTATAATCTATCCGTGGGGGAGAGAGCGCAGTCCGAATTGGTCACACCGAACGCGTCAAACACGTCGCGTGTAGTTAGACGCTTGAATTTTCCGCAGCCTGCTCTAGTTCAAAATTTTCTACTGAGAAAGACGTTCGCGGCAAACGAGTCACCCAATTCGCGACGCCCGGCGCAAATGATGGGTGACTCGTTCTTTGCATTGACTATGAATGTAATCTGCTATCGCAATTAAATTCGCGTTCGGTGTGAACACACCATTAATGCATACGAGCCAACATCATGGTCATATATTTTGAAAAAAAAAAAAAAAAAAAAAACACACAATATATACTCGCGTGCAAAACACTTATTTCATTCAACAAATGTTTGCATTCATAAGTACACTGTAAAAATTAATGCGCTTTATCTAATAAAAAAATTGCTGCAACAGATTACAAGCAATATTATTAATTCAATTTAACAAAAGAATTGAGTAAAAATTAATCAAATTAATTCCTTAACATGCACTGTAAAAATGAATAAGCCTTATCTAATCAATAAAATTGTGCCAACAGATTACAAGTAATATTGAACAAATTAGAATTGAGTAATAGTTAATCAAATTAACATTCTAATTAGTTCTAATTTGTATAATTTAATTAATAATATTGCTTGTAATATGTTGCCACAATTTTATTGATTAGATAAAGCATATTATTATTTTTTCAGTGTGAGTAAAACGTACCAAAAAAAAAAGTACATTTAAGTCAGCATTGTGGTGATCGTGTGTTTGTTTTAAAATGCCGGTTTTCTCCTTCAGTGATTCTGCTTGTTCACATCAGGTGTCTTCAATGTTGCCAATTTAAAATAAAGAGTTCTTAATTAATCTTTGACGTCTGTCTGTTATTCTGATATTTTAGTTTAGTTTTTTGGTGTAAACTTTACTCATTTTAAATAATTTGATTAATTATTACTCAATTCTAATTTGTTGAATTTAAATAATAATATTGTTTGTAATCTGTTGCCACAATTGTATTGATTAGATAAGTCATATTCATTTTTACAGTGTAACGTTTCTAATTGTTGATGCAAAATTTGTAGCAATTCTGAAAATCAGTTAAAAGTAAATTTCTTGACCAAAAATGCAATAAATGATCATGTGTAGTGTAGGCCTAAGTACAAAAAATAAGCTTACCTCTTCTCAACGTCTTCACATGTGTTTCATAAATTTTTTGTCTGGATAGGCATCACGGGAAATTGCATAGCCTATATCACGTGGCTCATATAGTTACTTAAAATGATATGCTCGATTTACTTAATTTTGATGCAATTATTGTAGTAGTTGACATGCTTTATGTTTTTTATTTTTTATTTTATTTATGCATACATTTAAGTGCACCTAGTAACTTATATTTTTGTGTTACACAGACTATATATGTTAAGTAAACGTTGAAAAGTTATGAATACGTAATTTTTTTTTGTTTGATCCAATTACTTTTATGGTTGTTCGGCTGCTTTAAGATCATATATGCTTTCGAATCAGTACTGTGATGTCATACATCAATCGTCTGTACTCTGTACAGTGCTGCTACAAGATCATACTGTATGCTTTCAAATCAGTACTGTGATGTCATACATCAATCGTCTGTACTCTGTACAGTGCTGCTACAAGATCATACTGTATGCTTTCAAATCAGTACTGTGATGTCATACATCAATCGTCTGTACTCTGTACAGTGCTGCTACAAGATCATACTGTATGCTTTCAAATCAGTACTGTGATGTCATACACCAATCGTCTGTACTCTGTACAGTGCTGCTTCAAGATCATACTGTATGCTTTCAAATCAGTACTGTGATGTCATACACCAATCGTCTGTACTCTGTAGAGTGCTGCTTCAAGATCATACTGTATGCTTTCGAATCAGTACTGTGATGTCATACAGCAATCGTCTCTATGGGAGACCGGGGGCAATTGTAACATATTTTACATTTTCCTTAATAACTCACAAACTACTTGAGATACACTAGTCATCTTTTGATACAAGAAACATATATATGTGCACTAATTAATAATACAATTTATATATTTTCACTTATAAAAACAAGACTAAAATATTTAATTAAATGCAGTGTGGGGGCAATTGTAACACTGAGAAATAACTCCTATTAACCCACTTTTATCTCAAATAAAAGCCTACCTCAAAGTAATCACTTTACTGCTGTTGTATTTAATAATGTTACTTAAGATTTTATATAATATTCACACAACTTGTCAAGCACATATAAAACACACATTATTTTATATAAAAAATGTTAATTGATGATTTGTTAATACTGGAACAAACATTTATTTTAATATACCCTTTTAAAATGAAGTTTTACAATAGAATTTAGTGTAATATGTTCATTTTTTTAACAGAAAAGTATGTCAACACACACAAACAAGCTTATTACAATGGGCCTTGTGGCTTGGGGGCAATTGTAACACAGTGTTACAGTGTGTGTATATATATATATATATATATATATATATATATATATATATATATTAATTTTATTTTTTCAAAAATCAATAAAAAACAAAAAACAATTAAATGTAACAAATTAGTCCATTAAATGCCTATAAATATAAAAATTAGTCTATTAAATAATATCTATTAATTTAAACAAAACAGAAGTTAATTCATGACTTTTGTCCAGAGGTTTTGAACGAATCTCTTCAAAAACATTTTAACAGTAACTACTGGAAAACAGTAAAGATCTACAATCTTTATTTGAAGCATTTATTTTATTTTAATATACCCTTTATTTTAACATTTATTTATTTTAATATACCCTTTTAAAATGAACATTTATTTTAATATACCCTTTTAAAATGAAGTTTTACAATAGAATTTAGTGTAATATGTTCATTTTTTTAACAGAAAAGTATGTCAACACACACAAACAAGCTTATTACAATGGGCCTTGTGGCTTGGGGGCAATTGTAACACAGTGTTACAGTGTGTATATATATATATATATATATATATATATATATATATATATATATATATATATATATATATTTAAAAATTTTTTCAAAATAAAAAACAAAAAACAATTAAATGTAACAAATTAGTCCATTATTAAATGCCTATAAATATAAAAATTAGTCTATTAAATAATATCTATTAATTTAAACAAAACAGAAGTTAATTCATGACTTTTGTCCAGAGGTTTTGAACGAATCTCTTCAAAAACATTTTAACAGTAACTACTGGAAAACAGTAAAGATCTACAATCTTTATTTGAAGCTAAACTTTTGTTTAAAGGGTATTTACTTATTTTGATAATAATTTTGAAGGTTTAATTTACTGAATTGTCGCTGTCATTTAGGAATAATATTGTGCTAGAATCAAGATTGCCATTATTTACTGATAAATCGTGCACACGGAGCTGTAGGCAATGTGTTTTCGAATTTAATATTTGTATGTTAACGTTACCAAAAGTAGGCTAACCCGCGCCCAAGGCCCCCTTTCCCGCGATCCATGTATAGACATTAGAGATAGAGAACATGGGAATTTGTAAATATGCAAAATACATTTGTTTTATCCAAAAACAACTCGCTAATAAAGTAGGCCTATAATCTATCCGTGGGGGAGAGAGCGCAGTCCGAATTGGTCACACCGAACGCGTCAAACACGTCGCGTGTAGTTAGACGCTTGAATTTTCCGCAGCCTGCTCTAGTTCAAAATTTTCTACTGAGAAAGACGTTCGCGGCAAACGAGTCACCCAATTCGCGACGCCCGGCGCAAATGATGGGTGACTCGTTCTTTGCATTGACTATGAATGTAATCTGCTATCGCAATTAAATTCGCGTTCGGTGTGAACACACCATTAATGCATACGAGCCAACATCATGGTCATATATTTTGAAAAAAAAAAAAAAAAAAAAAACACACAATATATACTCGCGTGCAAAACACTTATTTCATTCAACAAATGTTTGCATTCATAAGTACACTGTAAAAATTAATGCGCTTTATCTAATAAAAAAATTGCTGCAACAGATTACAAGCAATATTATTAATTCAATTTAACAAAAGAATTGAGTAAAAATTAATCAAATTAATTCCTTAACATGCACTGTAAAAATGAATAAGCCTTATCTAATCAATAAAATTGTGCCAACAGATTACAAGTAATATTGAACAAATTAGAATTGAGTAATAGTTAATCAAATTAACATTCTAATTAGTTCTAATTTGTATAATTTAATTAATAATATTGCTTGTAATATGTTGCCACAATTTTATTGATTAGATAAAGCATATTATTATTTTTTCAGTGTGAGTAAAACGTACCAAAAAAAAAAGTACATTTAAGTCAGCATTGTGGTGATCGTGTGTTTGTTTTAAAATGCCGGTTTTCTCCTTCAGTGATTCTGCTTGTTCACATCAGGTGTCTTCAATGTTGCCAATTTAAAATAAAGAGTTCTTAATTAATCTTTGACGTCTGTCTGTTATTCTGATATTTTAGTTTAGTTTTTTGGTGTAAACTTTACTCATTTTAAATAATTTGATTAATTATTACTCAATTCTAATTTGTTGAATTTAAATAATAATATTGTTTGTAATCTGTTGCCACAATTGTATTGATTAGATAAGTCATATTCATTTTTACAGTGTAACGTTTCTAATTGTTGATGCAAAATTTGTAGCAATTCTGAAAATCAGTTAAAAGTAAATTTCTTGACCAAAAATGCAATAAATGATCATGTGTAGTGTAGGCCTAAGTACAAAAAATAAGCTTACCTCTTCTCAACGTCTTCACATGTGTTTCATAAATTTTTTGTCTGGATAGGCATCACGGGAAATTGCATAGCCTATATCACGTGGCTCATATAGTTACTTAAAATGATATGCTCGATTTACTTAATTTTGATGCAATTATTGTAGTAGTTGACATGCTTTATGTTTTTTTATTTTTTATTTTATTTATGCATACATTTAAGTGCACCTAGTAACTTATATTTTTGTGTTACACAGACTATATATGTTAAGTAAACGTTGAAAAGTTATGAATACGTAATTTTTTTTTTGTTTGATCCAATTACTTTTATTGGTTGTTCGGCTGCTACAAGATCATATATGCTTTCGAATCAGTACTGTGATGTCATACATCAATCGTCTGTACTCTGTACAGTGCTGCTACAAGATCATACTGTATGCTTTCAAATCAGTACTGTGATGTCATACACCAATCGTCTGTACTCTGTACAGTGCTGCTTCAAGATCATACTGTATGCTTTCGAATCAGTACTGTGATGTCATACAGCAATCGTCTCTATGGGAGACCGGGGGCAATTGTAACATATGTTACATTTTCCTTAATAACTCACAAACTACTTGAGATACACTAGTCATCTTTTGATACAAGAAACATATATATGTGCACTAATTAATAATACAATTTATATATTTTCACTTATAAAAACAAGACTAAAATATTTAATTAAATGCAGTGTGGGGGCAATTGTAACACTGAGAAATAACTCCTATTAACCCACTTTTATCTCAAATAAAAGCCTACCTCAAAGTAATCACTTTACTGCTGTTGTATTTAATAATGTTACTTAAGATTTTATATAATATTCACACAACTTGTCAAGCACATATAAAACACACATTATTTTATATAAAAAATGTTAATTGATGATTTGTTAATACTGGAACAAACATTTATTTTAATATACCCTTTTAAAATGAAGTTTTACAATAGAATTTAGTGTAATATGTTCATTTTTTTAACAGAAAAGTATGTCAACACACACAAACAAGCTTATTACAATGGGCCTTGTGGCTTGGGGGCAATTGTAACACAGTGTTACAGTGTGTGTATATATATATATATATATATATATATATATATATACAATTTTATTTTTTCAAAAATCAATAAAAAACAAAAAACATTTAAATGTAACAAATTAGTCCATTAAATGCCTATAAATATAAAAATTAGTCTATTAAATAATATCTATTAATTTAAACAAAACAGAAGTTAATTCATGACTTTTGTCCAGAGGTTTTGAACGAATCTCTTCAAAAACATTTTAACAGTAACTACTGGAAAACAGTAAAGATCTACAATCTTTATTTGAAGCATTTATTTTATTTTAATATACCCTTTATTTTAACATTTATTTATTTTAATATACCCTTTTAAAATGAACATTTATTTTAATATACCCTTAAAATGAAGTTTTACAATAGAATTTAGTGTAATATGTTCATTTTTTTAACAGAAAAGTATGTCAACACACACAAACAAGCTTATTACAATGGGCCTTGTGGCTTGGGGGCAATTGTAACACAGTGTTACAGTGTGTATATATATATATATATATATATATATATATATATATATATATATATATATATATATATATATATATTAATTTTATTTTTTCAAAAATCAATAAAAAACAAAAAACAATTAAATGTAACAAATTAGTCCATTATTAAATGCCTATAAATATAAAAATTAGTCTATTAAATAATATCTATTAATTTAAAAAAAACAGAAGTTAATTCATGACTTTTGTCCAGAGGTTTGAACGAATCTCTTCAAAAACATTTTAACAGTAACTACTGGAAAACAGTAAAGATCTACAATCTTTATTTGAAGCTAAACTTTTGTTTAAAGGGTATTTACTTATTTTGATAATAATTTTTGAAGGTTTAATTTACTGAATTGTCGCTGTCATTTAGGAATAATATTGTGCTAGAATCAAGATTGCCATTATTTACTGATAAATCGTGCACACGGAGCTGTAGGCAATGTGTTTTCGAATTTAATATTTGTATGTTAACGTTACAAAAAGTAGGCTAACCCGCGCCAAGGCCCCCTTTCCCGCGATCCATGTATAGACATTAGAGATAGAGAACATGGGAATTTGTAAATATGCAAAATACATTTGTTTTATCCAAAAACAACTCGCTAATAAAGTAGGCCTATAATCTATCCATGGGGAGAGAGCGCAGTCCGAATTGGTCACACCGAACGCGTCAAACACGTCGCGTGTAGTTAGACGCTTGAATTTTCCGCAGCCTGCTCTAGTTCAAAATTTTCTACTGAGAAAGACGTTCGCGGCAAACGAGTCACCCAATTCGCGACGCCCGGCGCAAATGATGGGTGACTCGTTCTTTGCATTGACTATGAATGTAATCTGCTATCGCAATTTAAATTCGCGTTCGGTGTGAACACACCATTAATGCATACGAGCCAACATCATGGTCATATATTTTGAAAAAAAAAAAAAAAAACACACACAATATATACTCGCGTGCAAAACACTTATTTCATTCAACAAATGTTTGCATTCATAAGTACACTGTAAAAATTAATGCGCTTTATCTAATAAAAAAAATTGCTGCAACAGATTACAAGCAATATTATTAATTCAATTTAACAAAAGAATTGAGTAAAAATTAATCAAATTAATTCCTTAACATGCACTGTAAAAATGAATAAGCCTTATCTAATCAATAAAATTGTGCCAACAGATTACAAGTAATATTGAACAAATTAGAATTGAGTAATAGTTAATCAAATTAACATTCTAATTAGTTCTAATTTGTATAATAATTAATAATATTGCTTGTAATATGTTGCCACAATTTATTGATTAGATAAAGCATATTTATTTTTTTTCAGTGTGAGTAAAACGTACCAAAAAAAAAGTACATTTAAGTCAGCATTGTGGTGATCGTGTGTTTGTTTTAAAATGCCGGTTTTCTCCTTCAGTGATTCTGCTTGTTCACATCAGGTGTCTTCAATGTTGCCAATTTAAAATAAAGAGTTCTTAATTAATCTTTGACGTCTGTCTGTTATTCTGATATTTTAGTTTAGTTTTTTGGTGTAAACTTTACTCATTTTAAATAATTTGATTAATTATTACTCAATTCTAATTTGTTGAATTTAAATAATAATATTGTTTGTAATCTGTTTGCCACAATTGTATTGATTAGATAAGTCATATTCATTTTTACAGTGTAACGTTTCTAATTGTTGATGCAAAATTTGTAGCAATTCTGAAAATCAGTTAAAAGTAAATTTCTTGACCAAAAATGCAATAAATGATCATGTGTAGTGTAGGCCTAAGTACAAAAAATAAGCTTACCTCTTCTCAACGTCTTCACATGTGTTTCATAAATTTTTTGTCTGGATAGGCATCACGGGAAATTGCATAGCCTATATCACGTGGCTCATATAGTTACTTAAAATGATATGCTCGATTTACTTAATTTTGATGCAATTATTGTAGTAGTTGACATGCTTTATGTTTTTTATTTTTTATTTTATTTATGCATACATTTAATAACTTATATTTTTGTGTTACACAGACTATATATGTTAAGTAAACGTTGAAAAGTTATGAATACGTAATTTTTTTTTGTTTGATCCAATTACTTTTATTGGTTGTTCGGCTGCTTTAAGATCATATATGCTTTCGAATCAGTACTGTGATGTCATACATCAATCGTCTGTACTCTGTACAGTGCTGCTACAAGATCATACTGTATGCTTTCAAATCAGTACTGTGATGTCATACATCAATCGTCTGTACTCTGTACAGTGCTGCTACAAGATCATACTGTATGCTTTCAAATCAGTACTGTGATGTCATACACCAATCGTCTGTACTCTGTACAGTGCTGCTTCAAGATCATACTGTATGCTTTCAAATCAGTACTGTGATGTCATACACCAATCGTCTGTACTCTGTAGAGTGCTGCTTCAAGATCATACTATGCTTTCGAATCAGTACTGTGATGTCATACAGCAATCGTCTCTATGGGAGACCGGGGGCAATTGTAACATATTTTACATTTTCCTTAATAACTCACAAACTACTTGAGATACACTAGTCATCTTTTGATACAAGAAACATATATATGTGCACTAATTAATAATACAATTTATATATTTTCACTTATAAAAACAAGACTAAAATATTTAATTAAATGCAGTGTGGGGGCAATTGTAACACTGAGAAATAACTCCTATTAACCCACTTTTATCTCAAATAAAAGCCTACCTCAAAGTAATCACTTTACTGCTGTTGTATTTAATAATGTTACTTAAGATTTTATATAATATTCACACAACTTGTCAAGCACATATAAAACACACATTATTTTATATAAAAAAATGTTAATTGATGATTTGTTAATACTGGAACAAACATTTATTTTAATATACCCTTTTAAAATGAAGTTTTACAATAGAATTTAGTGTAATATGTTCATTTTTTTAACAGAAAAGTATGTCAACACACACAAACAAGCTTATTACAATGGGCCTTGTGGCTTGGGGGCAATTGTAACACAGTGTTACAGTGTGTGTATATATATATATATATATATATATATATATATAATATATATATATATATATATACAATTTTATTTTTTCAAAACTCAATAAAAAACAAAAAACAATTAAATGTAACAAATTAGTCCATTAAATGCCTATAAATATAAAAATTAGTCTATTAAATAATATCTATTAATTTAAACAAAACAGAAGTTAATTCATGACTTTTGTCCAGAGGTTTTGAACGAATCTCTTCAAAAACATTTTAACAGTAACTACTGGAAAACAGTAAAGATCTACAATCTTTATTTGAAGCATTTATTTTATTTTAATATACCCTTTATTTTAACATTTATTTATTTTAATATACCCTTTTAAAATGAACATTTATTTTAATATACCCTTTTAAAATGAAGTTTTACAATAGAATTTAGTGTAATATGTTCATTTTTTTTAACAGAAAAGTATGTCAACACACACAAACAAGCTTATTACAATGGGCCTTGTGGCTTGGGGGCAATTGTAACACAGTGTTACAGTGTGTATATATATATATATATATATATATATATATATATATATATATATATATATATATATAATTTTATTTTTTCAAAAATCAATAAAAAACAAAAAACAATTAAATGTAACAAATTAGTCCATTATTAAATGCCTATAAATATAAAAATTAGTCTATTAAATAATATCTATTAATTTAAACAAAACAGAAGTTAATTCATGACTTTTGTCCAGAGGTTTTGAACGAATCTCTTCAAAAACATTTTAACAGTAACTACTGGAAAACAGTAAAGATCTACAATCTTTATTTGAAGCTAAACTTTTGTTTAAAGGGTATTTACTTATTTTGATAATAATTTTGAAGGTTTAATTTACTGAATTGTCGCTGTCATTTAGGAATAATATTGTGCTAGAATCAAGATTGCCATTATTTACTGATAAATCGTGCACACGGAGCTGTAGGCAATGTGTTTTCGCATTTAATATTTGTATGTTAACGTTACCAAAAGTAGGCTAACCCGCGCCCAAGGCCCCCTTTCCCGCGATCCATGTATAGACATTAGAGATAGAGAACATGGGAATTTGTAAATATGCAAAATACATTTGTTTTATCCAAAAACAACTCGCTAATAAAGTAGGCCTATAATCTATCCGTGGGGGAGAGAGCGCAGTCCGAATTGGTCACACCGAACGCGTCAAACACGTCGCGTGTAGTTAGACGCTTGAATTTTCCGCAGCCTGCTCTAGTTCAAAATTTTCTACTGAGAAAGACGTTCGCGGCAAACGAGTCACCCAATTCGCGACGCCCGGCGCAAATGATGGGTGACTCGTTCTTTGCATTGACTATGAATGTAATCTGCTATCGCAATTAAATTCGCGTTCGGTGTGAACACACCATTAATGCATACGAGCCAACATCATGGTCATATATTTTGAAAAAAAAAACAAAAAAAAAAACACAATATATACTCGCGTGCAAAACACTTATTTCATTCAACAAATGTTTGCATTCATAAGTACACTGTAAAAATTAATGCGCTTTATCTAATAAAAAAAATTGCTGCAACAGATTACAAGCAATATTATTAATTCAATTTAACAAAAGAATTGAGTAAAAATTAATCAAATTAATTCCTTAACATGCACTGTAAAAATGAATAAGCCTTATCTAATCAATAAAATTGTGCCAACAGATTACAAGTAATATTGAACAAATTAGAATTGAGTAATAGTTAATCAAATTAACATTCTAATTAGTTCTAATTTGTATAATTAAATTAATAATATTGCTTGTAATATGTTGCCACAATTTTATTGATTAGATAAAGCATATTATTTTTTTTCAGTGTGAGTAAAACGTACCAAAAAAAAAAGTACATTTAAGTCAGCATTGTGGTGATCGTGTGTTTGTTTTAAAATGCCGGTTTTCTCCTTCAGTGATTCTGCTTGTTCACATCAGGTGTCTTCAATGTTGCCAATTTAAAATAAAGAGTTCTTAATTAATCTTTGACGTCTGTCTGTTATTCTGATATTTTAGTTTAGTTTTTTGGTGTAAACTTTACTCATTTTAAATAATTTGATTAATTATTACTCAATTCTAATTTGTTGAATTTAAATAATAATATTGTTTGTAATCTGTTGCCACAATTGTATTGATTAGATAAGTCATATTCATTTTTACAGTGTAACGTTTCTAATTGTTGATGCAAAATTTGTAGCAATTCTGAAAATCAGTTAAAAGTAAATTTCTTGACCAAAAATGCAATAAATGATCATGTGTAGTGTAGGCCTAAGTACAAAAAATAAGCTTACCTCTTCTCAACGTCTTCACATGTGTTTCATAAATTTTTTGTCTGGATAGGCATCACGGGAAATTGCATAGCCTATATCACGTGGCACATATAGTTACTTAAAACAAGGACGATCTTTGCTGGTCCACTCTCTCTCCCTTATGTCTTATATAAATTGGTAAAATAAATAACATATATTGGCAGAATGACTGGTGTCTTTTCATTAAATTAAATAACAAGGGGAAACGAAGATTTTAAATCTACAAAATGATATGCTCGATTTACTTAATTTTGATGCAATTATTGTAGTAGTTGACATGCTTTATGTTTTTTATTTTTTATTTTATTTATGCATACATTTAAGTGCACCTAGTAACTTATATTTTTGTGTTACACAGACTATATATGTTAAGTAAACGTTGAAAAGTTATGAATACGTAATTTTTTTTTTGTTTGATCCAATTACTTTTATTGGTTGTTCGGCTGCTACAAGATCATATATGCTTTCGAATCAGTACTGTGATGTCATACATCAATCGTCTGTACTCTGTACAGTGCTGCTACAAGATCATACTGTATGCTTTCAAATCAGTACTGTGATGTCATACACCAATCGTCTGTACTCTGTACAGTGCTGCTTCAAGATCATACTGTATGCTTTCGAATCAGTACTGTGATGTCATACAGCAATCGTCTCTATGGGAGACCGGGGGCAATTGTAACATATGTTACATTTTCCTTAATAACTCACAAACTACTTGAGATACACTAGTCATCTTTTGATACAAGAAACATATATATGTGCACTAATTAATAATACAATTTATATATTTTCACTTATAAAAACAAGACTAAAATATTTAATTAAATGCAGTGTGGGGGCAATTGTAACACTGAGAAATAACTCCTATTAACCCACTTTTATCTCAAATAAAAGCCTACCTCAAAGTAATCACTTTACTGCTGTTGTATTTAATAATGTTACTTAAGATTTTATATAATATTCACACAACTTGTCAAGCACATATAAAACACACATTATTTTATATAAAAAATGTTAATTGATGATTTGTTAATACTGGAACAAACATTTATTTTAATATACCCTTTTAAAATGAAGTTTTACAATAGAATTTAGTGTAATATGTTCATTTTTTTAACAGAAAAGTATGTCAACACACACAAACAAGCTTATTACAATGGGCCTTGTGGCTTGGGGGCAATTGTAACACAGTGTTACAGTGTGTGTATATATATATATATATATATACAATTTTATTTTTTCAAAAATCAATAAAAAACAAAAAACAATTAAATGTAACAAATTAGTCCATTAAATGCCTATAAATATAAAAATTAGTCTATTAAATAATATCTATTAATTTAAACAAAACAGAAGTTAATTCATGACTTTTGTCCAGAGGTTTTGAACGAATCTCTTCAAAAACATTTTAACAGTAACTACTGGAAAACAGTAAAGATCTACAATCTTTATTTGAAGCATTTATTTTATTTTAATATACCCTTTATTTTAACATTTATTTATTTTAATATACCCTTTTAAAATGAACATTTATTTTAATATACCCTTTTAAAATGAAGTTTTACAATAGAATTTAGTGTAATATGTTCTTTTTTTTAACAGAAAAGTATGTCAACACACACAAACAAGCTTATTACAATGGGCCTTGTGGCTTGGGGGCAATTGTAACACAGTGTTACAGTGTGTATATATATATATATATATATATATATATATAAATATATATATATATATATAATTTTATTTTTTCAAAAATCAATAAAAAAAAACAATTAAATGTAACAAATTAGTCCATTATTAAATGCCTATAAATATAAAAATTAGTCTATTAAATAATATCTATTAATTTAAACAAAACAGAAGTTAATTCATGACTTTTGTCCAGAGGTTTTGAACGAATCTCTTCAAAAACATTTTAACAGTAACTACTGGAAAACAGTAAAGATCTACAATCTTTATTTGAAGCTAAACTTTTGTTTAAAGGGTATTTACTTATTTTGATAATAATTTTGAAGGTTTAATTTACTGAATTGTCGCTGTCATTTAGGAATAATATTGTGCTAGAATCAAGATTGCCATTATTTACTGATAAATCGTGCACACGGAGCTGTAGGCAATGTGTTTTCGCATTTAATATTTGTATGTTAACGTTACCAAAAGTAGGCTAACCCGCGCCCAAGGCCCCCTTTCCCGCGATCCATGTATAGACATTAGAGATAGAGAACATGGGAATTTGTAAATATGCAACACTGCATGAAAAGACTCAAATCCGGCAATATCCGGGCATGGTAAACTCCTGTGCAATTTGATGTTTGCTGGATGTATGTGGGAAAAAGCAACCCGATCTCACGACCAAGTCGTACGAATTCGACGAATGATTAAAAAGTGGCTAATTCGTAACAATTCATACGACCTCACTCGTACGAATTAATACGATTTTGCTAAATCGTACATATTTTACGAATTGGCCAATTCGTATGAATTCGTACGAATGACCTACCCCTTACCCCGCCCCTAAACCTAACCGTCACGTGGGTTTAGACAAATCGTACGAATTAGTACGAGTGAGGTCGTACGAATTAGTACGAATTAGCCACTTTTTAATCATGCGTCGAATTCGTACGAATTGGTCGTGAGATAGTGTTGGAAAAAGCGGATTAGAGTAACACGGAACAGTATATTTCCAGACAAACCCGGAAACCTCACCTAAGCGGGCATATACAGGAATCCGTGAAATTTCACGGACATATACAGCTGAAACACTGCTGGGTGTGAGAGGTGTGAAGAAGACCTTTCATATGTTAATGACTGACACTAAGGGTGCTGGCTGTTCTCAGAGGGAGGAGTGGCAGAGGACTTCAGGATTGAAAATTATCTCTGGTCTACAGCAAACAAGTTTTTTGTACAGAAAAATAAATAAATTCTTAAGGCCCTGAAACAGAAAACCGACGTCAAAGAACTAGCAATGACTAAAGCCAACTCTAGGGTTGGCTTATGTCGCCTGTGTCAGGGCCTTAAAACCAAAAAGTATCCTAATCAAATATTCTTTTATAAAAACAGGACAAAATAAACACCATGAATATACGTTCACAAAAACATCTGAATATTTAATGAAATAAAAAATACAGGGAAACATTTCAGAATATCTAAATTTTTATTGTGAAGTTTTACCAATTGCAGACAACAACATTTGTCGCCATTGGCTTTGCTTAGTTGGGGACATTTTTATTTAATATTCAACAATGTTATTGAACTGCCTGCATTGACACCATTATATGAGATCTGAACTGAGATGGACAATGACATCACGGTTTTGGCAGAGTTAATTCTTTGGGCATGCATGATGTGAAACGAGTGGTCGCAAAACCACCGGGCTTTCCCGTGTTATTGTCAGCAGCTGGTTATCCTTCCATGTTGAAGAGCATCATATTTATTCACAAAATTAAATAGATTCACTTGCAACGCGTCATACCGAGGTTTGTGGTTTGAGTAAATAAGTCCTTCCGCAAACAAACAAGCTGCAAGAAAAGGGGGCGTTTTGAGGTTTGAAATTCACCACTCACAACCATAAACACAACAAATGTGGTGACGTAATGGAGGTGCAACCAATAACGTTAGTGTAATTGCTTCAAGCGCGAGAAAAATACTTTAAAATTACAGCATTCCCGAAGCAAAGAGATCAGTTCGAGGTTTGGAAACAGTTTTCTTCTATTCACCTTATTTTGCACGACAACAAGGGTGACGGCATTGCGTTCGTTTTGTCATCTTACTCCCGTCTGAGAAAGACTTCAACTTTCGGCTCATGAGAGGGATGAGATTCTGCGCTAGTTGAAACGAACGGTAAAATATGTCAAGTATTAAATGTTCAGTTAGGTTCTGCCATAACAGATGGATTAAGAGGAGAGAACAATTGGACCAACGGTGTAACAAACATAATGTGAGGCAGTCAGATTGTTGTTGTGGTGCACTTTACGATTTAGCTACACCCACCACAGACGAGGAGCACCGGAGGCAATGGCGGAAGGCACTACATTTGGAAGCATAGGCTTGAAAGTGCCCAACTGAGGCTAAACACGGAAACGATTCTGATGAGAAAACGCAAAAGTGGCGTTGCGTCATCTTTTTTTTTTATTCTGCGTTTAGACGAGCGTTTTGTGTGAGAAATCCGCGTGCAAATGGAGACGCAAAAGTGTGTGAAATTCAATGTAGTATGCACTTCAGGCGGCTAGGAGTGCATACTACAACAACACCAAGTCCACGCGCCTGCGTACAACTTTCACCGTCAAGCAAACTTTTGCGTTTTTACCGTTTACACGGGTAAGATTTAAGATTTCCACTCTGGAGGGTGGTTTCACTTTTTTTGCTTTTTTGAGCCTCAAAAACGCCATCGCCGTGTAAACGAAAGGCACATCCGATAAAATATTTTTACGTTTTCACCCGCGAGCGTTCTCGTGTTAACAGGGCCTATGGACGGGAATCCGATTGAGGAACACCACAGAAATGGCTCGGCTACGATGTTCCGATAAAGAAGTCACGCCGGGTGTTGAATATTGTCAGATTCAGGTAAGCTAACTTGCCTAACTGTTATGTGCTTGTTTGCCTAACTTTAGATTCGTGAAGTCCGTTCTATGAATGCTTTTAAAGATGAACTGAACTGAAAAATATCGACGTTGAAAACGTGTTGTTTATGACAATTAAAAGTAAATTACACTAAATATTTTTAAAATATATATATTAATATAGCTTTTTTAAGCAACGCAAAATTGCGCTTGTTAGCGCTGGCAGTTCCGATGACGTCACTGGCATGGTAGGACCCGCGGAGCGCCATAGACAACAGCTGTAGGTCCTGTATACACAGACGAAAATGAGCACTTTTAACGACATGGATTACGCATTTGAGCCCGTGAGGGACAGGCCGGTAGTGTCTGACTACCACCACATGGAGGACGATCAGTTTCAGGCTTCACTTACAGTACAGGATCGTTTGGGGAGACTGTGGGCGCGAGCGCTGTGGAGTATAGACACTGCACGGAGACGATCTGTTGCAGAGAGGTCAACCTGGAACATTTATTGATCGGCGAAAAATGCATCACCATGCACCGTTCATTTCGGATGCTGTTCGGTGAGAGAAACGTGTTGGGGGCGGAGGCTATGCTGTCTATAATAGATGTCCGAGCTGAGACGAGCGCCCCATCAGTAGCAGGGTATTTTACGAATAGGCTGGGCTAACTTGTTATACTTTTCTCAGACTGTTTAGATTAACAGCGTACTGGCAGTTCACTCTATGGGCGAGGGTGCATTTAGAAAGGAGAATCCCATCCTTTACCGTGAACTATACATCAGGAATCTTTTCCCCTCAGCCGAATATCAAGGATTCGTGTAACGTTAACGTGATGTGTTGAACTTGTAACTTGTGTAAATAAAACATTTAATGCAGACATTGTCAGACGTTTCATGTACTCATTGACGAAAGTACATATCTCTAGATAGTGTGTCGCTAAAAATTCTGTTTCTTCAGCCATGTCAGCGCGCCTCAGACTGTTTACAAGCTACAGCTGTTCTGCTGGTGCGGGTAGGCAGCGGAGTGGCTTACCATGCCAGTGACGTAGTCGAATGTTGAAATCCAACATGGCGGCGCCCGTGTAACAAAAACAACACTTTCAATGTACTATTTTATCCCTTTTAACAAATTCTGCCATTTTAAAAATTGTACCAATGATAATTAATAAAATACATCTGTTATGTCACCTTTTTTCAAATTTCAGTTCAGTTCATCTTTAAGATCAGTAACAAGCCGTAAACAAAATACAATGAATCTTGCATGATTACCATTGCCCACATATACATGTTATTTATTTAACTTTGTGATATTGACCTAAGAGTCTGAAAGAATGAATGAATGAATATTCACGGTAGTACAAGATAGTATGGTAACTTACATTAGTCTTACAATAGCTCACATTACTGCTATTGCACATTACGAGATGTAAACAACACTGGTCCAGATGCACTTCCTGTTTCAGTTTGTAAAAGGCTTCTTAATTTCAAATGTAAAGAAAATATCTTGAATATGTTTGTTTAACTTTTTAATTCAGTTGTTCTGTTGGTTGTACTTTAACCCAACGTTTATACAGTGTTAAAACTGAAACAGGAAGTGCTTCTGGACCAGTGTTGTTTACATCTTGTGAAATGGTCTATACAGAGATTGCTGATGCTAGCAGGCCAGCTAGCTACATCTCTCATTCAGATATTGATATTGACTTATGGCGAGTTAGGAGATTGTGTATTGTTTCGTTTTTAATTAATGTATCTTTCTCACACACTGTTCTGTGTAACTATGGGTGCCATCATCAATGAATTCTCCATGATCTATTTTAAGTACCTACTAATGTAAAAAATGTTTATGGTTATAATATTTCCATAGATGCATCAATGAGAGTCAGTAATGCAGTGGATAACTATGAGGATGATCACATCCACATGCCCCACAGCTGTGATGCAGAATCACAATGGGAGGATCAATCTGTCTTTGGCCACAACCTGATCTTCTCAGAGAGACTCTCCAGCGTCTTGATGCTCTTTAGCGAAAGTATGAGCAGCACAGACTAACGTTACATGAAGAATCTTACAACGCTTCGAAAAGAATAAAAAAGGCACATGACGTGAACATTGCGGTAAGTCCAATTATTGTTCTATAACGTGGCTGTAAGCCATAGTTCGGTTACAATTATTGTTTTGTCTCTTGCGGTTACTGTGATGTTCAGCTTATTCCAACTGAAAATTCAGTTTTGTGGTTCTTGAAGATTGTGAATCAATTTAATCGCTTTTTAATTTCAAACTTTACAGGAATCTGTAAGGCGCCTCCATAATTCAGAGAACAACCCACACAAATACGTTCCACAAACCAGGTAAGACTGTTTCTTATATACTATAGCCTAAATGTTAGTTTAATCTACTACTCTATGGATTTGGAATGCCAAAAGTGAATTTCAGTAATGATACCTGCAACTTTCCCCCCCAGAATAAATTCATCACATAACCTGGCTGTGACCACTTACCTCTTCGAAGAATTAAGGTCAACTTTTACAGATGTTGACCCTGAATGTGTAAAAGGTAATCTTAAAGATGTTGTTATCATTTTATTGTCCTCTGTTTTACTTATTTTTATTGCCATTACATTTATTTATGATATATTTAGCAGGTTGGAAGATGTATTTTGAGACTTTGCGGAGGAAGTATTCTTTGGCTCAGCCTGAAAAGGCCCAGAAAAGAAAAACTATGACGAGCATTGCAAAGAACCTTCAAAGAAAGCGACTGGTAAGTTAAGAAACTGGTTAAGCACTTTTTTTTCTCTTCAGAATGTAACTATCCTCCTCTCTGTGTTTTAGTGGTTAAGTTACTGTCATGTTTTTCAGTTGCTGGAGACCAGGTCCGGGGTTGTACAAACCAACACAGAAAAGGAACTTTGGAAGACCGCAACAATAGAACTGATGTCTGATGAAGATGATGCTATTGTTGATGGAAGGCCAGTGTGAATGGTGAGGTCTCCACCAATCTGCTCTCTGCTAGGTACTATAAAACAGACTAGAGGCTGACCCACACTATGCGTCACACCACCAGCGTATCATGGCAGTTTGAAAAATGTTAACTCGTGTATAAAAAATATATATATATATATATATATATATATATATATATAACCGTTCAAAAGTTTGGGGGTTGGTGAGATATTTTTTTTTTTGGTTTGGGGGGGATAGCTCAAATTAACTCAATACTTTTATTCAGCAAGGATGCATTAAATGAATCAAATGTGACAGTAAAGACATTTATAATGTTACAAAACATCATATTTCAAATAAATGAAATATAACTTTCTATTGATCAAATAATCCTAAAAAGTCTACAACTGTTTTCAACTTTGGTAATAATAATGAATATTTGATGAATGAATATTTGAATGAATTGTTATAATATTTAACAATATTACTCTTACTTTTTTTGTATTTTTTATATATAAAAAAAAAGCAGCCTTGGCGAGCATATGAGACTTCTTACTGATCCCAAACTTATAAACGGCAGTGTACACCTTGAATATTTTATATACACTTTAATTTCTTATTTATTTTTCTCGTATTATTTCATATATTTAGGGCCCAAGCCCTGAAAGGGCGAAGGCCCTATTGTTTTCCTTAGGATTATTATTAGGGCCCAAGCCCTGAAAGGGCGAAGGCCCTATTGTTTTCCTTAGGATTATTATTATTATTATTATTATTATTATTATTATTTATACGACTATTCGGGCACTTTTGGGGCCCTAAACATGCTCAAAAACTCTTGAAACTTAGCACACGGGTCAGAACCCGCGGCCATCAGGGCCGGGCTGAAGATGGTACCCGGGCGTGGCAGAGGGACTAGACAGCGCCCCCTGGAACGGGGTCCGAAAACTTGGTCCATAACTCAAACACGCTTGTATGTAATAATATGAAACTCGGTACACATGTTGATCTCATCGTTCATATATACCTCATACTATTACTTTTTACCCCAGCCCAACAGGAAGTCGGTTATTTAGGGTTGTTCATAAAACACTCGCAATGGAATTTGAAGTACTACTCCTAGAGAATTCAAACACACGGCACGAAACTCGGTCAGCATGAAGTCAAGGCATTGACGATGAAAGTTTGCGAGGGGATTTTTGATATCTCGAACGGTTTGGCCGTGGCGAGGAAACGAAATTATGGCGAGAAACGTGAAACAGGAAGTGTGTTATAACTTCAGCATACATTAACTGATCTTGATGAAACTTCAGCAGTGTGTTCGCTGTAAGAGGACGATCACATGGATGTGACTATTGTGAGTCAGAGTTATAGTGCCACCAACTGGCAGCAGGAAGTGTGTCACTTTCAAAATGCTTTGAACTCACCCTTTTATTTTTACCCGATGTGCTTCAAACTTAATCTGTATAATGTAAATACATAGCAGATGAAGACCTGTGAATGGATTCTTGATATCTTTGATACTGTTGCCGTGGCAACGCATCAAACTTTAAAATTCTTTTTTTTGATGATTTTGAGACTCTTAGCGGCTTTTGGGGCCCTTAACGGGTTTGAAAACTCTTGAAACTTTGCACACAGGTCAGATCCCACAGCCATCAGAGCCGGGCTGAAGATGGTACCTGGGTGTGGCAGGGGGGCTAGACAGCGCCCCCTGGAACGGGGTCCGAACACTTGGTCCATAAATCAAACACGCTTGCATGTAATAATATGAAACTCGGTACACATGTTGATCTCATCGTTTCATCTATACCTCACGCTCTTACTTTTTACCCCAGCCAAACAGGAAATCGGCTATTGAGGTTTGTTTGTAAAACGCTCGCAATGGAATGTGCAATACTCCTCCTAAAGAATTCAAACACACGGCACGAAACTCGGTCAGCATGAAGTCAAGGCATTGAGGATGAAAGTTTGCAAGGCGATTTTTGATATCTCGAACGGTTTGGCCGTGGCGAGGAAACAAAATTATGGCGAGAAACGTGAAACAGGAAGTGTGTTATAACTTCAGCATACATTAACTGATCTTGATGAAACTTCAGCAGTGTGTTCACTGTAAGAGGCTGGTTACATGGATGTGACTATTGTGAGTCAAAGTTATAGCGCCACCAACTGGCAGCAGGAAGTGTGTCACTTTCAAAATGCTTTGATATCACCCTCTTATTTTTAACCGATTTGCTTCAAACTTCATCTGTATAATGTAAAAATACAGCAGATGTAGACCTGTGAATGGATTCTTGATATCTTTGATACTGTTGCTGTGGCAACAAATCAAACTTTAACATTCTTTTTTGATACTTTTGGGACTCTTAGCATGCTTGAAATTGCTTGAAACAGATAGATACAGATAGCTCGACAGATACATCACATTTATTAGCCAGTAGGCATGTGCAACTTTGGCAAAAGATTAAAGTAATGTCAAAAAAGTAAACAGTAAACACTAAAAGCCTCATATCTTCTAAAAATGTAATTATACATCATTTGTTTCTAAATTAAATTATACAAATATTATAATTAAACCAGTTTTCCCCCTTTTTTCATTTAAGAATTATGTTTACGTTCAAAAACAGCCAGAATGGTTTTAAAATTCAGAAGAAGAAAAAATAATCTGAGTCATACGTAGTGCTATACTGCCCTCTTGTGTTCAATATCAGTTAGGCCTATTGTGTATATTCCCACCGGTTAATCAACGTGTGACTCCGCTGGGACTCGGGAACTTTTAAATCGCTTACTTAAAACCGAAAGTCAAAATACAGATATCCGCACAAGACATTAATGTTGTGGAGTAGAGCAAGCATTTTAAATAAATTCCTATTAAGTAGGATTGAACTAAACAGAATGAACGTTCACTCTGTTCTGCTGGTTCCTCGCTGTTGGCGCGCACAGTTATGAATGCTTGTGCAGCCATGAGTTTTAGTTTAATTTTAAAATTAGCGCAATTTCGGGATTTTGTATTATTTGAATTTATTTTTAAAAAACACAATGTTGAGTTTTATTGTAACACTGTTTAATCGCGCCCACGGTTATATTTTGTATATTATATATAATTATAATGTATTTCTGTATAAAATAATACTACAATAAAAAACACATTTGTGACCGACCTGATCCAGCAAAATTAGTCACAGTGACCCAAATTTAAAAATTGAGATTTTGATATTAATGAAAAGAGCCCAGTGGGCATTTGATGTCAATTTAACATCAAAATGACATCAAACATTGATGTCAAAATTACGTCACAAAATAGGTCAAAAATGAAAGTCAATTTGACGTCAAAGTGACAACGTCAATTTGATGTCAAGATTTTGACCTCTGCCGATGTCATTTTGATGTTATTTTGATCATGCTTTGTATGCATTTGATGCCAATTCAACATTTATTTGACGTCAAGATGTCATCATGTTGACGTCATTTTAATGCTATTTTGATATCATACAATATCAAGCTTTGATATCAATTCAACATAAATGTGACATCAAACATTGATGTCAAAATTACATAAAATTATTGACATATTTTGATATCATTTCAATGCTAAGCATCACTCAATTCCAACCTAAATGTACAATGACTGACAACATACACATACTTTGAGATCTGATATGTTTATTTTATTTTTTTGAGCAGTGTAATGCAGTGGGGGGGGGGGGCTATGGGTTCACTCAAGGGCTCTCAAATGCCTGTAAAAGGGAACAAGAGAACAAGAAAACAAGAAAGCAAACATTAAAATGGGGCCTGTCCTTTAACATAACAAATGCTAAGTACCCATCAGTAGTAGGCTACTCTACAGTACATAGAAAACTAAAAGATAATCCACATTATAGCCTAATCACATGCAGTTGTCAGATGTGCACTAATTAGGGCTTTCAAATGATTAATCAATCGCATCCAAAATAAAAGCTTTTGTTTTTTGTTTACATAATATGTGATTGCACTGTGTATATTTATATATATATATATATATATATACACACACATGCTTGTATATATTTAAGAAATATTTTCATGTTTATGCTGTATATAGATTTATATATAATTTAAATTATTTATAAATAACATTTTTTTATTAAATATACATGCATGTGTGTGTGTATATATATATATACACAAAATAATTATACACAGTGCACCCACATGTATTATGTAAACAAACTTTTATTTTGGATGTGATTAATCGTGATTAATCATTTGACAGCCCTAGTACTAATATATGATAATGGATCGAGTCAATTTTTGGTTAATTTGGTTAACAGTGTCATATGTCAGGATCTCATTTCACTGCTAGTCATCAGTCCACATTTTGTACGGAATTGTAGAATGTGAACATTCATTCAAAGCCAGACAGCAGTGATTTCAAAACATCACATTCGTCCAGGCTCTTCCCTATGTATGCGATTGATATCTTTTTTTTTTCCATGGAGAATATTTTCCCCCCTATATCTTTCCAACATGTTTCCAAGGACCAGGTGTAGGGGTAAAATGAAGGGGAAGGGTAAAAAAAGAGAAATTGAATTGGGCCTAATCTACATTGCTTGCAGCAGCTCCTACCTTCCGGCGCCCAGTGCCCCCTCTTCTGTCCGGTGGAGCGAGCAAATGGTTGGCCGTAAGCCTACCAATGGAAGCTTCTGTGATGCCGGGTTGTTACTTCTAGATGGCACCTGAAAAAATGTAACAGCAATTGCCATTTATCTTGCACATACTGATCAAAATAAAAATCATGTAGAGAATAGAGCTATAGGTGGTGTAGGTGCACAAATAGAAAATATAATTACCTATTGCGACCTTATAAAGTTCAATTCTTCTGAAAGGCAGCTTGTCACCAGTCCCATCCATGTTCAGTATAGACATGAGGCTATTTGTGAGCACTCTGTAAATAAAAATGTGAATAAACAAAGTTATACATGCTGTACAGGAAGAAATGTGAAATAATGTCAGGGCTCACAAAATCGCTAGCCAGACGTCCCGGGCTATATTGTGTTTTCAGTAGGGCTACCAAAATACATAACTGTCCTGCCCAACAGGCTATCTGAAATAGTATAATCAAATTCCCCTAAACTTCTGCCTCGTTCCCCTAAATATTTGTGATTAAGTGTAAACCACACAAATTCGTGTTCGCTTCGGTCTTGTTATAATCAGATTCAGCGTGTTCTTCATCTTCAATCCGCAGATCTGGGCGTATTCATTTAAGAGTATTAAATACATTTAAAGATATTAACCGCACAACTTCAGAGACTGACCTTTTCATCACAATGTTGACATTTTCCCACAGGGTAGCTGCACCAATTTGACATCGGAGCTGTCTGAAGGAATAATTTAGCAAATATGCAGAAATGTATATGAGGAACAAGAATATGTGAATAAGATATTGTATGTCTATTAATTGCATCTGTTAGCAAATGTTTGTTTTACTTTTTCATAGTAACCTACCATGAGTTTTCGTTTTTCCTCGCTGGTTAGCTGTCTGTTAAGCTGTTGAAGCGGAGTCGTTTTTGGAACTCTGAATGTCAGACCAAAGAGAGCAAGACATCATATTCTATACAAACAAAAAATTTGCATTAAAAAAAAAAATTCAATGCAGCAGCTATTTTTTGTTTAGAAGAACACACTTACTTTTCTCTTACATTGGGAAAGGAATATTTTTAGGACAGTAACGTTATATGGATACTACCATTACCTCTTATTCAAATCAGTGACAGATCTGGGGCTGGTAACGTTAAGTTACGCTGGGAAAAAAAATTAAAACATTTCACATGCTTAGGATATCATTTTACTATCATTGTTAATTTGTCATCTCTAACGTTAGCCTTGTAACGGGCTAAAGCTTGAAATGTCCACTTTTAAACCAACAAATTCGAATCGACAGTAAATATCGTCGCCGGTCGGTTTGGCCCCAGAAAACCAGTAAAATCGACATTTTTCCACACACACACACACACACACGCACACACACGCACACGCACACTTTTAAAATCATACGATGGCAGACAGGAAGACACTTCTTCCATCATACCAGAATGTCAACGTTACAGTTAAGCTAATCTCCGGTTAAATTAGCAAGCTAACTCGCTCAGGTAAAGGGCAAGGCTGTGGAATTATTCGACATATTTCTGACAATTACACCCAATCAGCTTAAGTAGCCTATGTATAAGATGGTGTATTAACATAATAACAACAATAGCATGCTAGCTGGTTACTTACCAAGAGTTGAAAGAGGAGTATTTTTTAAAATTGAAATCGACGATCTCTCTGGCAGTGAGCAGACGTGTGAGTGAGGGCGGTTATGCAAATCTTCTACTTTTCCGCGCGATATGACCAGGATATGACGTCTTTTTGTAGTCAATTTGTAGTCGATGATGATCATTTTAAAAATCAGCTTCAATGTCAGATTAAATTTACCTTTTATAGTATATGCAATTATAGTGTCTGCTGTCATTTTAATCAAGAACTGAATTAAACTAGCTAGGATTTAAATAAAATAAAAATGCAAAATACATAGACCTACAACTTTCAAGATCGGTCTTTTAGATGTTGAAAATTAGTCGCATTGATTTACAGTGAGTAATAAATATACTTTTTCAGACATCATTTTGATATACATTTCACATCAAATTGACGTTTTAATTCCTGACATCAAATCAACATCGATTTAATGTCAATGATATTGACCTGAGATGTAGGGACAAGAAAAAACATGTCAGATTGATACCTTTGTTTGGCCTCTTTACAACCACAAGGTAATAATTACAAAATATAATGAAAATATTCATATTCATGCATGTTATACATGGTGGTCAAAATCTTGACTATTTGTTGATGTCAAATTGACGTCAAGGTGCCCGCTGGGAGGACACTGTAAGCTTTCAAATGATACCTTGGTCATACCTTGAATGGTTGTAAAGATATACAGATTTGAATTCTGTTCGTCTGCCCTTTTTTTCCAATTGAAAACCTAAGAAAATCGCTTTTAAAGTTTTTTTGCCCGTTTTTTTTTTTTTTTTTTTTTTGATATCTTTCAAAATCCATAGCATTTTAAGGGATAAACTATTTATTTTATATAGCTTAATTTGACCAAATAGATTAACATATATAAATGCAATTTAACGAGGCTGAAACTCAACTTATTTTTAATTTTTTTGAAATAAATAATTAAAAAGTCACTTTTACAAAAATGTTCTAAAATCAGAAAGATTGAAGAGGAGTCAGAGAGAAATTCAGTTTTCATACGGATTAGCCCACATAAGCAGAGAGCAGTCTGTTTTCTTTCATTTTGAATGGTTGTCTTTAAAAGTAGACATTTCAATATATATGTCTGTGAGGATACCTTATACGCTGACTTTCGGTTCATGAGACAAGCTTCAGTTCACGTGCCGCGCGTCTCAGCGTCGTGATTAGGCCTAGCCTATTGTCTGCAATTTATTTCTTATTATTAAATCCTAGTAATTGGTTGATGAAACATTGATTTAAATTAGGATAATTATTTTAAAACGAAATTTACTTTAAAGAAAGGCTTTGTGCTTGCATGTTTAAGCTATGTGAAAGTTTTAGTGCTGCTTCCAGAGAACGGTCACGTTCGGATTGTTTTTCCTCATAAATGCGAACACTGAAAATAAAATAAAGATTTTATGTTCTGGAGAGAGTCAACCCTTCTTCATCCGGTGAGTATTACTTTTGGTTTGTGCAGTGTGGTTCACATAGGCCAATTTATTAAAATATTTAATTATCTGGGAATTGGATCTCCTCCATAATGCTGAAATTGCCCAATTTTAAAAATTTAGTAATAATTTAAGTTTTGTGGTGTAAGTCTACGTATTTTATAATGTTAACTTCAAATAATACTAGTAATTTAAAGATGTTGTAGCTAGCATTGGGTCTGGACGTGAAGGATAACTTCGGGAGTTGAAGGGACGTGTCGGTGTCGTGATTCTGTCCTCTCACACCGCGACACAGGTTCGTGGATCTGAGTGTCGCGATCGTTACAGCCTTAATAGGCTATATTCTTCTTGCAGATAAATATACTCATGCAGTTTAGGTTAGAAGCCTCCAGTGAGTTCAACGTTTCAGGGGATACCCGGGAAATGCTCAGAGGTGACGAGGGGAGTTGAGAAGAGCAATGTTTATTTCAGCGAATTTAAAGCTTTGACAACTTTAATCGTTATTTAAATACCTTTACTCAATTATCTCGACTACGAAACCCTGTGAGATTATTTTTGAATGTCTGTTCTTTGAAATTAGCAAATATATATATATATATATTTTTTTTTTATTTCATGGTTTTTCCATATAATCGGCCCATATCTTAAAATGGAAGGTTGCAACTTCCGACTCATTTCGCCGGGTCACATTTGATTTTTATTTTTTAAACAATGTAATGTGTAACCTAAAAATAAACAGATTATTTGATAAATGGTATATTTAAATCTGCATATTGTAGCCTAATATCTGCAGGGCAGCCTAGTCTTAATAAATGTATGCTTCATTTTTCATTAGTAAATTTGATCAATAAATTCAATAATTTAGAATAATAAGACACTATAGGGCTGTTACCCTAGGTAAGGCTGATCAAATTAAATCGGTTACACAATAATGTTACGAGATTGGTTTAACAGGAGTCAATTAAAAATCGCTGTAAAGAACGATACTTTTAAACATAACCCTAAATCACCATAAGGTGTCGCCAGATGACCGTCTTAATGAACGAGTCATGGATTCAAAATGCTGAATCATTCAGTAATGAGAAAACACATTGCTTTGAGATGCGCGATGGGTCGCTGTGATCTTTGTTTAACTATTTTCTCTGCTGAAACAGAAAAAAGTCAATATTGCATCTAAAAAGTCAATATTGCATATAAAATGTAAGTGACTTGACTTGTGTGTGTGACTATGTTTGTTGTAGTGATAAGAGTTGCACCCTTGTTAAAGTTTAAGGCCTTGTGTTTTTGGATATATATCTTTCTTTCTTTTTTTTTCTTTTTTTTACAAAATATGCATATAACCCATATATTTTAGATTTATTATTTGCTTTAAATTAAATTAAGATTGTATTTTTGGTAATTGAACCTGAATGAATTTAAAAATGAATGTGCTATATTTCAGATCATATATTTGTTTTTCTTAAAATTTGAACTAACTTTATTCTCAGCTGAATTATAAATATTTTATTTCTGTATGAATTAAAAACACATTTGATTTTTCTTTTTTAATCAATGTAGAATGTGTAACTGAAATATAAACAGATTAGGGCTCTGTTCGAGGACAAGTAACTAAAACCAATGCGACATGATGAATGTTTGTTTCCCAAACCATCTCAGAGTAACAGCTTACTTTTCTTTCTTACTATATTCTTTCTTACTATAAACTGTGCTGTAGAGCTTGCATCAGTCAAAGCAGGGTTACATTTTGCATGTCGTGCACAATAAACCGAAAGGCACCAGGGTGGCGGTGCCACCGGCTTCATATATATATATGTATATATACAGTATATATATATATATATATAGCTGTGATCCGCGATGAAGGGCCAAAGCCAGTGGCATGGCCACCCTGGTGCTTTTAGGTAACTGAGGAACTGGGGTTGCGGTGCCACCGGCTTGGGCCCTTCATCGCTGCTCGCAGCTATATTTATTATTATTATTATTATTATTATTTATACGACTATTTGGGCACTTTTGGGGCCCTTAACATGCTCAAAAACTCTTGAAACTTAGCACACGGGTCAGAACCCGCGGCCATCAGGGCCGGGCTGAAGATGGTACCCGGGCGTGGCAGGGGGACTAGACAGCGCCCCCTGGAACGGGGTCCGAAAACTTGGTCCATAAATCAAACACGCTTGCATGTAATAATATGAAACTCGGTGCACATATAGATCTCATCGTACATATATACCTCATACTATTACTTTTTACCCCAGCCCAACAGGAAGTCGGTTATTTAGGGTTGTTCATAAAACACTCGCAATGGAATTTGAAGTACTACTCCTAGAGAATTCAAACACACGGCACGAAACTCGGTCAGCATGAAGTCAAGGCATTGACGATGAAAGTTTGCGAGGGGATTTTTGATATCTCGAACGGTTTGGCCATGGCGAGGAAACGAAATTATGGCGAGAAACGTGAAACAGGAAGTGTGTCAGAACTTCAGCATACATTAACTGATCTTGATGAAACTTCAGCAGTGTGTTCGCTGTAAGAGGACGATCACATGGATGTGACTATTGTGAGTCAAAGTTATAGTGCCACCAACTGGTAGCAGGAAGTGTGTCACTTTCAAAATGCTTTGAACTCACCCTTTTATTTTTACCCGATGTGCTTCAAAATTAATCTGTATAATGTAAATACATAGCTGATGAAGACCTGTGAATGGATTCTTGATATCTTTGATACTGTTGCCGTGGCAACGCATCAAACTTTAAAATTCTTTTTTTTTATGATTTTGAGACTCTTAGCGGCTTTTGGGGCCCTTAACGGGTTTGAAAACTCTTGAAACTTTGCACACAGGTCAGATCCCACAGCCATCAGAGCCGGGCTGAAGCTGGTACCTGGGTGTGGCAGGGGGGCTAGACAGCGCCCCCTGGAACGGGGTCCGAACACTTGGTCCATAAAAATCAAACACGCTTGCATGTAATAATATGAAACTCGGTACACATGTTGATCTCATCGTTTCATCTATACCTCACGCTCTTACTTTTTACCCCAGCCAAACAGGAAGTCGGCTATTGAGGTTTGTTTGTAAAACGCTCGCAATGGAATGTGCAATACTCCTCCTAGAGAATTCAAACACACGGCACGAAACTCGGTCAGCATGAAGTCAAGGCATTGAGGATGAAAGTTGCGAGGGGATTTTTGATATCTCGAACGGTTTGGCCGTGGCGAGGAAACAAAATTATGGCGAGAAACGTGAAACAGGAAGTGTGTTATAACTTCAGCATACATTAACTGATCTTGATGAAACTTCAGCAGTGTGTTCACTGTAAGAGGCTGATTACATGGATGTGACTATTGTGAGTCAAAGTTATAGCGCCACCAAACTGGCAGCAGGAAGTGTCACACTTTCAAAATGCTTTGATATCACCCTCTTATTTTTAACCGATTTGCTTCAAACTTCATCTGTATAATGTAAAAATACAGCAGATGTAGACCTGTGAATGGATTCTTGATATCTTTGATACTGTTGCTGTGGCAACAAATCAAACTTTAACATTCTTTTTTGATACTTTTGGGACTCTTAGCATGCTTGAAATTGCTTGAAACTCAACAGACACATCACATTTATCAGCAGTAGACATGTGCAACTATGGCAAAAGATAAAGTAATGTCAAAAAAGTAAACACTAAAAGCCTCATATCTTCTAAAAATGTAATATACATCATTGGTTTCTAAATTAAATTATACAAATATTATAACTTCCCCAATTTTTTCCTTTTTTTTTCATTTAAGAATTATGTTTACGTTCAAAAACAGCCAGAATTGTTTGAAAATTCATAAAAAAAATAATAATCT
>NW_024121455.1:4621473-4662237 GCF_016745375.1 Pimephales promelas
TAGTTTTAGATCGGTAAGATGGTTTATGTTTTTAAGAAGTCTCTTCTGCTCACCAAGGCTGCAATTATTTGTAAAAAAAACAGTAATATTGTGAATATTATTACAATTTAAAACAGTGTTTTTCTATGTGAATATATTATATATATATATATATATATATATATATGAAGAGTTCAGATGCAAAAGCCTCTAAATGCCATTTGAAATTTTCTTCTAGAATGATCATTTTTTTCAAGCTTGTATATTTCAATTCAGTACTTTCACTTAAATAACAATGAGGATTACCTATTAATTGTAATTTAAGTGAAATTACTGAACTTGAATATATAAGCTTGATAAAAAATGATCATTTTTGAAGAATATTTCCAACGGCACTTAGAGGCTTTTGCATCTGAACTCTTCATATATATATATATATATATATAATGTATATAATAGATATATAATGTAAGCGTAATTAAGAAAGATTTCACTGCCAGTTCACACACACACACAAAGTCCCCACTTGGTTGGATAGATATCATTCAGAATGTCCCCTCTTTGCCAGTGTACAGCGACACTGCTGTTAGTAGTATAGAAATATATAGTTTTAGATCTTTAAGATTGTTTATGTTTTTAAAAGAAGTCTCTTCTGCTCACCAAGGCTGCAATTATTTGATTAAAAAAACAGTAATATTGTGAAATATTATTACAATTTAAAACAGCGTTATATATATATATATATGAAGAGTTCAGATGCAAAAGCCTCTAAATGCCATTTGAAATTTTCTTCTAGAATGATCATTTTTTTCAAGCTTGTATATTTAAATTCAGTACTTTCACTTAAATTACAATGAAGGTTACCTATTAATTGTCATTTAAGTGAAATTACTGAACTTGAATATATAAGTTTGATAAAAAATGATCATTTTTGAAGAATATTTCGAACGGCACTTAGAGGCTTTTGCATCTGAACTCTTCATATATATATACATATATATATATATATATATATATATAATGTATATAATAGATATATAATGTAAGCGGAATTAAGAAAGATTTCACTGCCAGTTCACACACACACACAAAGTCCCCACTTGGTTGGATAGATATCATTCAGAATGTCCCCTCTTTGCCAGTGTACAGCGACACTGCTGTTAGTAGTATAGAAATATATAGTTTTAGATCGGTAAGATTGTTTATGTTTTTTAAGAAGTCTCTTCTGCTCACCAAGGCTGCAATTATTTTTTTTTAAAAAACACAGTAATATTGTGAAATATTATTACAATTTAAAACAGCGTTTTTCTATGTGAATATATTATATACTATATATATTTCTATATCTATATATATATCTATATATATATATATATATATATATATATATATATATATATATATATATATAATAGATATATAATGTAAGCGGAATTAAGAAAGATTTCACTGCCAGTTCACACACACACAAAGTCCCCACTTGGTTGGATAGATATCATTCAGAATGTCCCCTCTTTGCCAGTGTACAGCGACACTGCTGTTAGTAGTATAGAAATATATAGTTTTAGATCGGTAAGATTGTTTATGTTTTTAAAAGAAGTCTCTTCTGCTCACGAAGGCTGCAATTATTTGATTAAAAAAACAGTAATATTGTGAAATATTATTACAATTTAAAACAGTGTTTTTCTATGTGAATATATTATATATATATATATATATATATATATATATATGAAGAGTTCAGATGCAAAAGCCTCTAAATGCCATTTGAAATTTTCTTCTAGAATGATCATTTTTTTCAAGCTTGTATATTTAAATTCAGTACTTTCACTTAAATTACAATGAAGGTTACCTATTAATTGTCATTTAAGTGAAATTACTGAACTTGAATATATAAGTTTGATAAAAAATGATCATTTTTTGAAGAATATTTCGAACGGCACTTAGAGGCTTTTGCATCTGAACTCTTCATATATATATATATATATATATATATATATAATGTATATAATAGATATATAATGTAAGCGGAATTAAGAAAGATTTCACTGCCAGTTCACACACACACACAAAGTCCCCACTTGGTTGGATAGATATCATTCAGAATGTCCCCTCTTTGCCAGTGTACAGCGACACTGCTGTTAGTAGTATAGAAATATATAGTTTTAGATCGGTAAGATTGTTTATGTTTTTAAAAGAAGTCTCTTCTGCTCACGAAGGCTGCAATTATTTGATTAAAAAAACAGTAATATTGTGAAATATTATTACAATTTAAAACAGCGTTTTTCTATGTGAATATTATATATATATATATATATATATATATATATATATATATATATATATATATATATATATATAATGTATATAATAGATATATAATGTAAGCGGAATTAAGAAAGATTTCACTGCCAGTTCACACACACACAAAGTCCCCACTTGGTTGGATAGATATAATTCAGAATGTCCCCTCTTTGCCAGTGTACAGCGACACTGCTGTTAGTAGTATAGAAATATATAGTTTTAGATCGGTAAGATTGTTTATGTTTTTTAAGAAGTCTCTTCTGCTCACCAAGGCTGCAATTATTTGATTAAAAAAACGGTAATATTGTGAAATATTATTACAATTTAAAACAGCGGTTTTTTATGTGAATATATAGTGAAGTGTAATTTATTCCTGTGATCAAAGCTGAATTTATCATCATTATTTCAGTCTTCATTGTCACATGATCCTACAGAAATTATTATAATATGATGCTCAAGAAACATTTATGATTATTATCCATGTTGAAAACAGTTTTTTACATTTTTATTGCAGGATTCGTAGATGAATAGAAAGTTAAAAAGAACAGAATTAATCTGAAATGGAAATATTTTGTAACATTAATCACTACCATTCAAAAGTTTGGGCCAGTAAGAATTTATTTATTTTTTATTTTTGGAGGAAAGAAATTTGAAAATACTTTAATTCATCAAGGATGAGTTAAATTGATCAAAAGGATCATGTGACACTGAAAACTGATGTGTAATCAGCAACAGTAATGGTGTTGAAAATTCAGCTTTCAAATTACATTTTTAAATATATTAAAACAGAAAACAGTCATTTTAAATTGTCATAATATTTCACAATATTACTGTTTGTCATTTTTTTATCAAATAAAGCAGCCTTGGTGAGCAAAAAACTTACTGATCTAAAACTTTTGACCGGTAGTGTATATATATATATATATATATAATATTATATATATATATATATATATATATAATATATATATATATATATATATAATGTAAGCGTAATGAAGAAAGATTTCACTGCCAGTTCACACACACACACAAAGTCCCCACTTGGTTGGATAGATATCATTCAGAATGTCCCCTCTTCGCCAGTGTACAGCGACACTGCTGTGTAGCAATATAGACATGTATATGTTTGAGCATTATATAATGACACACCCACACACACACACATATATGTGTATAAGTATGTATAAGTTACAAAATGAAGACAAGATTTCACTGCCAGTTCACTTCACTGTTCACACAGACACACAGTTCAATTGCAGGCTATATGAGTCCCCTGTTGGTAAGGTAGACATCGGCCAGAGTTTCAGGTCCCCACTTGGCATGTTTTTTTAAAAATAAAAAAATGCATATTTAAAGTCATATTATGAAAAAAGACCTTAAAAGAGAATTTTGTACGTCATTTTTGTTTCTTCAAAATGACCAGAAACACTAGTCCCCTCTTGGCCAGTGTAGAGCGATAGTCCCCTTTTAGTAATATAGACGTGTATGTGTGTGTGTGTGTGTGTGTGCGTGCGTCCTAAAGAGAGAGAGGAAAGCAAAACGCACGCAAATATTCCCAGCATAAAAGAGTCTGCCCCGGAGGACATTGCATTAGCATTCACAGATCTAAGCCTGATTACTGCACACCGCTCTTTGCTAAGCTCTGTATAAAAGAAAGTTTGAGAAAGAGAGGGAGAGTGAAGGTCTTAGGAGTGCTATACAGACTTGTCAATAGTTGCTATTGACCCATCCCACTTTTCCTTATTAAAGCTCCAGCTCCTTGGCCTACTATTGGCGCTAGACACTTTGATATGCTACAGCGCTAGTTAATTCTGTCATACTGCTGAGGGAGGATATTTCCACATTGATTACACCTATGGGATTAGCTTGAATGTTAATGCTTGAGAGCCTTTCACACACTTATCTCAACATATTTCTTATCTTTAACACTTTATAATAATGAGTCCATGTAATGCATTTGTAATATATTACTTAAAAGCAAATTTATTATAAAGCACTGTTCCTACATAATACATTAAAAGAGTTTATCATTCATTTATAAAAGCAATTTCAGAAGAATTATTTTTCTTTTGGAAGTGAATTAAGTTCTTCAACTATGGTCACAGAGGACACTGTGACCATAGTTGTCACACTATGTCACACTTGTTTAACAATGTCCAACAGTGGACATACGTGCATCACTGGATAATTCTGTATTTTTTTTCTTGGTCAAAACTAAATTTCAAACATGGAATGAAATGGCATGGACTAGAAACTCTAAGGCTAAATTTGTATACCATTGTATGCATTCTATACACTATTCATTTGATTATAGCCCACATTTCAGAGTGCATTTTATATATAAAAGTTCTGAAAATAAATAAATATCCATTTATTTTAATAAATTATCAAATTAATCTCTTAGGCATTGCTCAATTCTGACTATAACCTTTATGAAACACCCACTCAACATAAATTAGCCATGCTTCTAAAATGGTTACTTGCGCACTCAATTAGGACACCCATTTTGTGACATATAAATGTATAATGAGTTTCATAAATCATTTACTTCCATGCTATGTTCAGGTAACCCTTTATTTTGATAGTGTACTTTAGACATTCTACTTATTAAAAGTTACTTTGCAACTTCATTGCAACCGGAGCCATCTTAAAAAATAGTCTCGATAAGTCAAACCACGAACGTCGTGCTGAGTGATCTGAACTCTATGAAGTTCAACGAACTTCTGAACTGTATGAACGGCGTTCGGGGATCGACTTATCGAGACTATTTTTTAAGATGGCTCCTGTCTGTATACGCGAAGTGAACTGTCTTCATAAAGTATCTTCTTATTAAACGGTCTGTACACTTACACAGTTCTCAATGCTTCGTTTTGTATGTATGGAGCCTCATTATGTTACCGTGTGAGTGTGGGGCTATTTTGAGCCTTGTTAGTGGTATAAACTAGCGATTTCTTTTTACTTACTCAATGCCCCCATTACTAGCATTATACGCTAAACAGTTTTTAGAGATAAAACTCTTTACATTCGATTATCATGAAAACAAAACTCAGAGAACAATTGACTAGGTACCAATGTTTTATTAGACCAAAGGTTCATTGTTCGCCGGAGTTCTCCTTTAATACTTGCTAACACATTATTACGATACTCCCCCAACAGACATTCTACGGACTAAGTAACTTTGCAAGTACAACTTATTCTACTAACTCTAATTATACTCTAATGAGTTAGTTGACATGAAGTTGCAGAATAATGTGAGTTAGTTGACATGTAGTTTCAAAGGTAGCCTACTTATTGTTAGCAAAATGTTTAAAGTGTACTATTGAAATAAAGTGTAACCAATTTATTGCTAGTACATTTGCTTTACCAAGTTTTTTTCTCATCATACCCTATAATTCAAAGTATAATGCTAATGAACCCAGGTCAGTTCAATTGAAATCTACCACTTCAATATACTACGCAGAGAGATATTTAAAATCTAATTCACGAATATGTGTGGTTAACTAAGTTCATTTCAAAATCTGATCGGGAAGTCAGTCAATTGGTCAATTTATCTTAAGCTTGTCTGCTTCACCTTTCAGAAGATTTTGATCCTTCTGAGGCAGCCTGAAATGAAATTAATTATATCTTTTGTGAAAATAGATTATAGCCATAAGACTGGAGAGCCCATCAGTGTCACCTTTAGATAAGCTTTCAAAGAGTTAGATTTTAAAAGCTTGATGAAATAAACTTTAATAAGGATTCACCACACAGTCAAGATTGAACACCACAACCATTCAATGAGACTGGTGGGGGGGTTGTTTCATGTTTTCTTATGTATGTAGTAATATCTTCACAGAACATATCATAAATTCATTCCAAATCAGACGTTATCAATCCATGCAGGGGTTCTGCACCATTCATGACTTAAATATGCAAATATGCTTTAAGATATTTTTACGCATTATGTTTTGGATGAAAAAAATCCTTTGCAAATGATTTGTAAATGTTACCTATGAATATGCTTTCACGCTCCCTTCCAAAACTTTGGCGCCGCAAGATAACATGTTTGCTTTGACCTCCACATCTTTGCATGGCCTACATTAACTCATTGCTGTAACACTGAAATATCCTTTCTGTAAAGGTTCTCAGATTCCCCAAGTAGTGCTGATAATGACAGTCTCGCATTTGCACCAGGGTTAAACAATAAAGCTCATCCCATCAGTGGAGAATGAGAGCAAAGCTGCCAAGGTTTTAATCAGCCAGCTCCTATCTCAATTAATGATGCTTTAAATTTTCATTTATTTATTTATTTAGTACATTTTTACTTATTTATTTACTATAGGCAGTAACTATTTCAAAGCTAAAAAGCTATAATAATGTTCTATGCTTTAACTGAACTATTTGATTATTTTACAGAAAACTTCTATACATTAAAGGGTTAGTTCACCCAAAAATGAAAATTAAGTCATTAATTACTCACCCCCATGCTGTACCAACCCCGTAAGACCTTCGTTCATCTTCGGAACACAAATAAAGATATTTTTGATTGAATCTGAGAGCTAGATCAGTCCTACATAGAATGCCTAAGGGACTGGCTCTTGACGGCCCATAAAGTCATTAAGGAAAAGGTTTAAATATTCCATGTGCCTACAGCGGCTCAATTAAAAGTTTATCAAGAGACGAGACTACTTTTTGTGCGAAAAAAACATAAATAACGACTTTATTCCACTATTCCATTACTTCCTTATGGGTGCATGCGCGAGAACTGAGACGACGAGGACGTTCTCCTTCGACTACTTTTTGTTACCGGCTGCTCACCGCTCAGGAGTATTACCGCCACCTATTAATGTTAATGTTAACAATGCTAATAATATTCATAACAAAAATACTACAAGTAAAACATTTTGCCAACACATTATTTTCTGACCTTTTGAGCATAAAAAAGTATAACTTTACAGTGAGGTTCGATTCACATTACATTAGTTTGGTGGTAAAAACTAATGAATGCACAATTAGCATAAATTATTTTAAAGTTTTAATGTAACATTTATTTATTTGCTGCATTACCTACAGTATATTCATATGTATTCAATCCATTATTATATCATGTGTCACGCTCATTTGCAAGGTCTGCTTTATCGGAATTATTCACACACACACATTGAATTTGGCACAGTTTTTACGCCGTATGTCCTTCCTGACACAATCCAGCACTGAGAGTGCTGGGACACACTCACACACACTTCTAAGGCCAATTTGGCATATCTAATCCATCTAACCTGCATGTCTTTGGACTTTGTGAGGCAAACCGCAACACCCGGAGGAAACCCTACACTGTAAAAACAAACCTATAGAATCTACTCAATAAAAGTGAGGTAACAATTTGCACTCATTTTGTTTGGGTAGATTTCATTCTATATTTTTGAGTAAGGAGTACCGGACTTTAACAGCTATGATATACTAAACGAAATTAGGTAAATATTCTACCTAATATTTCTCAATACATTACACAGCTAATTACTTATACAAATTGAGTAATAATTACTCTATTATTAGCAGAAAACAGTCATTATTATTAATGATAATAAGTGAATAGAAATAATTCAACATTACTTATTCAGAGATGGTTAAATTTACTTAAAAATGGCCAGACACAGGACACAGTAGTTTAACAGTAACAAATTACTCTTTATTGACCAAATACTATGGATAAAAACATTTCATTTAAAAAAATTAAATAAAATAAAACATTCTGTTTCACTTGGAAATACGTCACAGCACTGGAGAAAAATCGTTTGCGACTTCCGGTTCACGGGGACTTTAATTACAAGTGACACAACATATCATTAACAAACAACTTCTTAAAACTAATACAAAAACAGACAAAGACAAATCTGTTGACCAACTTGCATTTCTGTGGTCGTTCTGATGATGGTCTGAGACTCTTATTAATCATGGTCTTCGATGTCATGCACATAAAGAACCTCGCTTGTCTTCACACATCCTCACTCCCCCACTTTAACAGCAGACACGAACTGCTGAAAGTGAAAGTGACACTGAAAGTTTCTGGAACATGTCAAAAGTGTATTTAAGGGTTTTGGGGTACTCCAGGTTGAGGGCATACATCAGCCCCATCAACAGAATGCATGCTGTGGTTTTGTTTCCACATCCAGTCAGTACTCTGTTGCCCTCTATAACAACCAACACATCTGATGGGTCCTCCTCGGCTGTGGGATTATGAATCACCAAAACTTTCATTATTTGGTTTGTGTGGCCCTCAAGTTCGTCCTCCTGTTAAAAAGAAAAAGGGAAAGCATATCATTTTTTCAAGTTAGTTTAAGCATATTAACAACACGTTGTTCCAAAACAGTTGTCTTTTTTATTTACGTCATTTATTTCAAGACAAAGCAGGGTTTCTGTATTAATCAGCACTTCAATTTCAACAGGTAAAAAAAAAATCGAAAGAAATACTTGAATTCTTGACCCCAGTATCCCATAATAAAACAATTAGCAATCTAATCCTTTACTTTAGATGGAAATATCTTGTAAGGATTGGAATAGATTGTCATGCTGGAACATTCAGGAAATAAATGTCCACATAGAACAAAGGAATAATAGAGTTGCCACTACCTGATTATATAGGTGAACATTTAGATTTTTTGAACTTGAATTTAATGACTTAAAAAATAATTTGATTGTTTTTGTCGATTGATTTCATAAATCAGATTTACTTATCCTACGAGTCGAGTAAGATCATTCCCCTTAATGGAATCGATCCCAACCTTTGCATTTTGAACCTTTGGAATCGACTCTCAATTCCCAACGCCTCGGAATCGATTCTTTTTGGAATCGACCCCCATCCCTATCATTCAGAGGCGATGCTTCTTCGCCGTCGCTTCGAAAAGTGAAGAGACTCGACTCGAGAACTCTCTCTGAACTGCACGTGCGTGCGGCACACACACACATACGCGTCCAGCAACAATAATCCTATTAATTTGAAACAGCAACCCAGAATATTTGTCACAAGCATTGATTAAAACAATGATGACAATAATCACATAAAAAACGACTTAAACTTTTCTAACCTCATAACAGGACATCGTCGACCGTATAGGCTATCAAATAAAAACGCTGTCGGCGTGAACAAACCCTTATCACACAGCTGCACCTTCGCTAAGCTGTTCACTACTAATTTAGCAATCATGTGCATGACACAAATGGCAGCTAATATTTTAATTATCAATGTAGATTTTTACTCGCATTTGCCAGTATAAGACCCAGTATACACTAACATTATCAAAGCTAAATCGACCAGCCTGAAATTCGAACCTGTCAGCTGGCTGTGGCACCGACATAAGCGAGCAAATTACAAATCTTTTTATGAAATCTTACCATTAAATAAGTTAATATTTGGGTTATATGATAACAACATGATAAAAAAACAACAAAAAAACATCTTACCTGGAGCTCAACACTTCGTGTCCTTCTGAAGACGTTGAATTTGAATTCCGATTCCCGCTGGACGTTGAAGTTGACGCATACGCAATTTTGCAATGACTGAACTAATATAATGGGGTATGTTTTACTCATTTTTTAATGATCCAGATATTACTGTTTAATAAATAGGTAGTGTAGTTAGAATGTACCCATTTTTATATATTTTACTTGCTAACTAATATACTTAAGTAAAATATAACTGATTGCAGAGGTTGTATTTAAACACCCACCTGCATCATTTTTACAGTGTGTGTGTATATATATATTATATATATATATATATATATATATATATATATAATTTTATTTTTTCAAAAATCAATAAAAAACAAAAACAATTAAATGTAACAAATTAGTCCATTATTAAATGCCTATAAATATAAAATTTAGTCTATTAAATAATATCTATTAATTTAAACAAAACAGAAGTTAATTCATGACTTTTGTCCAGAGGTTTTGAACGAATCTCTTCAAAAACATTTTAACAGTAACTACTGGAAAACAGTAAAGATCTACAATCTTTATTTGAAGCTAAACTTTTGTTTAAAGGGTATTTACTTATTTTGATAATAATTTTGAAGGTTTAATTTACTGAATTGTCGCTGTCATTTAGGAATAATATTGTGCTAGAATCAAGATTGCCATTATTTACTGATAAATCGTGCACACGGAGCTGTAGGCAATGTGTTTTCGCATTTAATATTTGTATGTTAACGTTACCAAAAGTAGGCTAACCCGCGCCCAAGGCCCCCTTTCCCGCGATCCATGTATAGACATTAGAGATAGAGAACATGGGAATTTGTAAATATGCAAAATACATTTGTTTTATCCAAAAACAACTCGCTAATAAAGTAGGCCTATAATCTATCCGTGGGGGAGAGAGCGCAGTCCGAATTGGTCACACCGAACGCGTCAAACACGTCGCGTGTAGTTAGACGCTTGAATTTTCCGCAGCCTGCTCTAGTTCAAAATTTTCTACTGAGAAAGACGTTCGCGGCAAACGAGTCACCCAATTCGCGACGCCCGGCGCAAATGATGGGTGACTCGTTCTTTGCATTGACTATGAATGTAATCTGCTATCGCAATTAAATTCGCGTTCGGTGTGAACACACCATTAATGCATACGAGCCAACATCATGGTCATATATTTTGAAAAAAAAAACAAAAAAAAAACACACAATATATACTCGCGTGCAAAACACTTATTTCATTCAACAAATGTTTGCATTCATAAGTACACTGTAAAAATTAATGCGCTTTATCTAATAAAAAAATTGCTGCAACAGATTACAAGCAATATTATTAATTCAATTTAACAAAAGAATTGAGTAAAAATTAATCAAATTAATTCCTTAACATGCACTGTAAAAATGAATAAGCCTTATCTAATCAATAAAATTGTGCCAACAGATTACAAGTAATATTGAACAAATTAGAATTGAGTAATAGTTAATCAAATTAACATTCTAATTAGTTCTAATTTGTATAATTTAATTAATAATATTGCTTGTAATATGTTGCCACAATTTTATTGATTAGATAAAGCATATTATTTTTTTTCAGTGTGAGTAAAACGTACCAAAAAAAAAAGTACATTTAAGTCAGCATTGTGGTGATCGTGTGTTTGTTTTAAAATGCCGGTTTTCTCCTTCAGTGATTCTGCTTGTTCACATCAGGTGTCTTCAATGTTGCCAATTTAAAATAAAGAGTTCTTAATTAATCTTTGACGTCTGTCTGTTATTCTGATATTTTAGTTTAGTTTTTTGGTGTAAACTTTACTCATTTTAAATAATTTGATTAATTATTACTCAATTCTAATTTGTTGAATTTAAATAATAATATTGTTTGTAATCTGTTGCCACAATTGTATTGATTAGATAAGTCATATTCATTTTTACAGTGTAACGTTTCTAATTGTTGATGCAAAATTTGTAGCAATTCTGAAAATCAGTTAAAAGTAAATTTCTTGACCAAAAATGCAATAAATGATCATGTGTAGTGTAAGTACAAAAAATAAGCTTACCTCTTCTCAACGTCTTCACATGTGTTTCATAATTTTTTTGTCTGGATAGGCATCACGGGAAATTGCATAGCCTATATCACGTGGCTCATATAGTTACTTAAAACAAGGACGATCTTTGCTGGTCCACTCTCTCTTATGTCTTATATAAATTGGTAAATAAATAACATATATTGGCAGAATGACTGGTGTCTTTTCATTAAATTAAATAACAAGGGAAACGAAGATTTTAAATCTACAAAATGATATGCTCGATTTACTTAATTTTGATGCAATTATTGTAGTAGTTGACATGCTTTATGTTTTTTATTTTTTATTTTATTTATGCATACATTTAAGTGCACCTAGTAACTTATATTTTTGTGTTACACAGACTATATATGTTAAGTAAACGTTGAAAAGTTATGAATACGTAATTTTTTTTTGTTTGATCCAATTACTTTTATTGGTTGTTCGGCTGCTTTAAGATCATATATGCTTTCGAATCAGTACTGTGATGTCATACATCAATCGTCTGTACTCTGTACAGTGCTGCTACAAGATCATACTGTATGCTTTCAAATCAGTACTGTGATGTCATACATCAATCGTCTGTACTCTGTACAGTGCTGCTACAAGATCATACTGTATGCTTTCAAATCAGTACTGTGATGTCATACACCAATCGTCTGTACTCTGTACAGTGCTGCTTCAAGATCATACTGTATGCTTTCAAATCAGTACTGTGATGTCATACACCAATCGTCTGTACTCTGTAGAGTGCTGCTTCAAGATCATACTGTATGCTTTCGAATCAGTACTGTGATGTCATACAGCAATCGTCTCTATGGGAGACCGGGGGCAATTGTAACATATTTTACATTTTCCTTAATAACTCACAAACTACTTGAGATACACTAGTCATCTTTTGATACAAGAAACATATATATGTGCACTAATTAATAATACAATTTATATATTTTCACTTATAAAAACAAGACTAAAATATTTAATTAAATGCAGTGTGGGGGCAATTGTAACACTGAGAAATAACTCCTATTAACCCACTTTTATCTCAAATAAAAGCCTACCTCAAAGTAATCACTTTACTGCTGTTGTATTTAATAATGTTACTTAAGATTTTATATAATATTCACACAACTTGTCAAGCACATATAAAACACACATTATTTTATATAAAAAATGTTAATTGATGATTTGTTAATACTGGAACAAACATTTATTTTAATATACCCTTTTAAAATGAAGTTTTACAATAGAATTTAGTGTAATATGTTCATTTTTTTAACAGAAAAGTATGTCAACACACACAAACAAGCTTATTACAATGGGCCTTGTGGCTTGGGGGCAATTGTAACACAGTGTTACAGTGTGTATATATATATATATATATATATATATAATTTTATTTTTTCAAAAATCAATAAAAAACAAAAAACAATTAAATGTAACAAATTAGTCCATTAAATGCCTATAAATATAAAAATTAGTCTATTAAATAATATCTATTAATTTAAACAAAACAGAAGTTAATTCATGACTTTTGTCCAGAGGTTTTGAACGAATCTCTTCAAAAACATTTTAACAGTAACTACTGGAAAACAGTAAAGATCTACAATCTTTATTTGAAGCATTTATTTTATTTTAATATACCCTTTATTTTAACATTTATTTATTTTAATATACCCTTTTAAAATGAACATTTATTTTAATATACCCTTTTAAAATGAAGTTTTACAATAGAATTTAGTGTAATATGTTCATTTTTTTAACAGAAAAGTATGTCAACACACACAAACAAGCTTATTACAATGGGCCTTGTGGCTTGGGGGCAATTGTAACACAGTGTTACAGTGTGTATATATATATATATATATATATATATATATATATATATATATATATATTTTTATTTTTTCAAAAATCAATAAAAAAAAAAAACAATTAAATGTAACAAATTAGTCCATTATTAAATGCCTATAAATATAAAAATTAGTCTATTAAATAATATCTATTAATTTAAACAAAACAGAAGTTAATTCATGACTTTTGTCCAGAGGTTTTGAACGAATCTCTTCAAAAACATTTTAACAGTAACTACTGGAAAACAGTAAAGATCTACAATCTTTATTTGAAGCTAAACTTTTGTTTAAAGGGTATTTACTTATTTTGATAATAATTTTGAAGGTTTAATTTACTGAATTGTCGCTGTCATTTAGGAATAATATTGTGCTAGAATCAAGATTGCCATTATTTACTGATAAATCGTGCACACGGAGCTGTAGGCAATGTGTTTTCGAATTTAATATTTGTATGTTAACGTTACCAAAAGTAGGCTAACCCGCGCCCAAGGCCCCCTTTCCCGCGATCCATGTATAGACATTAGAGATAGAGAACATGGGAATTTGTAAATATGCAAAATACATTTGTTTTATCCAAAAACAACTCGCTAATAAAGTAGGCCTATAATCTATCCGTGGGGGAGAGAGCGCAGTCCGAATTGGTCACACCGAACGCGTCAAACACGTCGCGTGTAGTTAGACGCTTGAATTTTCCGCAGCCTGCTCTAGTTCAAAATTTTCTACTGAGAAAGACGTTCGCGGCAAACGAGTCAACCAATTCGCGACGCCCGGCGCAAATGATGGGTGACTCGTTCTTTGCATTGACTATGAATGTAATCTGCTATCGCAATTAAATTCACGTTCGGTGTGAACACACCATTAATGCATACGAGCCAACATCATGGTCATATATTTTGAAAAAAAACAAAAACAAAAAAAACACACAATATATACTCGTGTGCAAAACACTTATTTCATTCAACAAATGTTTGCATTCATAAGTACACTGTAAAAATTAATGCGCTTTATCTAATAAAAAAAATTGCTGCAACAGATTACAAGCAATATTATTAATTCAATTTAACAAAAGAATTGAGTAAAAATTAATCAAATTAATTCCTTAACATGCACTGTAAAAATGAATAAGCCTTATCTAATCAATAAAATTGTGCCAACAGATTACAAGTAATATTGAACAAATTAGAATTGAGTAATAGTTAATCAAATTAACATTCTAATTAGTTCTAATTTGTATAATTTAATTAATAATATTGCTTGTAATATGTTGCCACAATTATATTGATTAGATAAAGCATATTATTATTTTTTCAGTGTGAGTAAAACGTACCAAAAAAAAAAAGTACATTTAAGTCAGCATTGTGGTGATCGTGTGTTTGTTTTAAAATGCCGGTTTTCTCCTTCAGTGATTCTGCTTGTTCACATCAGGTGTCTTCAATGTTGCCAATTTAAAATAAAGAGTTCTTAATTAATCTTTGACGTCTGTCTGTTATTCTGATATTTTAGTTTAGTTTTTTGGTGTAAACTTTACTCATTTTAAATAATTTGATTAATTATTACTCAATTCTAATTTGTTGAATTTAAATAATAATATTGTTTGTAATCTGTTGCCACAATTGTATTGATTAGATAAGTCATATTCATTTTTACAGTGTAACGTTTCTAATTGTTGATGCAAAATTTGTAGCAATTCTGAAAATCAGTTAAAAGTAAATTTCTTGACCAAAAATGCAATAAATGATCATGTGTAGTGTAGGCCTAAGTACAAAAAATAAGCTTACCTCTTCTCAACGTCTTCACATGTGTTTCATAAATTTTTTGTCTGGATATGGCATCACGGGAAATTGCATAGCCTATATCACGTGGCTCATATAGTTACTTAAAACAAGGACGATCTTTGCTGGTCCACTCTCTCTCCCTTATGTCTTATATAAATTGGTAAAATAAATAACATATATTGGCAGAATGACTGGTGTCTTTTCATTAAATTAAATAACAAGGGGAAACGAAGATTTTAAATCTACAAAATGATATGCTCGATTTACTTAATTTTGATGCAATTATTGTAGTAGTTGACATGCTTTATGTTTTTTATTTTTTATTTTATTTATGCATACATTTAAGTGCACCTAGTAACTTATATTTTTGTGTTACACAGACTATATATGTTAAGTAAACGTTGAAAAGTTATGAATACGTAATTTTTTTTTTGTTTGATCCAATTACTTTTATTGGTTGTTCGGCTGCTTTAAGATCATATATGCTTTCGAATCAGTACTGTGATGTCATACATCAATCGTCTGTACTCTGTACAGTGCTGCTACAAGATCATACTGTATGCTTTCAAATCAGTACTGTGATGTCATACATCAATCGTCTGTACTCTGTACAGTGCTGCTACAAGATCATACTGTATGCTTTCAAATCAGTACTGTGATGTCATACACCAATCGTCTGTACTCTGTACAGTGCTGCTTCAAGATCATACTGTATGCTTTCAAATCAGTACTGTGATGTCATACACCAATCGTCTGTACTCTGTAGAGTGCTGCTTCAAGATCATACTGTATGCTTTCGAATCAGTACTGTGATGTCATACAGCAATCGTCTCTATGGGAGACCGGGGGCAATTGTAACATATTTTACATTTTCCTTAATAACTCACAAACTACTTGAGATACACTAGTCATCTTTTGATACAAGAAACATATATATGTGCACTAATTAATAATACAATTTATATATTTTCACTTATAAAAACAAGACTAAAATATTTAATTAAATGCAGTGTGGGGGCAATTGTAACACTGAGAAATAACTCCTATTAACCCACTTTTATCTCAAATAAAAGCCTACCTCAAAGTAATCACTTTACTGCTTTTGTATTTAATAATGTTACTTAAGATTTTATATAATATTCACACTACTTGTCAAGCACATATAAAACACACATTATTTTATATAAAAAATGTTAATTGATGATTTGTTAATACTGGAACAAACATTTATTTTAATATACCCTTTTAAAATGAAGTTTTACAATAGAATTTAGTGTAATATGTTCATTTTTTTAACAGAAAAGTATGTCAACACACACAAACAAGCTTATTACAATGGGCCTTGTGGCTTGGGGGCAATTGTAACACAGTGTTACAGTGTGTATATATATATATATATATATATATATATATATATATATATATATATATATAATTTATTTTTTCAAAAATCAATAAAAAACAATTAAATGTAACAAATTAGTCCATTATTAAATGCCTATAAATATAAAAATTAGTCTATTAAATAATATCTATTAATTTAAACAAAACAGAAGTTAATTCATGACTTTTGTCCAGAGGTTTTGAACGAATCTCTTCAAAAACATTTTAACAGTAACTACTGGAAAACAGTAAAGATCTACAATCTTTATTTGAAGCTAAACTTTTGTTTAAAGGGTATTTACTTATTTTGATAATAATTTTGAAGGTTTAATTTACTGAATTGTCGCTGTCATTTAGGAATAATATTGTGCTAGAATCAAGATTGCCATTATTTACTGATAAATCGTGCACACGGAGCTGTAGGCAATGTGTTTTCGCATTTAATATTTGTATGTTAACGTTACCAAAAGTAGGCTAACCCGCGCCCAAGGCCCCCTTTCCCGCGATCCATGTATAGACATTAGAGATAGAGAACATGGGAATTTGTAAATATGCAAAATACATTTGTTTTATCCAAAAACAACTCGCTAATAAAGTAGGCCTATAATCTATCCGTGGGGGAGAGAGCGCAGTCCGAATTGGTCACACCGAACGCGTCAAACACGTCGCGTGTAGTTAGACGCTTGAATTTTCCGCAGCCTGCTCTAGTTCAAAATTTTCTACTGAGAAAGACGTTCGCGGCAAACGAGTCAACCAATTCGCGACGCCCGGCGCAAATGATGGGTGACTCGTTCTTTGCATTGACTATGAATGTAATCTGCTATCGCAATTAAATTCGCGTTCGGTGTGAACACACCATTAATGCATACGAGCCAACATCATGGTCATATATTTTGAAAAAAAACAAAAACAAAAAAAACACACAATATATACTCGTGTGCAAAACACTTATTTCATTCAACAAATGTTTGCATTCATAAGTACACTGTAAAAATTAATGCGCTTTATCTAATAAAAAAAATTGCTGCAACAGATTACAAGCAATATTATTAATTCAATTTAACAAAAGAATTGAGTAAAAATTAATCAAATTAATTCCTTAACATGCACTGTAAAAATGAATAAGCCTTATCTAATCAATAAAATTGTGCCAACAGATTACAAGTAATATTGAACAAATTAGAATTGAGTAATAGTTAATCAAATTAACATTCTAATTAGTTCTAATTTGTATAATTTAATTAATAATATTGCTTGTAATATGTTGCCACAATTTTATTGATTAGATAAAGCATATTATTATTTTTTCAGTGTGAGTAAAACGTACCAAAAAAAAAAGTACATTTAAGTCAGCATTGTGGTGATCGTGTGTTTGTTTTAAAATGCCGGTTTTCTCCTTCAGTGATTCTGCTTGTTCACATCAGGTGTCTTCAATGTTGCCAATTTAAAATTAAGAGTTCTTAATTAATCTTTGACGTCTGTCTGTTATTCTGATATTTTAGTTTAGTTTTTTGGTGTAAACTTTACTCATTTTAAATAATTTGATTAATTATTACTCAATTCTAATTTGTTGAATTTAAATAATAATATTGTTTGTAATCTGTTGCCACAATTGTATTGATTAGATAAGTCATATTCATTTTTACAGTGTAACGTTTCTAATTGTTGATGCAAAATTTGTAGCAATTCTGAAAATCAGTTAAAAGTAAATTTCTTGACCAAAAATGCAATAAATGATCATGTGTAGTGTAGGCCTAAGTACAAAAAATAAGCTTACCTCTTCTCAACGTCTTCACATGTGTTTCATAAATTTTTTGTCTGGATAGGCATCACGGGAAATTGCATAGCCTATATCACGTGGCTCATATAGTTACTTAAAACAAGGACGATCTTTGCTGGTCCACTCTCTCTCCCTTATGTCTTATATAAATTGGTAAAATAAATAACATATATTGGCAGAATGACTGGTGTCTTTTCATTAAATTAAATAACAAGGGGAAACGAAGATTTTAAATCTACAAAATGATATGCTCGATTTACTTAATTTTGATGCAATTATTGTAGTAGTTGACATGCTTTATGGTTTTTATTTTTTATTTTATTTATGCATACATTTAAGTGCACCTAGTAACTTATATTTTTGTGTTACACAGACTATATATGTTAAGTAAACGTTGAAAAGTTATGAATACGTAATTTTTTTTTGTTTGATCCAATTACTTTTATTGGTTGTTCGGCTGCTTTAAGATCATATATGCTTTCGAATCAGTACTGTGATGTCATACATCAATCGTCTGTACTCTGTACAGTGCTGCTACAAGATCATACTGTATGCTTTCAAATCAGTACTGTGATGTCATACATCAATCGTCTGTACTCTGTACAGTGCTGCTACAAGATCATACTGTATTGTAGCGTGTGACACGTGGTTAGCGCGTCTTACTAGCGTAACATTCAATAGGCCAAATGATCAGAAGAAAAGTGCGACTACTGGAGAGAGGAAGACAGCACAACAGGTGAGTGAACAATCAATACAAAGACTTCTTTATGATTCAGTTTGGGTTTTGTATTAAGAGGAAATATACTTTTACATAAAATGTGTGGATTACAAAGATAACAAATCAAATATGGTAAATGACAATATTCACACTCTTGTTTTTTTCCAGATACGTGGACTCAGTTTTGGACAGTACTCTATTGAACCAGACTCTCACATATTGCAACGCGTTCTCATCCCAAAGCGCCATATAGGATGCTTTTGCAAAAGCGTAAATATCCAACGCACATGGCACCCTTTAATGTCTAATGAGACGCTTCGGTTAGGGTTAAGTTTAGGTAAGGTGTAGGGTAAGGGTTAGACCACTAGGGGGCGCCTTCTGCCCAAAAATATCTGCGTCCCATTTCACGTTAAAGGGTGCCATGTGCGTTGGATATTTACGCTTTTGCAAAAGCGTCCTATATGGCGCTTTGGGATGAGAACGGGCTCCATATTGATGAAAAACAATAAAAGAAATAAAATAAACCTCTGTGTCAAATTCCTTGTAATACAATAAAAGTAAATAACAATGGATAATGCTTCCACACAAAGTATTGCAATCAGTAGTTCAAATACTTCAAAATCAAATCAAATGAACAATCAGTTTGATTCAGTTCACAGAATGAAATTCAGAAATTTCACTTTCAGTTACAAACAAATTACTTTCTCTTTAAACTTAATAGTCTGTCCAATGTGAATCAGAGACTCAAGATTTGACAATCAGATTCGGTTAACCAGAGTTCGTAACTCGGTCGATGGGTTCAGAGAACTGTTGATTCTTTTAGAATGAATCAGAATCACAATCAATGTCTTTTGTTGGAAAATCAAAAGGAAAAAATGGAAGCAAGATGATCTCAATGAGTCCAAGTCCCGTTTGTCCAATAGTAAAAGAAAGAATTCTCCTACCAGTTTGATGGCTCAAAAAACACAGTTCAACAGAAAATATGGTTCCGGTGGCTCGCCATTTACAATCTGCACCTCGTGCGTCCAGCACGAATCAGGGAACCATCACAGGAGAACTTGAATCTCACAAAAAAAACCAGCCTTGTAAAACACAAGGCAGAACAATAATTAATCCACAGTTAAACAATATCATCGTCAAAACACATGTATGCACTTCAATCAACACATTAAACATAACACTTTAACACTTAATAGCGTACTTCATTAGCTCATTAGCATTCTCACACGTGCGTCAGCTTTAGCCCATGTGCTATCCACTTCGGCTCGCACAGTCTATATGACACTGTTTTGAATCTCTATCAGATCCGCAGCACATTTTTATATAAATGTCAAGTTAATGCTTGGGTTTTAACTCACCAAGGCGATGAATTTATATATATTTCCTACAAGGAAGTTCATTTGTGGCACATTGATGTTCCATCCATCTGCATCGATCTGTTTCACTAGCCTCCGTCTCATCCGCGTCTTACTCTGGCATCAGCTCATGAAGGGGTCTTGAAGATCGCTCCGTGTAGCTGCCTCATCTCACTCGCCCGCTAGTACAGATGGGCGGGGCTTAGCGCACTCCCGCACTTCCTCTGCTGCTAGCTCTTAAAGAGCCCATCACCTCATTTGATATGTGATTTCTTTGTTTCTTTCTTACTTATTTTCTGCTTCCATATTATTTTTTTAGTAGCCTGGATTACCCGGGTTACACTCTCCCCGCCTTGAAGATATGCAGGTCCCACTGCATCGTCCGGGCTGTGCAATTACAGCAGAGGGAGATCCAGCTTTTATTCCTTGAGGGGTTTCCCAAAGACAGTCAGACTCCTCCAGTGATGCTGTGAACGCTGTACTGAGTCCCCGCAGTAAAGATTGCATGACCAAGGAAAGGGGATTCCCTAATTGAGGGTACTGTAGCCTTTTTGGTGGCTCATGGAGTCTCTGCGAACGCCTTAGGATACTTTCTCCAGCCTGGTCAACTACTGCCTGATCACTCTGAGGGTTTGCCCGATCGTCTACAATGTCTTGCGGCAGGACATCAGTCCTATTATCCTCCGTGGAGATCTTAGGTGCCGACTCATCTGACTCCTTTCTCTGCTCTACCAGTCCTGGGTCATCTCTAACAGGTAAGTCACTCAACATATCTGCTGTTACGGGATCCATCACCCGCACATCCTCTCTCTCAGGTTCATCCAGTGGAATTCCCTCCCCAGCGTCAGGTAGGTTAGGCAAGCTCACTTGCAATTTCACTGGAGTAGGTTGCTCAGGGTCTGTATTAATCACAGTTCTCATTTCAGGAGAAGCTTCTGCCGTCTCTCCACCAATTGACTGCTTTTGAGGTCTGGAATTGGAGAGAATTCTGTTTCCAACACTTTGCAAGTGCCTGGGTGCATAATAATCCATACAATCATTTTCTGATTCAGAGTCCTCAGTCACACTTTCGGGATCTTCTGTACCAGGGTTTGCTCGAGTTCTAGGCTTCCGGGGTATCTTTGGTCTTACTGGTTCCTCAGGTGTGTTTTCTCGCAAGTATCCACAGGGTAATAGCAAATCTCGGTGCAATGTGCGAAGCGGCCCATCTTTGCCCTCTGATTGAACGGTATAGACTGGCAAGTCAACGGCTTTCTCGATCACAATGTATACCTCTTTCTCCCACTTATCTGCCAACTTATGCTTTCCCCTCAACTTGACGTTTCTTACCAGGACCCGATCTCCAATTTCAAGGGATGAGGCGACCACTCGCTCGTCGAATCTCCTCTTATTGCGTCTTGCCACTTTTGAGGCGTTCTCACTTGCTACTCTGTAGCTCTCCTGCAAGCGATCTTTCAAATTTTTGACATAACTTGAATGAGATGGGAACGACTTGGCAGGTAAACCGAAGGCCAGATCAACCGGTAGCCGAGGCTGCCTCCCGAACATTAACTCATAAGGTGAGAATCCCGTCGAGTCGTTACGAGTGCAATTGTATGCATGGACTAACGGTTTCACATGGTCTTTCCAACAGGTCTTCCCCTTCTCATCCAGGGTTCCTAGCATCTGGAGCAGCGTCCTGTTAAAGCGCTCAACTGGGTTGCCCCGGGGATGGTAAGGTGTTGTCCTTACTTTACGGATTCCTGCTATTCCACATAGTTCCTTTATCAACTTTGACTCAAAGTCGGGTCCCTGGTCACTGAGGATTTTCTCTGGAAACCCGTAGTGGATGAAGAAGTTATCCCACAGGCATTTGGCCACAGTTTGAGCCTTCTGGTTCCTAGTGGGCATTGCCACGGAATACTTGGTGAAGTGATCAGTTATCACTAAAATATCCTTAATATTGCTGCGATCAGGCTCCAGCGACAAGTAGTCTATGCAGACTAGCTCGAGAGGTCTGCTGGTTGCTATGTTCACCAAGGGTGCGGCACGCTCGGGAAGGGTCTTCCGTCTCACACAACGCTCACAGGCCTTTATCTTCTCCTCCACAGTCATTGCCATCCTTGGCCAGTAAAAACGGGACCTAGCCAGATCCAGAGTCCTTTCAATTCCGAGATGGCCCATGTCGTTGTGCAGGCTTGTCAAGACCGTCTCCCGCAGATCCACAGGTAACGCCAACTGATACAGCACATCTCCTCGATCTTGTCTCCTTCTAAATAACACACCATTCCTGAACTCCAATCTGTTCCACTCTCTCAGCCATAAGGCTATCTTTACAGGTACAAGCTTTCCTTCAGATTTTTGCCCGCATTCAAGGTACTTAATGACTTCTTTGAGTTCTGGATCAGCCCTTTGACGTTCTCTCAACTCTTCTTCAGACATTTGGGAAAGGATCGGAAGGCCGTGGGTATCTTCTTGCTGGAACTCCAGTGGTACTGCATTAGTATTAATACACAGTGACTCAAACACAGTGGGTTGGAAACATGACAAGTCAGGATCATCACAGTTCTGATAGACTTGGTGTCTCTCACAGAGGGCTTTCACTGCTGCTGGGAGAATTGTTGGCTGCTCCGATTCCGCTAAATGGTGAAGAGTGAATTGTTTAATTCTTTCACGCTCTTTTTGGGAGGTAAGGTCATCCACGGGCCTTCCATGAGGACGTCTGGAGAGTCCATCAGCGTCCAAGTTTTGTTTGCCTGCACGATATTGGATCTTGAAATTGAAGGTAGACAGGGCGGACAACCACCTATAACTGGTCGCGTCAAGTTTGGCAGATGTTAGGATGTAGGTGAGCGGGTTGCTGTCCGTTACTACAACAAACTCTCCTCCATACAGATAGTCACTGAATTTTTGAGTGACCGCCCACTTGAGCGCGAGGAACTCCAATTTGTGCGCAGGGTACTTTGTCTCACTCTTGGTTAGGCCCCTGCTCGCAAAAGCAATAACTCTCATTTGACCCTCCTGCTCTTGATATAGGGCAGCCCCAAGTCCTGTTATACTTGCATCAGTGGTCAACACGTACGGAAGTCTGGGATCAGCAAATCCAAGGACTGGCGCTGAAGTCAGGTTCTCTATGATGCTATCAAACGCCTGCTGGCATGCATGGGTCCACCGGTCCCCAAACTGCTCCTTGGGATCCCGGTACTGCACACTTTTCTTTGGGTCTTGCCTTTGGTTTTTCTGCAGAGGGGGATATCCAATGGTAAGGTCATTAAGAGGTCTTATGATCTTAGAGAAGTCTTTAACGAACCTTCGGTAATATCCCGCAAACCCAAGAAAACATTTGAGTTCTTTGAGATTTCTGGGCCTTGGCCAGGTCTTGAGAGCCTCAGTCTTGGCCGGATCCGTCTCGACTCCGTTCTGAGATACTATATGGCCTAGATATCGGACTGACGTCTGAAAGAACTTGCATTTCGTGGGCGAAAGTTTCAGTCCATACTCTCTCAACCGCTTCAATACTTGCAAGAGTCTGGTTTCGTGCTCCTCTAAAGTTTTAGAGAAAACTATGAGGTCGTCAACGAAGACCAACACTTCCCTCCTGTTAAGATCGCCCATGCACCGCTCCATTAGTCTTTGAAATGAGCTCGGCGCATTCGTGACCCCTTGTGGCATTCGGTTGAATTCATAGAAGCCTAAAGGACAGACGAATGCCATTTTGTGTTTATCCGCCTCTTCCATCTCAATCTGATAGAAGCCTGATTTCAAGTCGAGAACTGAAAACCATTTGGAGCCAGTTAGAGCTGAGAAGGCTTCTTCCAAATTTGGCAGAGCGTACGCGTCCTTTATGGTCTGTGAATTCAATTTCCTAAAGTCAATGCAGAGACGTACATCATTGTTCTTCTTCTTTACCACTACTATCGGAGAGGCAAAGGGTGATTCCGATTCTCTAATGACACCTGCATCGAGGAGTTCTTTGAGATGCCTTCTCACTGCATCGACATCTTGAGGATGGATAGGCCTAGACCTTTGCTTAAAGGGTGTATTGTCACTGAGATTGATGTGGTGTTTCACCTTATCGGTCCGACCGTAATCCAAATCGTGCAGTGCGAATACATCTGACATGGAGCTCACTAGATCAGTTATTCTTTCCCTCCATTCACTTGATAAAGGAGAGTCTCCAAAGTCAGGGACAATCTTTGCTTGTGCAGGTCTCACAACTTCACACACAGGAGAATTCACAGGGTTTCTTCCCTCAATCACACTTTGGACAGTGTGCACTTCAGCCAATACTGCTCTAGGAGGAATTGTTAAGTCAACCTGAGTCTCATTTTTCAACACTACTGGAACCTGGATGTTGCGCTTTGGAGGTAGGGAATGCAAACAACTAGCCACTAACAGTCCGCCAGGCAAAGACGATGATGCTGATGGCTCCACGGTTACCCAAGTCTCTGACACTGGCCCGACGATATTGACACAGCCGTTTAGAACCACTGTGCTTCCAGCAGCAACCACTTCAGGCATTTCTCCTTTCACTTTCACTTGGCCTAAGACACTCACACCAGCTTGTTGCCGTCTTGCTTCTAGGATTCTTATAACAGCTCGATATCCATGGTAGCATGACTTGGCTTTGTGTGTAGTTTCTTGCAGGTAATCAGCATATAAGACATCCAGAGTGTTAGTGCCAATGAGGATCTGGGGCACATGTGTCAGGTCTGGAACTACTAAGGCCAATGTTGGAACTTCAGCTTCTGCTCCTAAGAACTCTTGAGGAAACTTCAGAGCTAATTCAACGTATCCCAGGTAAGGAACAGCCTGGCCGTTTGCCCCTTCGACTTCCAACAGGCGATTCAATGGCTGCAGGGGGTGGTGCGACAAGTAACTGTTGTAGAAGGACAGAGGGATTGTCGTGACCTGAGACCCTGTATCTAACAGGCAGTTTACTTCCTTCCCTTCGACTCGGACTTGCGCTGTGCACCTCATTCCTATTAATCCATCTGGTAGCTTCAAAGAATTTCCAGTGTCGACATTAGTCACTGGTTGCTGCTTAGGGCTTTGTTTCTGACTTCTAGTCCCCATCCGCCCTGCGACAGAGACTGATTTTAGTTTAAAGGCGCCGTCACGGTTCCATTTTGAAAGTCCCACTCAGCTTGTCTCTCCTTCAGCTTCCGCCTCTTCTCCTCAACTCTAGGTGGGTTGGGTGCGTTCTCACAATCAGCAGCTCGGTGACCATCATCTCCACAGCGAAAACAGTACCATGGTCGAGGACGATTGGATCTCATCTCAGTGTACTTCGGTCCTTCATTCTCCTTTCTGCTGACTTCACTGGACTTCGATCTGCTGAGACTACTTCCGAGGTGAGGGAATCTTACAGGTTGGTTCGTCTGTGTACTAGAGGCAGCAACCTGAACTTTAAGCTCCTTTATCTGGCTTTTCAACTCTTCAAACTCATTTGTCTCAGTACATGCCCCTTCTTTCTTCTTAGTGTCTGCTTTCATGGCGGCGATTTGCCTTTGAAGGCCGGCAATTTCTTTCCTTAAGATACTCACTTCCGACACGTCAGGACACTGGACTTTGCCTTTCTGCTTAGGTGCCTTCTGCTCTGCATTTTTAGGATCTGAGGTCTCTGCAACATCCTCTAAAAATGTGCTGAATGGGTAAACAGACTGTTGGTGCGAAGCCGTTCTCAGTTTGAGGGGAGCTGATGGATACTTGCTCACACCCAAGTGCTTCCTCATTCTCTCCTCCTTAGAGGCCTGTTTGTCCTCAGCTGTGCGAATGAGTGTCGCTAATTCAGCAAAAGGAGGTGGGTCTACCTTCCTCTTTTCAAGCTGCAGGTCAGCTATAAGGGTGTTGTCCCAACAGCCACGGCAGAACTGCTTCAACAAACATCGGTCTCGTTCACCTTCCGCAACACCTTCACGTCTGATGGTAGCACTCAGGATCACATGCAATCTGTGGAGGTAGGCAGATGATTTCTCACCTGGATTTTGCAGGGTGCTGATGAACTTAGCCAATAATTCGTATCCATCCTCCACCGAACCATAGACGGACTCTAGCAGCTTAAGGCACTCTGACGATGGAGCTGTTGGATTCACATGTTTAATGATGTCGGAAGCTGGTGGTAACAGGCTATCTAGAATTCTCCGTGTCTTGTGTGACTCTGGAAGGGATGGATCGTTCAACAGGTAGTCAACACTTGCTCGCCAGGTGTCAAAATCAGGCTCATTGCTTGGGCGGGGGCTCCTCCCAGAGAAAGCTCTTAGGCGAAACGGAGTATTGTGTGGGGACAAGGAGTCACTCGTCCTTACAATGTGTTCCATCACCACTTTCTGGATACCTGGAGGGTGTACAGCAGTCATAGGGAGTTTCAGTGATACCGTCTCAGTAGTGCTGTCGTCGAGATCTCTTGAGCAATGCGGTGATGTAGCGCTCATGGCTTCCTTGACTGGGTTTTTGAGTTCATCATTCTTCAAAGGGCAAGTCAATGTCTCTGCAGCGAATTCCGTTCTCCGTAGAGGTAGCGATTCACACACTGGATGCTGAGAAGTGCTGGTGGCATGTGTCGGAAAACTCGATTTACCAGGATGGTGCTCTATTTCAGGCTCTGTTCTGGACGACGCGTCAACTGGAGTTCTAATCTCACTTATCTTATTCAATTCTCGTTGGAGCACGTCCTGAAGGGATTCTCCACTGGCATTTGCTATTGCCTGTAACTTCGCCAAATATCCTGCGGTGGCGCTAGTAGCGGTAGGGGTGTATACGCTACTCAAGGCGCGCACATGAAACACTGTGTCCGCATCAGTGGGACTTACGATGGTTGCGGGTAGCTGAGGCTTGAGGTTGGACATGGCGGAATTGGATGAGAACTCTATTACTGCATTATGATGAAACTCAGAGCATGCGTCATCAATTAGTACGTTTTGTCGAATAGAGCCAAACTTCTGCAAATAAGCCTCAAGAGCCTCATCTAGTTCAGTTAGTGTTATGCCACTGACAATTACTGCATTTTGCACATTGACATTTTCTCGTTCTACAACATCCATTTTGTCTGATTCACTGTATGCGCTATTTAAATTGATTATTCACCTCAGCAGAAACTGCGTCCTCTCTCCTGGCTGGCTCGCCAAACTGTAGCGTGTGACACGTGGTTAGCGCGTCTTACTAGCGTAACATTCAATAGGCCAAATGATCAGAAGAAAAGTGCGACTACTGGAGAGAGGAAGACAGCACAACAGGTGAGTGAACAATCAATACAAAGACTTCTTTATGATTCAGTTTGGGTTTTGTATTAAGAGGAAATATACTTTTACATAAAATGTGTGGATTACAAAGATAACAAATCAAATATGGTAAATGACAATATTCACAATATTTTTTTCCAGATACGTGGACTCAGTTTTGGACAGTACTCTATTGAACCAGACTCTCACATATTGATGAAAAACAATAAAAGAAATAAAATAAACCTCTGTGTCAAATTCCTTGTAATACAATAAAAGTAAATAACAATGGATAATGCTTCCACACAAAGTATTGCAATCAGTAGTTCAAATACTTCAAAATCAAATCAAATGAACAATCAGTTTGATTCAGTTCACAGAATGAAATTCAGAAATTTCACTTTCAGTTACAAACAAATTACTTTCTCTTTAAACTTAATAGTCTGTCCAATGTGAATCAGAGACTCAAGATTTGACAATCAGATTCGGTTAACCAGAGTTCGTAACTCGGTCGATGGGTTCAGAGAACTGTTGATTCTTTTAGAATGAATCAGAATCACAATCAATGTCTTTTGTTGGAAAATCAAAAGGAAAAAATGGAAGCAAGATGATCTCAATGAGTCCAAGTCCCGTTTGTCCAATAGTAAAAGAAAGAATTCTCCTACCAGTTTGATGGCTCAAAAAACACAGTTCAACAGAAAATATGGTTCCGGTGGCTCGCCATTTACAATCTGCACCTCGTGCGTCCAGCACGAATCAGGGAACCATCACAGGAGAACTTGAATCTCACAAAAAAACCCAGCCTTGTAAAACACAAGGCAGAACAATAATTAATCCACAGTTAAACAATATCATCGTCAAAACACATGTATGCACTTCAATCAACACATTAAACATAACACTTTAACACTTAATAGCGTACTTCATTAGCTCATTAGCATTCTCACACGTGCGTCAGCTTTAGCCCATGTGCTATCCACTTCGGCTCGCACAGTCTATATGACACTGTTTTGAATCTCTATCAGATCCGCAGCACATTTTTATATAAATGTCAAGTTAATGCTTGGGTTTTAACTCACCAAGGCGATGAATTTATATATATTTCCTACAAGGAAGTTCATTTGTGGCACATTGATGTTCCATCCATCTGCATCGATCTGTTTCACTAGCCTCCGTCTCATCCGCGTCTTACTCTGGCATCAGCTCATGAAGGGGTCTTGAAGATCGCTCCGTGTAGCTGCCTCATCTCAAGGTCAAGGTCAAGGTCAAGGTAAACTTTATTATCCCACAAGGGGAAATTCATGTAGTCATTACGCGCTGTTATCACAAACAAACCTTCTAAAAACAAAACATTAAAAAAGAAACACAAAAGGTAATAACAATACTGTGGATTTGACAATCACAATCCAACATTTAAAGCTAAAACTATAACAACTTGCGATGTACTTGATCATTATACAATCTGATTGATGTAGGTACAAATGATTTATTGTACCTCTCTGTTCTAATTCTCTGTTGTATAATTCTACCAGTTGACCTATTACTTCTCATAAATTTATAATGAAGAGGGTGAGCAGGATCCTTGAGGATCTGATCAGTTTTTTTTAAGATAAGTTCATTATACAGTTCAGCTACCGACACCTGGTCAATTCCAATGATCCTGCTGGCCATCTTAATCATGCGCTGCAGTTTCCCTTGATCTTTAACATGCATGTTACCAAACACACAGATAAGGCCAAAGGACAGAACACTCTGGAGGAAACTTTTATAAAACATAACAAGAATGTGTCTTTCTAGTCTAAAATTATATAATTTTCTTAGGAAATACATCCTTTGGTGCATTTTCTTAGTTTTTTTCAGTGCACATTCGTTAAAAGTTAATTTCGAATCAATTTCAACTCCCAAGTATTTATATGTTGCGACCCTCTCCACCAATTCACCATTGATCTCAGAGGAGGGAACTGTTATTTTGTTTTTACTAAAATTTATGACCATCTCTTTTGTTTTCTTCACATTGATTTCGAGGAAGTTCTCAGAACACCAATGAGTGAAGCCCTGCAATTCCCTCTGAAATCCGCTCACAGAAGAATTGTCTGATTTTAAAAAGCCAACCAATGCTATGTCATCAGCATATTTAAAATAAGTGTAGGATGAAGAGATAGCTTGACAATCATTGGTGTATAATGAGTATAAAATAGGCGACAGAACGCACCCTTGTGGTGCACCTGTGTTTGTCGTTTTTAAGGAAGATATACATGAATTGAATCTGACTTGCTGACTACGCTCAGTCAAGAAGTCGTAGATCCATAAAATCAATTGTGGATTTACTCCTAGGTGCACTAATTTTCTCACCAACAGGTGGGGTTGGATCGTATTAAAAGCACTACTGAAGTCAATGAACACAATCTTGACCAGGCTCTGAGTATGCTCAAGATGCTCATGAGTGCTGTTAATCAAAGATAGCAGTGCATCCTCAACACCTCTCTCTGCACGATAGGCAAATTGATTCGGATCTAAAAGAGGTGAAACCTCATGAATAAGTTGTTTTAAAATTATTTTCTCAAAACATTTCATAACTGCAGAGGTAAGAGCAACAGGGCGCAAATCATTAAGTTCTTTAGGTCTATTGTTTTTGGGCACAGGCACTATTAGGGATTGTTTCCATAGGCTGGGAATGACACCTGTATCTATTGACAGCCGGAACAGCCTTTGGAAGGGCTGTGCCAACTGGTCAGCACACACCTTTAGTGTCCTGCAGCTGATACCATCAGGACCACAGGCTTTACGGGAGTTTATACGTCTAAAATGTGATTTAACCTCATTAATAGAGATGTGAATGCCCGTACCCTTCATCTCTTTCACTGCTGTGATGGCCTCACTCTGTTCAACTTTAAAATCATATTTATCAAATCTACAATAAAAATCATTCAATTGATTTGCCATATTAAAATTGTTCTCTACTACCATCGGGTGCTTCTTGGGCTTATATCCTGTGATAGATTGGACTCCCTGCCAAGCTCTCCTAGCATCATTTTTAAAAAAAGTTTCTAACTTGTGTTTATATGCTGCTTTACATTCATAAATCTTACTTTTAATCTTTTTCTGTACTATCTTTTTTTCTTCTCTGCTTCCACCTAATTTAAACACACGCTTTTTCTCATTAAGGAGTTGCTTTAACTCTGGGGTAACCCAGGGCTTGTTGTTTGGGAAAATCTTAATAGTCTTTGTGGGGATGATTGTGTCCTCACAGAATTGTACATAACCAGAGATAGCAAACACTGCGTCATTGACGTTATCAGTCCCATCTGTCACTACATTCCAATCGGTGCACTCCAGGCAATCCTGAAGTGCCTCAGTCGCAGCAGCAGTCCAGCATTTAACCTCCACCTTTTTTGTTCTCTCACGCCGTAGTCGGGACACATATATAGGCATCAGTTTAATCATGTTATGGTCCGAGTTCCCCAAACCGGGCAATGCCTTAGAATAAAACGCGTCCTGGATGTTTCCATAACAATGGTCGAGGCAAGCTTTATTTCACTCGCCCGCTAGTACAGATGGGCGGGGCTTAGCGCACTCCCGCACTTCCTCTGCTGCTAGCTCTTAAAGAGCCCATCACCTCATTTGATATGTGATTTCTTTGTTTCTTTCTTACTTATTTTCTGCTTCCATATTATTTTTTTAGTAGCCTGGATTACCCGGGTTACAGTATGCTTTCAAATCAGTACTGTGATGTCATACACCAATCGTCTGTACTCTGTACAGTGCTGCTTCAAGATCATACTGTATGCTTTCAAATCAGTACTGTGATGTCATACACCAATCGTCTGTACTCTGTAGAGTGCTGCTTCAAGATCATACTGTATGCTTTCGAATCAGTACTGTGATGTCATACAGCAATCGTCTCTATGGGAGACCGGGGGCAATTGTAACATATTTTACATTTTCCTTAATAACTCACAAACTACTTGAGATACACTAGTCATCTTTTGATACAAGAAACATATATATGTGCACTAATTAATAATACAATTTATATATTTTCACTTATAAAAACAAGACTAAAATATTTAATTAAATGCAGTGTGGGGGCAATTGTAACACTGAGAAATAACTCCTATTAACCCACTTTTATCTCAAATAAAAGCCTACCTCAAAGTAATCACTTTACTGCTGTTGTATTTAATAATGTTACTTAAGATTTTATATAATATTCACACAACTTGTCAAGCACATATAAAACACACATTATTTTATATAAAAAATGTTAATTGATGATTTGTTAATACTGGAACAAACATTTATTTTAATATACCCTTTTAAAATGAAGTTTTACAATAGAATTTAGTGTAATATGTTCATTTTTTTAACAGAAAAGTATGTCAACACACACAAACAAGCTTATTACAATGGGCCTTGTGGCTTGGGGGCAATTGTAACACAGTGTTACAGTGTGTATATATATATATATATATATATATATATATTTTTATTTTTTCAAAAATCAATAAAAAACAAAAAACAATTAAATGTAACAAATTAGTCCATTAAATGCCTATAAATATAAAAATTAGTCTATTAAATAATATCTATTAATTTAAACAAAACAGAAGTTAATTCATGACTTTTTTCCAGAGGTTTTGAACGAATCTCTTCAAAAACATTTTAACAGTAACTACTGGAAAACAGTAAAGATCTACAATCTTTATTTGAAGCATTTATTTTATTTTAATATACCCTTTATTTTAACATTTATTTATTTTAATATACCCTTTTAAAATGAACATTTATTTTAATATACCCTTTTAAAATGAAGTTTTACAATAGAATTTAGTGTAATATGTTCATTTTTTTAACAGAAAAGTATGTCAACACACACAAACAAGCTTATTACAATGGGCCTTGTGGCTTGGGGGCAATTGTAACACAGTGTTACAGTGTGTATATATATATATATATATATATATATATATATATATATATATATAATTTTATTTTTTCAAAAATCAATAAAAAACAAAAAACAATTAAATGTAACAAATTAGTCCATTATTAAATGCCTATAAATATAAAAATTAATCTATTAAATAATATCTATTAATTTAAACAAAACAGAAGTTAATTCATGACTTTTGTCCAGAGGTTTTGAACGAATCTCTTCAAAAACATTTTAACAGTAACTACTGGAAAACAGTAAAGATCTACAATCTTTATTTGAAGCTAAACTTTTGTTTAAAGGGTATTTACTTATTTTGATAATAATTTTGAAGGTTTAATTTACTGAATTGTCGCTGTCATTTAGGAATAATATTGTGCTAGAATCAAGATTGCCATTATTTACTGATAAATCGTGCACACGGAGCTGTAGGCAATGTGTTTTCGAATTTAATATTTGTATGTTAACGTTACCAAAAGTAGGCTAACCCGCGCCCAAGGCCCCCTTTCCCGCGATCCATGTATAGACATTAAAGATAGAGAACATGGGAATTTGTAAATATGCAAAATACATTTGTTTTATCCAAAAACAACTCGCTAATAAAGTAGGCCTATAATCTATCCGTGGGGGAGAGAGCGCAGTCCGAATTGGTCACACCGAACGCGTCAAACACTTCGCGTGTAGTTAGACGCTTGAATTTTCCGCAGCCTGCTCTAGTTCAAAATTTTCTACTGAGAAAGACGTTCGCGGCAAACGAGTCACCCAATTCGCGACGCCCGGCGCAAATGATGGGTGACTCGTTCTTTGCATTGACTATGAATGTAATCTGCTATCGCAATTAAATTCGCGTTCGGTGTGAACACACCATTAATGCATACGAGCCAACATCATGGTCATATATTTTGAAAAAAACAACAAAAAAAAAACACACAATATATACTCGCGTGCAAAACACTTATTTCATTCAACAAATGTTTGCATTCATAAGTACACTGTAAAAATTAATGCCTAATAAAAAAAATTGCTGCAACAGATTACAAGCAATATTATTAATTCAATTTAACAAAAGAATTGAGTAAAAATTAATCAAATTAATTCCTTAACATGCACTGTAAAAATGAATAAGCCTTATCTAATCAATAAAATTGTGCCAACAGATTACAAGTAATATTGAACAAATTAGAATTGAGTAATAGTTAATCAAATTAACATTCTAATTAGTTCTAATTTGTATAATTTAATTAATAATATTGCTTGTAATATGTTGCCACAATTTTATTGATTAGATAAAGCATATTATTTTTTTTCAGTGTGAGTAAAACGTACCAAAAAAAAAGTACATTTAAGTCAGCATTGTGGTGATCGTGTGTTTGTTTTAAAATGCCGGTTTTCTCCTTCAGTGATTCTGCTTGTTCACATCAGGTGTCTTCAATGTTGCCAATTTAAAATAAAGAGTTCTTAATTAATCTTTGACGTCTGTCTGTTATTCTGATATTTTAGTTTAGTTTTTTGGTGTAAACTTTACTCATTTTAAATAATTTGATTAATTATTACTCAATTCTAATTTGTTGAATTTAAATAATAATATTGTTTGTAATCTGTTGCCACAATTGTATTGATTAGATAAGTCATATTCATTTTTACAGTGTAACGTTTCTAATTGTTGATGCAAAATTTGTAGCAATTCTGAAAATCAGTTAAAAGTAAATTTCTTGACCAAAAATGCAATAAATGATCATGTGTAGTGTAGGCCTAAGTACAAAAAATAAGCTTACGTCTTCTCAACGTCTTCACATGTGTTTCATAAATTTTTTGTCTGGATAGGCATCACGGGAAATTGCATAGCCTATATCACGTGGCTCATATAGTTACTTAAAATGATATGCTCGATTTACTTAATTTTGATGCAATTATTGTAGTAGTTGACATGCTTTATGTTTTTTATTTTTTATTTTATTTATGCATACATTTAAGTGCACCTAGTAACTTATATTTTTGTGTTACACAGACTATATATGTTAAGTAAACGTTGAAAAGTTATGAATACGTAATTTTTTTTTGTTTGATCCAATTACTTTTATTGGTTGTTCGGCTGCTTTAAGATCATATATGCTTTCGAATCAGTACTGTGATGTCATACATCAATCGTCTGTACTCTGTACAGTGCTGCTACAAGATCATACTGTATGCTTTCAAATCAGTACTGTGATGTCATACACCAATCGTCTGTACTCTGTACAGTGCTGCTTCAAGATAATACTGTATGCTTTCAAATCAGTACTGTGATGTCATACACCAATCGTCTGTACTCTGTAGAGTGCTGCTTCAAGATCATACTGTATGCTTTCGAATCAGTACTGTAATGTCATACACCAATCGTCTGTACTCTGTAGAGTGCTGCTTCAAGATCATACTGTATGCTTTCGAATCAGTACTGTGATGTCATACACCAATCGTCTCTATGGGAGACCGGGGGCAATTGTAACATATTTTACATTTTCCTTAATAACTCACAAACTACTTGAGATACACTAGTCATCTTTTGATACAAGAAACATATATATATGTGCACTAATTAATAATACAATTTATATATTTTCACTTATAAAAACAAGACTAAAATATTTAATTAAATGCAGTGTGGGGGCAATTGTAACACTGAGAAATAACTCCTATTAACCCACTTTTATCTCAAATAAAAGCCTACCTCAAAGTAATCACTTTACTGCTGTTGTATTCAATAATGTTACTTAAGATTTTATATAATATTCACACAACTTGTCAAGCACATATAAAACACACATTATTTTATATAAAAAATGTTAATTGATGATTTGTTAATACTGGAACAAACATTTATTTTAATATACCCTTTTAAAATGAAGTTTTACAATAGAATTTAGTGTAATATGTTCATTTTTTTAACAAAAAAGTATGTCAACACACACAAACAAGCTTATTACAATGGGCCTTGTGGCTTGGGGGCAATTGTAACACAGTGTTACAGTGTGTATATATATATATATATAATTTTATTTTTTCAAAAATCAATAAAAAACAAAAAAAATTAAATGTAACAAATTAGTCCATTAAATGCCTATAAATATAAAAATTAGTCTATTAAATAATATATATTAATTTAAACAAAACAGAAGTTAATTCATGACTTTTGTCCAGAGGTTTTGAACGAATCTCTTCAAAAACATTTTAACAGTAACTACTGGAAAACAGTAAAGATCTACAATCTTTATTTGAAGCATTTATTTTATTTTAATATACCCTTTATTTTAACATTTATTTATTTTAATATACCCTTTTAAAATGAACATTTATTTTAATATACCCTTTTAAAATGAAGTTTTACAATAGAATTTAGTGTAATATGTTCATTTTTTTTAACAGAAAAGTATGTCAACACACACAAACAAGCTTATTACAATGGGCCTTGTGGCTTGGGGGCAATTGTAACACAGTGTTACAGTGTGTATATATATATATATATATATATATATATATATATATATATATATATATAATTTTTTTTTCAAAAATCAATAAAAAACAAAAAACAATTAAATGTAACAAATTAGTCCATTAAATGCCTATAAATATAAAAATTAGTCTATTAAATAATATCTATTAATTTAAACAAAACAGAAGTTAATTCATGACTTTTGTCCAGAGGTTTTGAACGAATCTCTTCAAAAACATTTTAACAGTAACTACTGGAAAACAGTAAATATCTACAATCTTTATTTGAAGCATTTATTTTATTTTAATATACCCTTATTTTAACATTTATTTATTTTAATATACCCTTTAAAAATGAACATTTATTTAATATACCCTTTTAAAATGAAGTTTTACAATAGAATTTAGTGTAAATGTTCATTTTTTTAACAGAAAAGTATGTCAACACACACAAACAAGCTTATTACAATGGGCCTTGTGGCTTGGGGGCAATTGTAACACAGTGTTACAGTGTGTATATTATATATATATATATATATATATATATATATAATTATTTTTAAAATCAATAAAAAAACAAAAAACAATTAAATGTAAACAAATTAGTCCATTAAATGCCTATAATATAAAAATTAGTCTATTAAATAATATCTATTATTTAAACAAAACAGAAGTTAATTCATGACTTTTTTCCAGAGGTTTTGAACGAATCTCTTCAAAAACATTTTAACAGTAACTACTGGAAAACAGTAAAGATCTACAATCTTTATTTGAAGCATTTATTTTATTTTTAATATACCCTTTATTTTAACATTTATTTATTTTAATATACCCTTTTAAAATGAACATTTATTTAATATACCCTTTTAAAATGAAGTTTTACAATAGAATTTAGTGTAATATGTTCATTTTTTTAACAGAAAAGTATGTCAACACACACAAACAAGCTTATTACAATGGGCCTTGTGGCTTGGGGGCAATTGTAACACAGTGTTACAGTTGTATATATATATATATATATATATATATATATATATATATATAATTATATAATATATAATTTTATTTTTTCCAAAAAATCAATAAAAAACAAAAAACAATTAAATGTAACAAATTATCCATTATTAAATGCCTATAAATATAAAAATTAATCTATTAAATAATATCTATTAATTTAAACAAAACAGAAGTTAATTCATGACTTTTGTCCAGAGGTTTTGAACGAATCTCTTCAAAAACATTTTAACAGTAACTACTGGAAAACAGTAAAGATCTACAATCTTTATTTGAAGCTAAACTTTTGTTTAAAGGGTATTTACTTATTTTGATAATAATTTTGAAGGTTTAATTTACTGAATTGTCGCTGTCATTTAGGAATAATATTGTGCTAGAATCAAGATTGCCATTATTTACTGATAAATCGTGCACACGGAGCTGTAGGCAATGTGTTTTCGAATTTAATATTTGTATGTTAACGTTACCAAAAGTAGGCTAACCCGCGCCCAAGGCCCCTTTCCCGCGATCCATGTATAGACATTTAGAGATAGAGAACATGGAATTTGTAAATGCAAAATACATTTGTTTTATCCAAACAACTCGCTAATAAAGTAGGCCTATAATCTATCCGTGGGGGAGAGAGCGCAGTCCGAATTGGTCACACCGAACGCGTCAAACACGTCGCGTGTAGTTAGACGCTTGAATTTTCCGCAGCCTGCTCTAGTTCAAAATTTTCTACTGAGAAAGACGTTCGCGGCAAACGAGTCACCCAATTCGCGACGCCCGGCGCAAATGATGGGTGACTCGTTCTTTGCATTGACTATGAATGTAATCTGCTATCGCAATTAAATTCGCGTTCGGTGTGAACACACCATTAATGCATACGAGCCAACATCATGGTCATATATTTTGAAAAAAAAAACAAAAAAAAAAACAACACAATATATACTCGCGTGCAAAACACTTATTTCATTCAACAAATGTTTGCATTCATAAGTACACTGTAAAAATTAATGCGCTTTATCTAATAAAAAAAATTGCTGCAACAGATTACAAGCAATATTATTAATTCAATTTAACAAAGAATTGAGTAAAAATTAATCAAATTAATTCCTTAACATGCACTGTAAAAATGAATAAGCCTTATCTAATCAATAAAATTGTGCCAACAGATTACAAGTAATATTGAACAAATTAGAATTGAGTAATAGTTAATCAAATTAACATTCTAATTAGTTCTAATTTGTATAATTTAATTAATAATATTGCTTGTAATATGTTGCCACAATTTTATTGATTAGATAAAGCATATTATTTTTTTTCAGTGTGAGTAAAACGTACCAAAAAAAAAAGTACATTTAAGTCAGCATTGTGGTGATCGTGTGTTTGTTTTAAAATGCCGGTTTTCTCCTTCAGTGATTCTGCTTGTTCACATCAGGTGTCTTCAATGTTGCCAATTTAAAATAAAGAGTTCTTAATTAATCTTTGACGTCTGTCTGTTATTCTGATATTTTAGTTTAGTTTTTTGGTGTAAACTTTACTCATTTTAAATAATTTGATTAATTATTACTCAATTCTAATTTGTTGAATTTAAATAATAATATTGTTTGTAATCTGTTGCCACAATTGTATTGATTAGATAAGTCATATTCATTTTTACAGTGTAACGTTTCTAATTGTTGATGCAAAATTTGTAGCAATTCTGAAAATCAGTTAAAAGTAAATTTCTTTGACCAAAAATGCAATAAATGATCATGTGTAGTGTAGGCCTAAGTACAAAAAATAAGCTTACCTCTTCTCCAACGTCTTCACATGTGTTTCATAAATTTTTTGTCTGGATAGGCATCACGGGAAATTGCATAGCCTATATCACGTGGCTCATATAGTTACTTAAAATGAATATGCTCGATTTACTTAATTTTGATGCAATTATTGTAGTAGTTGACATGCTTTATGTTTTTTATTTTTATTTTATTTATGCATACATTTAAGTGCACCTAGTAACTTATATTTTTTTGTGTTACACAGACTATATATGTTAAGTAAACGTTGAAAAGTTATGAAATACGTAATTTTTTTTTGTTTGATCCAATTACTTTTATTGGTTGTTCGGCTGCTTTAAGATCATATATGCTTTCGAATCAGTACTGTGATGTCATACATCAATCGTCTGTACTCTGTACAGTGCTGCTACAAGATCATACTGTATGCTTTCAAATCAGTACTGTGATGTCATACACCAATCGTCTGTACTCTGTACAGTGCTGCTTCAAGATACTGTTTGCTTTCGAAACAGTACTGTGATGTCATACACCAATCGTCTGTACTCTGTACAGTGCTGCTTCAAGATCATACTGTATGCTTTTCGAATCAGTACTGTGATGTCATACACCAATCGTCTGTACTCTGTAGAGTGCTGCTTCAAGATCATACTGTATGCTTTCGAATCAGTACTGTGATGTCATACAGCAATCGTCTCTATGGGAGACCGGGGGCAATTGTAACATATTTTACATTTTCCTTAATAACTCACAAACTACTTGAGATACACTAGTCATCTTTTGATACAAGAAACATATATATATAGTGCACTAATTAATAATACAATTATATATTTTCACTTATAAAAACAAGACTAAAATATTTAATTAAATGCAGTGTGGGGGCAATTGTAACACTGAGAAATAACTCCTATTAAACCCACTTTTATCTCAAATAAAAGCCTACCTCAAAGTAATCACTTTACCTGCTGTTGTATTTAATAATGTTACTTAAGATTTTATATAATATTCACACAACTTGTCAAGCACATATAAAACACACATTATTTTATATAAAAAATGTTAATTGATGATTTGTTAATACTGGAACAAACATTTATTTTTAATATACCCTTTTAAAATGAAGTTTTACAATAGAATTTAGTGTAATATGTTCATTTTTTTAACAGAAAAGTATGTCAACACACACAAACAAGCTTATTACAATGGGCCTTGTGGCTTGGGGGCAATTGTAACACAGTGTTACAGTGTGTGTGTATATATATATATATATATATATATATAATTTTATTTTTTCAAAAAATCAATAAAAAACAAAAAAAATGTAACAAATTAGTCCATTAAATGCCTATAAATATAAAAATTAGTCTATTAAATAATATCTATTAATTTAAACAAAACAGAAGTTAATTCATGACTTTTGTCCAGAGGTTTTGAACGAATCTCTTCAAAAAACATTTTAACAGTAACTACTGGAAAACAGTAAAGATCTACAATCTTTATTTGAAGCATTTATTTTATTTTAATATACCCTTTATTTTAACATTTATTATTTTAATATACCCTTTTAAAATGAACATTTATTTTAATATACCCTTTTAAATGAAGTTTTACAATAGAATTTAGTGTAATATGTTCATTTTTTTAACAGAAAAGTATGTCAACACACACAAACAAGCTTATTACAATGGGCCTTGTGGCTTGGGGGCAATTGTAACACAGTGTTACA
>NW_024121455.1:4662250-4812107 GCF_016745375.1 Pimephales promelas
TATGGAACACTGAGTACCAACCGCAGGTGGCTACTGATTTAAACTCCAGGGTGGCAGATGGCTTGCCAAGGGAAGACACATGCTCAGAGAGGCTTACAGTGGATAATACACATGAGACGGTTACCATGGGGAACCGTGCGCATGGAGGCACCTAGCTAGCATCCAGAGCAACGCAGTGGTGCCCGCATCGTCGGTGCTGGAGGACTCAAGACTTCAATGGAAGAACTGAGGAAATATCGCACTTATCCAGTCCGGGGAGTGGAGTGGCGAGCAAGCGAAGACACCTGAGCGGATCCAGAACTGGCCGAAACGAGTACGTGAGAGGATACCGGCTCAATTCGCAGATTATAGAATCTGGCGAAGGTGTTGGTGTCGCCCAGCCTGCAGCTCTGCAGATGTCTGTTAGCGAGGCGCCGTGCGCTAAAGCCCAAGAGGAGGCTACACTCCGAGTGGAATGGGCCGTCACACCAAGGGGGCACGGAAGGCCTTGCTGCTGGTAAGACAAAGCAATGGCATCCACTATCCAGTGGGACAGCCGTTGCTTTGAGAGAGCCCTTCCCTTGGCTCCCCCCATGACAGACAAAGAGCTGGTCTGAGGTCCTGAAACACTGCGTTCTGTCGACATAGGTGCGGAGAGCACGTACCGGACAGAGCAGTGCCAAGGCTGGGTCTGCCTCCTCCAGGGGCAGCGCTTGCAGGTTCACCACCAGGTCCCGGAGGGGAGTGGTAGGAACCTTGGGCATATATCCAGGCCGGGGTCTCAGGAATACGTGAGAGTAAGCCGGCCCGAACTCCAGGCACACTTCGTCAACAGAGAGTGCGTGCAGGTCCCTTACTCTCCTGATGGATACCAATGCAATCAGGAGTGCTGTCACATAGGACAGGGCAAAAACTCTACCGACTGCAAAGGCTCCAGGGGAGGCCTCTGCAGAGCACCCAGGTCTACTGAGAGGTCCCCAGAGGGCAGGAGGGAGGGAGGCGGATTTAGCCCCCTCACTCCCCTCAGGAACCTGATGACCAGGTCATGCTTCCCATAGACTTACCTTTCACTGCATCATGAGACGCGGCAATGGCCGCGACATAATCCAAAGGGTGGAGGGCGACAGCCTGCGCTCCAACCCCTCTTGCAGGAAGGAAGCATGACTCCGATCGAACATCTCCGGGGGTCTTCTCAGCGAGAAGAACACCAATTGACGAAGAGGTTTCACTTCAACGCATAAAGGTGTCACGTGGACGACGCTCTTGCGGAAGTGATGGTTGCCGCCACCGCAGGTGGCAGCGAACTCAAACCTGCCTCGTCCCGTCCTGGAGCCACACGTGCAGCCTCCAAGATCGGGACGAGGGTGCCACAGAGTGCCCCGTCTCTGAGAGAGTAGGTCCGGTCTCAGAGGAATAGGCCAAGGAGGTGCTGTCGCGAGGAGCAAGAGTTCGGAGAACCACGTCTTGGTGGGCCAGTAGGGGGCTACCAGCAAGACCTGCTCCTCGTCCTCCTTGATCTTGCACAACACCCGTGCAAGGAGGCTCACTGGGGGAACGCACACTTGCGTGGGCCCCGTGGCCAGCTGTGCGCCAGCGCATCCGAGCCGAGAGAGCCGCGGGTCAGAGAATAACTGGGCGCAGTGGGACGAGTCCCGAGAGGCGAACAGGTCTAACTGTGCCTCCCCGAACTGGTCCCAAATCAGCTGGACCGACTGGGGATGGAGTCGCCATTCGCCGGAGATGGGACGGGCCCGGGACAGCTCGCGGCTGCCCGATTCCGGTCTCCAGGAATGTAACTGCACGAAGGGACCTCAGGTGCTTCTGACTCCATATCAAGAGGTGGCGGGCGAGCTGCGACAACCGGCGCGAGCGTAGACCCCCCTGGTGGTTGATGTACGCTACTGCCGTAGTGTTGTCTGAGCGGACAAGCACATGCTGGCCCTAGAGCACGCTCGGAAGCGGTGCCGGGCGAGCCGTACTGCCAACAGCTCGAGGCAATTGATGTGCATGAGGCGCTGGGCTCCTGTCCAGGAACCGGCGGCTGCATGCCCATTGCACATGGCACCCCAACCCGTGGTAGACGCATCCGTGGAGACAACGAGATGCCTGGAAACTCGCTGAATAGGGACCCTGTCCGTAAAAAGCTGAGGTTCGACCACGGGAAGAAGGATCGGCGGCACGTCGGAGTCACTGGAACTCGGAGCGAGCCGCGATGCCATGCCCACCTCGGGACTCGATCGCGAAGCCACAGCTGAAGCGGTCTCATATGAAGCAAACCGAGCGGCGTTGCCGCGGCCGCGGATGCCATATGCCCCAGGAGCCTCTGAAAGTTTCAGTGGAACCGCACTCTTGCCCTCGAACTGTCGAAGACAAGCCAGCAGTGAGTGCGCGCGCTCGTTCGTGAGCTGCGCGGACATGGCGACCGAGTCTATCTCCATGCCGAGAAAAGAGATCCTCTGCACGGGGCAAAGTTTGCTCTTTTCCCGGTTGACCCGAAGGCCCAGACGGGCTAGGTGCCGTAGCACCAGGTCTCTGTGTTCGCAAACCTGAGCTCGAGAGTGTGCTAGTAACAGCCAGTCGTCGAGATAGTTCAGGATGCGAACCCCGTGTTCGCGAAGGGGAACAAGGGCTGCCTCGACGATCTTCGTGAAGACGCGAGGGGACAGAGCTAACCCGAATGGGAGAACGGCGTACTGGTATGCCTGGCCCTCGAAGGCAAACCGAAGAAACGGTCTGTGTCGAGGGAGAATGGAGACATGGAAGTACGCGTCCTTCAGGTCGATCGCTGCAAACCAATCCTGATACCGAACACATTCGAAAATGCGTTTGGCCGTGAGCATTTTGAACGGTAGTCGATGGAGAGAACGGTTCAAAATGCGCAGGTCCAGGATCGGTCGTAACCCACCGGTCTTTCTTGGGGACAATGAAGTAGGGGCTGTAAAGCCCGGACCTCACCTCGGCTGGAGGGACCGTCTCGATTGCACCCTTCGCCAGCAGGGTCGCAATCTCCGCTCTCAAGACTGGGGCATTGCCACCAACCATCGTGGAGCGAACTCCCCTGAAGCGGGGAAGAGACCGTGCGAACTGAATCGCGTAGCCGAATCCGATCGTTCTGATGACCCAGCGGGAACCCCGGGAAGCGCTAGCCAGGCTTCCAGGAAGTGAGCCAACGGGGTCATGCGAACCACAGACGTCCCCCGGAGGGGCAGCGAGGCGGGTCGACCGGCATGCGTGCAGGAGTTACCCCGTCCGGATGCACCGTCGAAACCGCTCCCCGACAGAAGAGACCAGGGAAGGCAGAGCGTTCCACGGGGGTCTGTTCTGCCGGGGTCTGGCGACAGAGGGGGAAGGGATTGGCGTAGCCCGGGGACGACACACGCACCCTTCCGCGCCCTCCGAGACAGAGAGGAATGAACGGGGCGACGCACTGGACGTCGTGCGCGCTCATTCCAGTCTGTGTGCTCAATGACAGTGTCAGCTTTTCCTCAACCAGCTCAGGGAGCTAGCTAGAACAAAAGATTCTCCACCGGCCCTCCACCGGGGAAGGAGGGGCCCTGCCACCGCCTCCTGAGAAAAACCATGACACTATCACTGAGCGGCCCGCCTCAGGAACATCGCTTCGCCTGGCATCTAGCGGGGCACGCGGCCTGAGGGGGGGCTCTTTCTTGGGACGCTTACCTGTGGCCTCCTCCGCGACGCGAACCGGCTGAAGGCTGCTGCTGGGGCCGCGTGGGAGGGAAGGGAGCCGCAGGGGGGCGTCCTCGGCGGCGAGCTGGCGGAGGCGTCCGAGCCGACGGCTGGTTGGAGGCAGCAGCTGGCCGTCGGGGCAGAGAAACCGCCTTCGTCTGCTCCTAGGCGGTCGAGAAGTGCTGGGCAAAGTCCTGGACCGCACCGCCGAACATTATGATGCTCCTGGACCACAGCGGTGGGCATCACCTGACCAAGGGAGCGAGCGACCGCCTCCGTGACCCGTTTAAGGACAAGGTAGGCGACAGGCTCGCAGCTCGCTTGGTCCGTCACCTCCTCGTGCACATTCCTGAGCAGCTAGCTTTGTAGGTGCTCATCATATGCAGGGCGGAGGCTGCCTGTCCCGCCGCTCCACAGAATCGCGCCGCCATAGACGACGAGAACCCATAGGCTTTGGAGGGGCATCTGAGAGCAACCGCCGGTTGACCGGGGGAGCCCCAGCGTACCCACAGACAGCCGCATCGCCGAGGGGAGGAAGGGCGGGGAACTAAGCACGCTTTTTTTTTTTTTTTTTTTTATTTATTTTTTAGTGCGTGTCAGTTCCGTATGCAACTCGGGAAAAAAGGAAATTGGGGTTGGCCGTGGCCGTAAGGCGGCAGCGTTACCCAAAAAACAATTATTCAGCCGCGAGAGATCGGGGAGGGGCGGAGTTCCACCCCCACCCGATGCTCACGGACGCCCGAGATAGCACGGCCATCATCGCGGGATCAGACACGGCGGCGCTGACGCTCCGAGGGAGGCAACGCGGCCGCATCCTCACTTCCCGAGGAGTCAAGCCCGCCTAGTGATGCTGTGATCGACATCGCATCATCATCTGGAGCGCTGCCCGAAGCAGCCGGTGCCACCGAAGAAGCAACCGACTGAATCGAACTAACGCTCGCTGGCTCTCGCACTGAGGCGGGAGGTGTGGCCCGAGGAATCGTCGGGGCTTATCCCACACCATCACCGTAAATCACCAGGTCCCCGGGTCGACGGGCCCCCTATGGAGGAAACCGATCGAGCGGGGGGGACCGGGACTCTCACTCAAGTGAGATCATTGAGTCTCGACCTCAGTGTAGAGATGGTCATGTTCCCACAGAAGGAAAATGAGTCATCCACGAACGCTGCTGCTGCATGCTGAAATGCCCAGGCATACAAAGCAGCGATCGTGACCATCAGATGACGACAGAAATCAATCACACCCAGAAGAGCACGGGCGAACCGTCTTTAAGAAGACGTGCGCGTGCAGCTCTTTCAATGAGAGGAGGAAATTCACTCTTTCAGCGCTGAAGCGACCAGGGAGAAGCGCAAAGTCTGGCAGACCACTGCTCAGATCGCAGGCGATGCAGAATCTCGCTGGGTACCGCCGTCACACCAACACTGAAGAGGACGCTCGTCTCGAAGAGTCTTGAACAGTGCTTTCAGGAGTGAAGAGGTTCTCTTGGCTCCGAAGCGAAAACATACTGCGGTTGCGTTCACTTCCTCCTTTTATACTCACGGAGTAGGGCGGAGTACGCTATGCAAATTTCCGCAGCCCCAAGGCATTGCATGCCATTGGCTCGTGTTTTAATACTCGAAGAGGATTGGCTTTCTATGCGAAACCCCCAATCTCCGTCACTTCTGACGTAACTCGAAGTGACTACGATAGGGAACAGTCTTCCATAGATGTGTTCATTCGCTTTCATTCATTTTGTATATTTTTAGTCATTTACCAAACACTTTTATATGAACATAATCGTTATCTTTCCTTCTATATGAACATAATGTTTCCTCAGGTGTCAAAGATGTTCGCTTGTACTCAAGTCCAATATATAAGAAACCTGTTCGAACTGACCTGAACTATATCGCAGCTGTTGACCTGAAAACCAGTCAGCCTCCCGAATACTGGATCCTGAGAGGAGTGGCCCTGCTGTGTGACGTCAAATAATCATCTTTTAAAATGATCATATACAAATGTGCCCTGATGGCTTTCTGATCTTTTTCTCTATTTTTTACCAATGTTTACCCTGAGCATCTGAATAAAACATGTACAGCTCTCAATTACACCACACATGCAAGAGCCTTGACATCTAAACCTGTGAATCCATCTTAAATATTGTTTAGTCACACATCGTCATATAGTTTTCCGAGTGCCTCTCAAGACCATCTGCTGTGTCTCGTCTTTAAATGCATGAACCTGTGGATTAAAGGCCGAATGTAAGCCTGCTGCTTAACAGCCCAGCTGAAGTGTATTCATGCTTGTCCTACAGTCATGTGTATTTTTCATCTCTGGTAACGAGATATGGGCTGTGTCCAAAATCACATATTTCCACATATGATAAAAGTAGTATGTCCGAATTCACAGTACTCAAAGTACCCGGATGACCTACTACTTCAGGCGAGATCCTAAATTGTGCAAAAGATTGACACTTTACTATCCCATTTTAGAATGGCAGTGAAGCGATGCATCTGATGCTAGTAGGTCGCATGATAATGATAAGTATGGGTTACATTAATAGTACACACATTCATACTACAGAGTGTAAGTACCTACTCAAGAAAGTATGCGTTTTTGGAGGCAGCCATTGTCCATATATCCATATAATTCTTCACAGTATAAATTACTTTTTCTTTTTCTTTTCTTTTTTTTTTTTTTTGTCAAATGTCATCCTAGAACAGAAAAGAAAACATCAAGCTTGTTTGAAACACAGGCCTGTACAACAAAGTTGAACAAACTAATGATTGGGTTGTATTATTGCAAGTTGACAAAATTAAATACTTGTAAATTAAATAATTGTAATTATTTCTCAAGAAAATTACATTCAGTCACATAAAACATGAAGACGATGCGATTCTCTTCTCTTGAAAGCATGATCAACTTCATTATTTGATGAAGAGAATTTTATGAAAATGAAAAGTTCATTCTAATTAAAATAGCTATATATATATATATAGCAAAGCATCATATAAATATTTTTATTAGATATTACACCAACTCTAAAGCAGATAAAGGCCATATGGAAATCTACATCTCTTGAATTAGAAAGAATCTAATTTTGTCCATCTCTAAAAATAAAGCATAGATCTCTAAACTCATTTAATTTGAAATGTCAGAGACGGGAAGTGCTTCAGAGATGTCACTGTGATCACAGCTGCTTGGTTCAACTTACTAAAGCTTTGTGGAACAGGTCCCAAGGAAACGGAATACAAAAACGTAAGAAATTTTCATTGCTTGCTGTTTGTAAAGATGTTTTAAAAGTTTGATTTTTTATTAAAAATCAAGTCTTGTACAGCTCTTTTATCTCATCATTGAAATTTAATTTCATAAAATCATAAAATAGCACTGTCGGTTTACAGCTAAGAGGTCCTTGCTTTGAGTCCCGACAGACCCAGGGTGACTTTCTGCTGGTATTTATGCTCCATTTTCACCCACAATTCCCCCCTCTGTCAAGACTGTTTCCCTGCTTATGGTCTGAGATCCCTGTGACTTTAGATCAATGAGATCCTGTCCAGAACTGACTCGAAACCTTTTCAAAGACATAGCCACATCAAGACCTTATTCATTTATCCAACTACAACTAAAAAAAATACATTAAAGGGGTAAATATAAAGTTGAAACAATCTGTTGTGCTGTTTCAGAGGCTGTTTCATCCACTTGGGACAATAATACAACAGAGAAAATGTACAAACACCTCTCAGGACTTGACGATAGTGGTCCAGCACCAATTCACATAGATTGGCACGGAGGTTGCAAAGAGCAACTAAACAGTGCACTAGTTTTTTTTATGAAATACATAACGGGAAATATTTTCATTATGAATGAAAACATGACACAGACATACAAACATAGAATACTATATTACATTCACAACTGTTTGGCGCTACTCTCCAAAGCTACATCTATATGCCAATGGTGTAAATATGTCACACATATCATGCACAGCATGTCAGTGACAACACAGAAAAGTTTAAGTACTAGCTTATTCCTGTAATATGCACTACAATATATCAAACCGTTGTCAATCATAAAAATAAAGATGCCCTCAAAAAAGACAAGTACATATAAAGTTTAATGAAGTTTTTAGAAAAGAAAAAGAAATAAATGGTGTTAAAACATCAAAACACTTTTTGTTATATTTGGTTTTCTTACAAAATAATTGCTACCTATTTACAGTACCCTGTGCACAAACCCTGCCTATGAGATACGGTAGAAATGGTATCACTTCCAATACATCCAATATTTCGTGCATCTAAAACTAGGCACAATTATTTACAAATGTCTCTTTTATTCCTGTTTTGTAGATGTCCGCAGTTCATTGCATTTGTTGTATAATTCATGGCATTACATTCCCCTGGGATAAAGACCGGCTCATCTCAGTGTGGACGAAGTATGTTTTGAGCTCTCCTTTCCCTTTCACATTTATTATTCCTCTGCATGTGCACATGTAGCCTAACGTCTGCAAGATACGGCTCGTCTCTTCTGTAACCTGCAAACACATCCACAAGGGAATTAAATGTATTAATGAGTCATTACATTGCACTGTTCTGAATCTCACTGGTTTTACATGGAGCTACTTTACCTCGACTAATATATCTATTAAAAGGACTCGAGGCAATTTAAAGATTTTAAATCAACAAGAATTTATGGTTCTGTATCTTTTTTTATAAATTTCACAGATATACTGTATTGGGGGGGGGGGGAAACACTCTGGTAACACTTTACTTAAAGGGGTGTGCATAAGACTTACATGATACCTTCATAATCATGACACGAGGGTTAATGCATGTTTATGACAACTGTCATTAAGTGTCATTCGCTCAATTATGACATTTTTAATGCAGATATGACATTGTTTGACATTGTTACTAATACATTATAGCCTGTCAGTGTCTTGGTAATGACCATTTGACATTACTAAGACAACACAACCTGTCATAAATATGTCATGAAAATGACATAGCAGATTAATGATCTGTCAGATCATTAATCTGCTAAGAAAGCACTTAGCTTTTAGCACTAGTCATGTGGTTGGTCTTGACATTGGCTGTCATGAGGCCATTATACATGTTAAGGACAAATTCAATGTGTCCCACTGTAGTTTAGGTCAAGAAAACATGACACAGTTATGATGACAGCCAATGTCTAAACCAAACATAATTAATCTGCTATGTCATGTTTATGACATATTTATGACTTGTGTTGTTGTTAGTAATGTCAAGTTGTCATGACAGGTTATAATGTATTGGTTTATGTCAAGTTGTCATAACAAAGACATCTCAAGCAATGTCATATCTATATTAAAAATGTCATAAGCGAATGACAGTTGTCATAAACATGCATAAAGCCTCCTTCATTCTCATGACATTGACATGACACCTTCACAATCATGACATGAAACGTCTTATGCACACCCCTTCAAGTAAAATGTTACCAAACATCGTATCTTACTTGTATTTTTCCCAGCACTCCTGTGCTGTCCATTCTGCTTGCGACATTCACTGTGTTGCCCCAGATGTCATACTGCGGTTTCTGAGCTCCAATCACCCCAGCTATTACAGGTCCATGATTAATACCTGCATATGGATGTTGATGCAGTATATAGGTTATTGTAAATTACATCTATTTCAGTTATGAAACTCTAGAGGGCGCAGGCTGTTTTTTACCTGCAATCTGCAAGCAATTGCATCATTACCACATGGCACAAGCTGATTGGCCTCTGCTGATCCTGCAGCCAATGACATTGCTTGCTCAACATTTAAACAGTCTAGTTCATTGTTTGCTGTAAGCTAGTCCTGCAGTGTGCTTTATGCAGAGCGTCAGCCCTGCAGTGTGCATAAATGCGGTGTCACTCAAATAAAAGTGAATAAAAGTCACTCAAAAGGCTTTTTCACTGTGGCTTCAGTCGACTTCACTTTTTTATGGGATGAGTAGTTCCTTTGCTCGGAAATGAAAATATGTACACAGGCTTGTACCTTTGACCTTTTTTGGATTTTCTCTTCGTTTTTTCACTCGAAATGACATGTCGTATGCTTATGTGTTCAGCCGTAGCTGGTTATCCTCAGACATGCTCTAATACTTAGACATGCTCTAAATGTCAATGGGAGAAATGAATGGGAAATTTACTTCCGGCACCAACGCTCTCTCGGGCTGATGCTCTAATAACTGCCGGTGCAAAATAAAAACAACAATTAAAGAGAGTCTTTGCGCTGATACACTATTAAAAGTTATTAATTCAGTAGGACAGAAGGCCTAGCTGTGAAATGCACGGCCCGCCACTGACTAATAGTAATAATGAGAGTTAGTTGACATGCAGTTGCAAAGTTTCTGTAGTCAACAGAATGTTCATAGGCCGATATATTTGTGGGATTGTCTCATAATGACTTTTTGGGTAACACTTTATTTTGATAGTCCACTTTAGACATTCTACTAACTGTAAGTAACTTTTCAACTACATGTCAACTAACTGTCATCAGAGTATTAGTAGACTGTCCACTTAATATCTGCTAACACTTTTTTTTTGTTGGTCCCCCAACAGACATTCCGCTGACTAACTTGGTAACTTGTAACTTGGCGACTACAAGTAAACTTATTCTCCTAACCCAAAGTCTAACACCTAACCATAACCTAATGGCGCTTTTCCACTGCATAGTACGGTACGGTTCGGTTCGGTACGGCTCACTTGTGGTGCTTTTCCACTGCATGGTACGGTACAGTACGGTTCGCTTCAGGTCGCTTTAAATGGTACCTGGTCTGTTGAGGTTCCAAGCGTACCGTACCGGTACTAAAATGTGGAGCCCGTTCTCATCCCAAAGCGCCATATAGGACGCTTTTGCAAAAGCGTAAATATCCAACGCACATGGCACCCTTTAACGTCAAATGAGACGCAGATATATTTGGACAGAAGGCGCCCCCTAGTGGTCTAACCCTTACCCTACACCATACCTAAACTTAACCATAACCGAAGCGTCTCATTAGACGTTAAAGGGTGCCATGTGCGTTGGATATTTACGCTTTTGCAAAAGCGTTGTATATGGCGCTTTGGGATGAGAATGCGTTGAAATGTGACGTGATTCGTGAAACACTGCAGATCACTGATTGGTCAGACAGAATCGTCACTACCAGCGTCACTACTAGCGTCATTGGATTTGCGACACGAGACACTTTTTTAGCAGTATTTTTGTTTTGCTGCCATCAGCCTCATTTTAAACACATTTTTCCGTCTAGCAGTTAAAAACAACCACATACCGAGAATCAGGAACATCATCCCCTCGATAGTCTCCATTGTTCCTGTGTTGTGGGTTTGAAAATGTGGCGCTTTTAAGATGATGTCATGGCAGTAGAGGCGCGCGCAAATAACGATCAGTCCCACACACTTTACTGCAGTGGAAACGCAAAGCGAGCCGAACTGTTCCGCGCCGAGTCGAAGCGTACTGAGCCGAACCGTACCGTACTATGCAGTGGAAAAGCACCATAACAGTCTACTGACAGTCTACTATAGACCATTTCACAAGATGTAAACAACACTGGTCCAGAAGCAATTCCTGTTTCAGTTTTTTAACACTACATAAAAGCTGGGATAAAATACAACCAACAGAACATTTAAAACTGAATCAAAAAGTTAAACAAACATCTTTAAGATGTTTTCTTTACATGTGAAATAAAGAAAACAGTTACAAACTGAAACAGGAAGTGTTTCTGGACCAGTGTTGTTTACATCTTGTGAAATGGTCTATAATATACTAATACTCTAATGACAATTAGTTGACATGTAGTTGAAAAGTTACTTGTAATTAGTAGAACGTCTAAAGTGACTATCAAAATAAAGTGTAACCACTTTTGGTTTGCTCAGGAGGCTAACAGAACGTCTCTGGTTACGTATGTAACCTTAGTTCCCTGAAGGGAACGAGACGCTGCGTGTAAACGCCGTGGGAACGCCTCTGCGTGACGAGTCATGAAGCACGTATGAAATCTGTCCAATGGCGAGACGGAACGTCATAGGCGGGGTGACGTATCGACCAGGAAACTATAAAGCATCCCCGAAACACAAGCGCAACAGCTTCTGATAGGACTGAAGCAAGCGCTCACGGGCATGCTGGGAGTATGGCATAGACACGCAGCGTCTCGTTCCCTTCAGGGAACTAAGGTTACATACGTAACCAGAGACGTTCCCATTCAGGGAACTTCGAGCTGCGTGTAAACGCCGTGGGAACGCTAATACCAACGCCGCCATGCGAGCAGGTGTCCGTTGTATGAATATCAGAGTGCACATTCTGACGAAAGCATCTGAGCCCCAGGGGTGGAGCTGAAGTCCAGATGGTAAAACTTCACAAATGTGTGAGGTGAAGACCATCCTGCCGCCTCACAGATGTCACACAAGGGAACTCCTGATAAAAATGCCTTAGAGGCAGCCATACTCCGGGTTGAATGAGCCCGGACAGCCAAGGGAGAAGGCTGACCAGAGGACTCATAAGCAAGTGAAATGGCCTCGACCACCCACTTACTCATTCTCTGCTTAGACGCCGCAGAACCTCTATTAGGAGGCCCAAAGCAGACAAATAATTGTTCTGATTCCCTCCACAGGGCAGCTCTGTGGACATATGCGTCTAAGGCCCTCACCGGGCAGAGCAGATTTAGTTTCTCCTGGTCTGGTGTCCGAAACGGAGGAGGACAGAAGGCCTGTAGCACTATAGGTTTGACAACCGTAGTTGGAACCTTCGGAACATACCCTGGTCTAGGGAGGATGAAAGCCTTCGCCATACCGGGAGCAAATTCCAAGCACGAGGGGGAAACCGACAGCGCCTGAATATCTCCAATCCTCTTTAGGGAAGAGATGGCTAGGAGAAAGATGGTTTTGAGAGTAAGAAACTTCTCAGGCACCTCATCAATGGGCTCGAAAGGGGCTAAACAGAGCCCCTCCAACACAACCGCTAGATCCCAGGTCGGTACCCTCGTACGCACTACCGGCCTCAGCCTCAGGATACCACGAAGGAAACGGGTTACCAGGGGATGTCTCCCAAGAGAAGCTCCACTCAAAGGGACATGGTAAGCGGATAGGGCCGCCACGTACACCTTTAGTGTGGAGTACGATAACCCTGTGGAGAAGCGTTCCTGAAGGAATTCCAGCACTGCCGGCAACGGGCAGTTAACTGGATCCAACTGTCGCTCTCCACACCAAGAGGTGAACAGTTTCCACCTCGAGGCATACAACTTCCTCGTGGATGGGGCTCTGGACTGGAGGATGGTCTCCACGACCTCAGTCGAGAGACCTGAATCTATGAGCTGGGCCCCCTCAGAGGCCAAGCCCACAACCTCCACAGTTCCGGACGGGGGTGGAGTATCCCCCCGTCCGCTTGAGACAGAAGGTCCCTCCTGACCGGAATCTCCAGAGGAGGACCCTCGAGAAGGGAAATCAGGTCCGCAAACCATACCCTGGTTGGCCAACGGGGGGCCACCAGAAGTACACTGGCCCCCTCCTGGCGAATCCTTTCCAGAACCCCTGGGAGCAGAGCAATCGGGGGAAAAGCGTACAGGGGTGCCCTCGGCCACTCCTGTACCAACGCATCCAGCCCCAATGGAGCTGGAGGACTCAGGGAAAACCACAGCGGGCAGTGTGAGTTCTCCCTGGACGCAAAGAGGTCCACTTCGGCCCGACCGAAGTGTCTCCAAAGGAGCTCCACCACCTCGGGGTGAAGTCTCCACTCCCCGGGCCTCGGCCCCTGCCTCGACAGGATGTCCGCTCCCCGATTTAAGTATCCTGGGATATAAATCGCTCTCAGCGACCGAAGTTTCCCCTGGGACCACAACAGGATCTGGCGCGCCAGCTTGTACAATGGACGTGAGCGCAGACCCCCCTGGTGGTTTATGTAAGAGACCACAGACATGTTGTCTGACCGGACAAGAACATGATGATCTCTGAGGTCTGGGAGAAAGTGTTTCAAAGCCTGAAACACCGCCATCATCTCTAGACAATTTATATGCCATCGGAGATGATGGTCTTGCCACAGCCCGCGGGCCGAGCGACCACTCATGATCGCTCCCCAGCCCGTGAGAGAGGCATCCGTCGTCACCGTTACCCGGCGACACGGAGTTCCCAGCGCAGGTCCCAGGGACAGGAACCAAGGTTCTTTCCACATAGCCAGGGCACGGAGACCACGTCGCGTGACCTTGATCTTGCGGAGCGGGTTTCCCCTCGGGGAGAACCCCTTGGTCCTGAGCCACCACTGTAGTGGTCTCATGTACAGCAGGCCGCACGGTAACACGTTGGATGCTGCTGCCATCAGACCCAGAATTCTCTGGAATTCCTTTACAGTGAGTGACTGGCCTAGCTTCACTTGCGTGACAGTCGAGATAATCGAGGCTATACGAGCCGGCGACAGACGTGCCTGCATCGTCGTCGAATCCCATACCACGCCTAGAAAAGTGGTCCGCTGAACTGGCGAAAGCACACTCTTCTTGGCGTTGAGTCTCAACCCCAACCTTCTGATGTGGGCGAGGACGGCATCTCGATGCCGAATCGCCTGATGCTCTGATTGAGCCAGAATCAACCAATCGTCGATGTAATTTAAAATGCGAATGCCCTGGAGATGCAGCGGAGCCAAGGCCGCGTCCATGCATTTCGTGAAGGTTCGAGGAGATAACGCTAGGCCGAATGGAAGGACCCGATATTGGTACGCTTCGCCCCCAAAAGCGAACCTCAGGAACTTCCGATGTTGCGGAAGGATGGAGATATGGAAGTACGCGTCTTTTAGGTCTATCGTGACAAACCAGTCCTCGGACCTGATCTGTGACACGATCTGCTTGAGAGTCAGCATTTTGAACTTGAGCTTCCCTACTGACTGATTTAAGAGGCGCAGGTCTAAAATCGGGCGCAGCCCCCCATCCTTCTTCGGAACAATGAAGTACCGGCTGTAATACCCCAGCTCTCTGTCGGGAGGAAGAACTCGTTCTATCGCCCCCTTCATTAGCAGAGCTTTCACTTCTTGTTCCATAACCAGAGCCTGCTCGGGGGTCACCACTGTGGGCAAAATCCCCCGAAAACGAGGTGGACGCGACCTGAACTGGATCGCGTACCCGCGTTCGATAGTCTGCAGGACCCAACGAGATATATTTGGAAGACTTCCCCATTCTACCAGAAATTCTACTAAGGGTACCAGCCTCTCGAGACTGGCCTCTGGAGTAGTTTTTAAAACAGAAACAGCGCCCTGTGACCGCGCACAGGCAGGGTTCAACGACCGTTCTGTATCGCTCCTCGGAGCAAACGAGCGTCCCTCGGGAAATCGCTCGCTGGGACCGTCTGCACGCCCCATTACAGGCAGGGTTGGCAGAACGAACCCCTGAGGGCACCGAGAGAGAGCGGGCGCCGGATTCAGCGCCGAACACCTCTGTCTCACGGTGGGGACCACCCTCAGTAGCCTGACACCAGTGGCGTCAGGACTTCTTCGACGAAGCCTTCCTGGCGACAATAACCGTCCTCAGATCGGTTCTATCCCGGGAAGACCTCGCCTGAGAACGCCGCGTCTCAGCCCAGTTTTGCTGGGGAGGAGCCCGAGACGCGACGCTCTTCTTCTGCTGCGCCCTATGCGAGGAACCCGACGGGCGGGGCTGCTCTCGCCCAGCAGCCCCCGAAGGATGAGTACGGACGGGGAGACATTTCTGGAGCGCCGCTGCCTGCTTTTTTCCCTCTTGGAATCTCTCAATCACTGCGTTCACAGAACCACCAAAAAGACCTTCGGTCGACAGCGGCGCATCCAGGAGAAAAGCTTTATCTTTCTCCTTCATATTAGCCAGATTTAGCCATAAATGCCTCTCCGTGGCCACCAGGGCTGCCATAGAGCGGCCGACTGATCTGGCCGTCTCCTTGGTGGCACGGAGAGAAATATCTGCCGCCTGACGCAGCTCATTAATCACGTCAGTGCTGACGACCTCCCCCTCGCTCATATCCTTCAGCAGATCTGCTTGATACGCCTGGAGGATGGCCATCGTATGCAAGCAAGATGCTGCCTGTCCCGCCGCTGAATAAGCTTTGCCCACCAAAACCGAAGTATTTCTGAGTGGCTTGGTGGGCAACGCCGGTGTTTTAAAAGACGATGCCGTCTCAGGAGAAAGATGGCTCGCCAAAACTTCCTCCATCCTCGGCATCGCCCCATAACCGTGTCCCCTAGACCCAGCAATATTAGCGTACATAGAGGTCTGTTGTGTCAAAATTCTAGCTGACACTGGTTTGTTCCACGATCTACACACCTCGGTGTGTAGATCGGGAAAAAATGGCAAACACCGGCGTGGAGGTAGTGAGTGTGATTTTAAAAATCTCTCATCCATTTTACTTTTTACTCTCGACTCTTGTTTTTCAACTGGCCATTCAATGGTTAATTTTTCCACAGCCCGAGTCAAAACCTCCATCAGCTCTACATTCGCGGGAGACTGGGATGGCGAGTCCCCGATCTCCACTGAGTCCATAGACTCTGCATCCACACTTTCAACATCCAGCTCCTCAGAACTGGATAATTGAAGTGATGGCGCCTCAGCCCGGGCAGGAGAAACCGCAACGCGGACCCCCGCAGCGAGAACTGAGGCACTGGATCTACCAGGTAAGGGCAGAGAAAGGGCGGGGCCCGTCTCAATCCCCGCTGATAGATCCATCTGCGAACCCCACGACGCAAGCCTTCGCTGTGCCTCGGCAGCAGCGGGACCCGAGCCGCGGGGAGCGCGCACCGAACCACTCTCCTCGAAGAGTGCCCGGCGGGAGCGAAGTGTCTTCATGGACAGACACTCGCAGTGCTCACAGCCGGCCCCTCGAGAGCCGACTGAGCATGCTGCACTCCCAAACAAACAACACACAGATCGTGTGTATCCCCACCCGTGATGAAGCGAGGGCAGGGATGAACACACTTTCTGAAATTCTGCTGTTGTTTGCTCGCCATATTTTCCAATATATATATATATACAATATCAGACAGACAGACAATATTCATACATAGAGCGCTTGTGAAGACTCAGAAGCTGTTGCGCTTGTGTTTCGGGGATGCTTTATAGTTTCCTGGTCGATACGTCACCCCGCCTATGACGTTCCGTCTCGCCATTGGACAGATTTCATACGTGCTTCATGACTCGTCACGCAGAGGCGTTCCCACGGCGTTTACACGCAGCTCGAAGTTCCCTGAATGGGAACTTTCGGAAGATTTATATCAATGAATGGGAATGATAGATGAACGCTGTAATACTAATGTTGTTCACCCAAACAAAAAATAATTTTAGGTCTCATAGATTTAAATCTGTGAATATGGTTCAATAGACTTACTACTGAAAAAAATGCAGGAGGAGACAGTGATGAAGCCAATAAGTATATGGGGGTGATTAGAAGGGCATGGTGGACACAGAGGGCAAGGGGCAATTTTGGCCATATACAGTATATATTTGCAAATAAATCTGCAATCTCCAAAAAGCTAATTCAAATATATTTATCCTAATGATGTTGAAAACATTTGCTTAAAACCCAATTAATCGCTGTTCATTTGTATTATTTGTCTCTTTTTAAATAATACATAATATATAAGACACACTTAACCCTCTGGGCTTCTTCGGTCAAAAATGACCGAAAACTGTTACGTTTTGAAATGTTTCATTTTTTTGCTTGATCGGATCGGGCTGAAACTTGGTGACTTTTGTTGCATTACCTATATGAACACACAAAAAAATCAAGGAGATGATTCTGATTTGTTAAAGGGTCGTAAAAAAAAAAAGTCACACTTAGCTTCCTCCCGGTCAAAAATGACCGACATAGGAAATGAATGGGAAATACGAAAAAACAGGAAAACTCAGAGAAACTTTTGGTGGTACAAGCTACAGATCAGCAACTGTGCAGAAAAAAAGTGTACAGCAATGGGTGACACTCTAGAACATCAAGAGTGCAAAAAACCCCACACACACACGCACACAAACACACACACTACACAGATAAACTGGCAAGACTGCACCAGCAAATTTGTAGAATATGAAAAATAAAATCAATAAATGAGAAAAAAAATCTTGCTCAAATGCGCACTCACACACACACGCACACAGTCATGAGAAATCATGTCTAAACCAACAAAAAGAATCAAAAAGCCTTTCTATGTATTTGAATAGGAAGCTATAGGCAGCCTACAGGCTGTACAGGACATTGCACACATGTAACTATTTTTTAAAGCCACTAGGTGGCGCTCTTCTACTTGAATTATTTTATTTTTTTTATTAGCTGACACTCTATTTTGATGTGAAATGTTGTATTTATTGAAAAAAAAATATATATATATATAAAATAAAAATATGTATATTAATTCTAATGGAAAAAATAGCTCATAAAAATTATATAATTAATGCAAAGTATCATAAAAAATAATATATCAGAAAATATTATAGAACAAAAATATATTTGAATGGTTATCCTGGGAAGAAGTAAAGTTAAATTTTAAGGCTTCGTCCGTTTTTGACCGGGAGAAAGCTAAGTGTAACCCATTTACGAAGAAGCCCAGAGGGTTAAAGACTCATACTGCAGCATTTTAAACAGAGACATGGCCATTGCATCCCTGTATATTCTTCATAAGCATTTGATGCTCAGACCCCAATAATAGTAGTCTTTTGCTTTCACTCACCCACTCTGAGTTTGAAGTCATTGAAGGAATGTTTATTGATGACATCAAGCTTCCCCACTAGTGCAAAGGCAAACTCCAGCATGGTACCAATGTGCATGTACTGCCTGTCATGCTCCTAGAAACATGAACGGCCAAAACAATGGGTTAAACTTTATTTTAGTTCACTTTAGACGTTCTACCAACTATGAATAAAAAGTGTTACCAAACAATGAACTCACACCAATGATTTACTTAATATATCTTAATAGTGTAGAATTGGACTCCAAAATTTTACAAGAATTACAAGAAAATTGTATTAAATGAATTAAAGTAGACAAACTCACTTTGATAGGAATCCCACTATTTTTCCCACACACACAAAAAAAAAAGTATAATTTGACAGACAGGTTGATTGAATCCATACATTCCTAATACCTGAGTATATTCTGGCCCTGGGCTGGCATTAAGTCCAGTGGCTGCCATATATGTGCTTCCAATGGTCTTTATCTTCTCCACTCCACTGAACTTTGGCTTAGAGAGCAACTACACAGGAAATACAACATAACCATACAGTTAACATCAACCAAACAATCAAAACTGCTTTGTGAAAAGGGACTGCATCATGGCAATATTTATTTTTAGACAAAATAATATGAATTTCATGGGCGAATGCAATTCTATAGCAAACCAGCAGCATTTGCACACCACAGTTTGAAGTACACTTCAATGGGAAAAAGTTAAAGAGTAAAAAAGGAAACAGCTATTTTTTTCCTACAAAATACATGAAGCAATATGTTACCTCATCAAAGTCTGCAATGATCTCGTTGAGCAGTCTGAGGCACTCAAGACCCTCCTTGTTTACGTCGGATTCTGTGTAAAACTCTTTGAAGTCCGGGATAGAAGCAAACATCACACACACCAGGTCATATGATTGGTGATACAGATCCTGTCATTCACAGAGGAAAAGGAAGCTGAGGTATAAAATATCTGAAGACTGACTTTCAAACTAAACAAAGAAAAAAAAAAACATTATTTTAAAAGTGTAATCTCAACCAATTTTCCCTCAAAACTTTTACATGATGGAAGTCGGTATGAAAGTATTAGGACATATTACAACTTTGCGGTACACCTTTGAAGTACAATAATAGTATTGCATTCTATTTTCAGCATGTTATGAATCTGGATGCATACAAACAGTAAACAAATTGCAGTACATCTTATTATTGTTCTTTCCATTCTCACCTCGTTCTTCCAGTTCCTGGCCAGGAAGTGCTCTGCTACATGGGCTGGCAGAACATTCTCCAGCAGAACGCGATTGAGATTTTCCATGGTTTCTATTTCCTCACATTCCTTCTTGAATTTGTTCTTCCACAGGAAATCCAACCTACAGTAATATTCATTCTGTTACAAGAGGACACAGAGGTAAAGAGACTGGAGGTCACAGCGCTATTTCAGTTACAAACACCACACAGAGCATCTTTATTTTTAAAAGAAAATCTTATTCTCAAAACACAACACATGATACTTTTAAAACATGAGCTTTTTGTTTAAAACTTTGGTTCCCTTTGGAATGGGAATTTCATCCCTCTAGGACACTTTGGGTAATTTTTTTCTGCCCGTCACTCTTCAAGCACTTCAAAACACGACAATGAACTTGACATTGGATGGCGAAAGCCTATGACGTACTACTGGTGCGACCGGGAGTATGAAAGGACGCCCGTAGAACAAGTCATCAGCTCTTTGTCTTTGGGACCCTTTTGTCTCAGTGTGTGAGAAATATTGGGAGCAGAATAAGTGCTGTCAGCTCTTGAGGGAAATGTATATGAAGAGTTCAGATGCAAAAGCCTCTAAGTGCCATTTGAAGTTCTCTTCTAGAATAATCATTTTTATCAAGCTTGTATATTTAAATTCAGTAATTTCACTTAAATGGCAATGAAGATTACCTATGAATTGCCATTTAAGTGAAATTACTGAACTTAAATATACAAGCTTGATAAAAATGAACATTCTTGAAGAAAATTTCAATTGGCATTTAGAAGCTTTTGCATCTGAACTCTTCATATATATATATATACATATACGCACTGTGATGAGTCATGGTGGGGAGCTCTGCTCTGGCTTGATTATCTTCTTTAGGGACCAGAATCAAGCTTTTGCACCTCACGTTTATGACATTGCGTTTGCTGAGGCAGCGAAAAGGTTTCGGATCGCAGGGAAAGCAGAGATGAACTGATGGCGAGCAAACAATAGTGTGTTCCTTCCTGCCCTTGCTACTTCACAGGCAGGGATACAAATGCGTTTTGCATAGTTTGTTTGGGAGTGGAGAATAGTACGGTGGCCGAGAGAGCTCACCGCGCTGCAACCTGATGAAGACGAATGCAAATTCAAAAAAAACGTTTGCAACTATAAAAACGCATTCAAATACAAAAATACATCCGCAAATTAAGAAAAACATCTTCATCCGTTTCACAACACAACCAAATACAGAAACGCGCTGCAAATAACACGGTCCACAACGGAAATGTTTCCGGGGAACCAAATAAGTGACGGACCCGACTGGGACTTGCTTATTGTTCGCGAGCTTCCCTATGCCCTACTCCCTTCAAAGGGCAGACGGCAAAGCTCTTCAAGTGGGAATTTGGCGTGAGCATGACACCTAGTGTGTCATTTATGTAGCCGTTTGGCACTTGATGAAGGGATAAACAACAGACAACGTAACAACGCAGCACTTTGTCCATCAGCTGTATAGCTGTTCTGATGACAGAAATATAATGATTAACATAACGGTTGCAAATAAATTATTCATTTTTTATTTTTACTTTATAAAAATCTGTTAAAATATCCGTTTTATATATCTGTATGTCAGTGCCATACATTACCTAACATTTTTAGGAAACTCGGGTCGGGTCCGTCACTTATTTGGTTCCCCGGAAACATTTCCGTTGTGGACCGTGTTATTTGCAGCGCGTTTCTGTATTTGGTGGTGTTGTGAACGTTTGCAGTGCGTTTCTGTATTTGGTTGTGTTGTGAGTACTTGGAGCACAGGTGTGTTGTGGAACTGATGAAGATGTTTTTCTTAATTTGCGGATGTGTTTTTGTATTTGAATGCGTTTTTATAGTTGCACACGTTTTTTTGAAGTTGCATTCGTCTTCAGGTTGCAGCGCGGTGAGCTCTCTCCATTACAAGAGATTACTACTTGCCAGATTACCACATGCTCTGCTCCTGAGTTTCACTGTTCGAGGATGATGGTCAGGTTCGAAAAATAATGTTGGTGGAGGGGTTCAAGACGGACTCAGTCTTTTCCCTTCCCTCACCCACGGAATTCAGCGCTCTCGCTTTGGTTTCGCAAACCTGAGTTGCGGTTTCTTCGGCCTTGAGTGAGAGCCCGTTGCTTCAGCTGTCTAGCTGTGAGGAGGTAAATGTGCTGAGAATCGATGCAGGGGGAAATCGAGGACTTGCCATCCTTGTCCTCTGCTCTTGAGGGGGATGGCTGTGTTCATTCATAGAAATTCCCAGAGTGTACAGGAATGTGGTATAGGGTTTTGGTCCGCCCCTGTTGACTTTTGTTCTTGAGGGAAGAAAGTCTTATGCAATAAAGTATGTAGTGACTCGTATCTTGCGTTTGCCTTGTCAACGCATAGATTACGAGTCTGTAGAGAATATATAATGTGGAGGGAATTGAGCAGATGGGAGACTCCCTTTCTCTCATTTTTTTTTTCACTGCAAACTAATGATGTGTAATTATGCAAGCTTTGAAACTATTCTTAAAACTATTCTATATATTCTGCCTTTCATCCAGACCATGTTTAGTTGTCCGATTGATAATTGGCTGCATTTAATTAAATGATCAATTCGTTCCTGTGACTTTGAGGAGTTAGATGTATGTATTAATTCAGATTTCCATGTATTATATTTGTTGTAGTGCAGGGCGCTTTTCTTCCCTGTACCCAATACAGCACAATAGAATGCAATTGAAGATGAATGGGGGACTATTTCTTCTTCAATTGAAGACTATTCCGTGAAGACCCACTTCTTCAATGGTTGTATTTTTTGTGAGTAAACTTAAACATTATTTATATGAGTATGGGCAGTACCACACTTTGTGTTCTCATTTCCTATTTGGTTTTTAGTACCTAAATACAACAACACTATAGAATACAATTGAAGAAGAATGGGCTATTTCACGACTCACTTCCCACTTCTTCAATTGCTGTTTAAAGGCATATGGGGAGTACCGCGCTTTGTACAATAACAGATTTAAGAAATAGAAACGTAGAGTGATATTTTCTCCTGTACCTAATACAGTTCTATGGATTATAATTGGACAATAATAGGCTATTCCGCTGCTAGCATCCCACTTCTTCAACTGCTGTGAATGCACAGTTTATAAGTAGTACCGCATTTTGCTTTCCTATTTCTTATATCTGTTCTAGTACAGAGTTGTATTTCCCCTGTACCTGACACAGCACTATTAATTACAATTGAAGAAGAATGGGCTATTCCACTAAATGGGCTAGTCCACTGATTAGAATACACACTTTTAGTACTCTAATTCCAGCGCTCGACTGGACCATTGGAAGAATAATGACAGGGCTGGATCGACCTCCTTCCTGTCAGGTGAACATCCCTTCAGTATGTGCGTTCTAAGCAAACTCAGCTCAGGGCAGGATTCAGAAGCTGTTGAGAAGTCCTCCATAGACAGAAGGTAATCCAGAGAAGACTGCAGCACCAGGACGGTACACAATGTCATAAGAAAAACCCAGCAGCCGGGCTGACCACCTCACCACTCTCATTCCAGCACGTCCAATTCCTTTTGTAGCCAGCAAAGTGGTTAATGCTTTGTGACCTGTTTGTGACGTAAAGTGATGTCCCCACAAGAGAGAACGCCGTTTCTTTACTGGCTACGGCCTCTTTTTTCCACTGTGGAGTATTTTCTTTCAGCCACAATGAGGCAAAGGAAACAATGTATTCTACATCATCTGCGTGGAGTCGTGTCAACACCCCTCTAAGACCATAGTCCGATGCATCAGTAGACATGATAGTTGGAAGACTAGGATCAAAGAGCATGAGAACTGGGCTCTCAACCAGCCCTGCTTTCAATTTATTAAAGCATGTTTCTGCTTATGCAGGCCATTCAAACAAAAATCGAAGTTGCATTTCTCAGAAGAGAACACAGTGATTCCTAAAACAGGAATGGCTGTACAATGTCTCTGGCAGAATAACTGCAGAGCCGGTATCCACTACAAACTCAGTCTCCATAGACAGGCCTATCTCAGTAGAAATGTGCACTAGACATTTAATCCTGTCTGTAGAATTGTCACAGTTTGTATCGCAGATGTGCACTTCGGGCAAAACTTCATGGACTAGTGTTGACGATTGGCAAATTTAATTATTAATAAAGCTGGTTAATTACTGCAGCACCAACCTGAGACTTTCTCTCATATGGTATGCAGCTTGAGCTTTCGACATAAGGAATTAGTCACGATAGCTGCTGGTGTGTATGGAATGGGGACTCATTTAGAGTCTTTGGGTCTCATTCATGAAACATTCGTAAATATACGAGTAAATATGAGAGTGATTTGCGCGTAAAGAGACCTTCCTGAAAACTCTTCTCCTGATTCACAAATACTTCGTAAACCTCAGATGTGATAGTGAAACGTGTGTGTTCCAATGAATTCCAGTGAATTCCAACTAGTCGTAAATGGGATGCACGTTCATTCTCAATTACCATAAATCCCGCCCATTATGCGAATGAAAAAGAAAGATTTCTCAGATGCAGAAATTTAAGTTTTATTATCTGAAGTTCATTCAAAACGGCACAGTTTATTTTCAAGCGTACATAGTGGCGTATGATGTCCTAAAAAAGGCAGCATCTTGGCAGCATATTACAGATGCAGTTAATGGAGTTTCATCTGTTAATCGAACAGTCCCAGAAATCAGAAGAAAATGGTTCGACATTAAGCTTGACAGCAAAAAACTAATTAGTTCACTTCGGAAAAATCGTATTCAAACTGGAAACCGCCATCGATCACCAGATCTGTTATGGCTCTCATAATAAAAGTAAAAAGAAAAACCGTATATAATTACCACTATATAAAATATTTTTTCAAAATGCTGTTTAAATATGTACCCGATTAAGGTGAATTAAAATGCAGCCCTATTAATGAGCAAAACGTTCGGATGTTAAGCGCACCATTTATGCGTGGCTGGGAGCAGATGTAGATTTCTTGCGTATCAGCTAACATTTGGAAAATACGAACATTTTAATGAATCCGAAAATTTACGCCAGAACCACTTCAGACGATTTACACACAAATTCGTTCTGCTCGTGTTTCATGAATGAGACCTTTTGAGTTTAATGTCAGCCAATGAGGCACTCATGCCTTTAGCATGGAAGCGTGTACATTCGTTCCCCAAAGTGTCCCCAAAATGGATGAAGTGCGAGTTCCCATTTGAAAGGGAATGTAACCATGTAACATCATTCGTATAACCATGATTCCCAGAGAAGGGGAACGAGACACTGCATCTCCTTGCCATGCTTTCAGATATTCTTGCACACATCTTCTTCAAACAAGAGGTGATGACATGTTCTACAGGTGCCCTTTTATACTCCAAGTTGCACCAGTAGTACGTCACAAGCTGTCGTTGCCCAATATCAAGTTTATTGACGCATTTTCACACATGCTCCAGAGACCGGTCATTACCCAAAGTGTCCCCAAGGGGATGCAGTGTCTCATTCCGCTTCGCGGGGAACCATGTTTACATACATATCCTTTCTTATATTCACCAGGGTTGGGTTTGCTTGATAAAAAAATTTAGTCAATAACAGTAATATTGTAAAATATTAATACCAACATTGAAAATTCTGTCATACTTTACTCAATCTCATTCAAGGTTTGGAACAACTTGAGAGTATTTCTTCTGTTGATTAACAGCATTCTTCACAATATCTTGCTTTTAGTTCAACGGAAGAAAAAAACTCTAGGAACAACTTGAGGGTGAATAAATGATGATAGAATTCCCATTGTTGGGTGAAATATCCTTTTAATATTTCAAATGACCTGTTTTCTATTGTTATATATCTCAAATTGATATTTTTCTGTGCAAAGCTCAATTTTCAGCAGCCATTACTCCAGTCTTTAGCGTCACATTATCCTTAAGAAATAACTCTAAAATGCTGATTTGGAAACCCTCTTGTTGTGCTGCTTAATAAGTGTGGGAACCACAATTCAGTGTCTTTAATTCTTTGAACAAAAAAGTTTAAAAAAAAATGCATTTACTGGAAACAAATCATTTGTAACATTATAAGTGTATTTACAGTCATTTGTATTTTACAATGTAATGGGTCCTTGCTAAATAAAAGTAGAAATTAAAAAAGAAAAAACAATGATGAGAAAAATCATGGTGATAAGCAAAACAAATTACAAACAAACCAATATTGAATCCTAGTACATATTTTTTCTTTTTAATAATTAGCTTTCACAGAACATGTATTATGACACTTTTGTCTAAACCTGGAGACAGTGAAACATAAAAGAAAGAAACAAACTGTTGAAGGAAAATAAATCTAAATCTACTGGATTTACCACAACTTCTGGATAAATTGATCATAAAATGATCACAATTATAGATAAACAAATAAACAAGTTAAACATGTTTTCATGCCATTCATTGCATGGTGGGAAGAGAGTTTGAATCCTTATTTTAAAGGGTTAGTTCACCCAACAATTTAAATTACATTTACTCACCCTCATGTCGTTCCAAATCCGTAAGACTTTTGTTCACCTTTGAAACACAAATGAAGATATTTTAAATAAAATTGAGAGATTTTTGTCCCTCCATTGACATCTACGCAACGACTACTTTGACGCTTCAAAAATATAGTAAAACTAATCCATATGTATCTGGCGGTTTAGTTTTATGAATAAACAATCACTTTATATGATGAAGTGATTTAATTTAGGCTTTTATTCATGTATAAACCTTAATCAGTGTACATAAACAGAAGCTCAACCATACTTGCTTGACACACGAGAACAAACCTCACTGGTTCTTGTGGAAGCTCAAACATGCACATGAGAATGAACCTCATTGGTTCTCGCATGTCACGTAAGCATGCCCGAGCTTGATCATTACTGAAGTATGCGTTGATTAATGTTTACATGTGAATAAAAGCCTAAATTAAATCTTTCCATCATATAAAATATTCATGATTTCATCTTGTTTCTTCAGGAAATTTGGATTAAACCGCCCGATTTACACAGATTTTTTTTGTCAATGGAGGGACAGAAATCTCTCAGATTTCATAATAAATATCTTCATTTGTGTTCCAACTTCATTTGTTCATCCAAAGATGAAAAAAAAGTCTTACAGATTTGGAACAACATGAAGGTGAGTAAATCGTAAATGTTTATGGTGAATTAACCCTTTGACACCTTTATTTGGTGACAATAACCTTCAAATGCTTGCTAAACATTTACAAAATCAAATGTCATATGGCAAACTCTTTCAGAATATATATATATATATATATATATATACAGTACTGGGTTTCTTTATCATTGATCAGATTACACTGTCAATTGCATTCTTATCATTACAATTCTTCTTGACATCTATCTACTGTATGACCGGCATGCAAGGTTTGAACTCCCGCTCTGGATCCTATCCGTAAAAGGTCTTAATTCTTAATTCCATAATTCTGGAGGATCTGGCCATTGAGAACCTTTGGAAAAGTATAAACCTGAATTGTGATAAGTTATGTAGATCATCCAATTCATTGTTGTCAGTATTTCCCTAATTCCATATAATTCCTTATATTCTAATAAATTGCCATAATTTATTTATTTTATATATATATATATATATATGTTATTGAAATTATTAATTACTTTGAATTATATATATATATATATATATATATATATATGTTATTGAAATTATTAATTACTTTGAATTATATATATATATATATATATATGCAAAATATTACCATTTAAAAACACTGATCGATAAGGAGATTCACAGTGACCACATATTAAACTATACATAAAATTAAAAAATGCATTACATTTATTTGTCATTGCAATTCAACCCCAAGGGTTCTTAATTTATTGCAAGTAGGTATAGAAAACTGCACTCTTGTCCCTTTAATAAACAGAGTGGGATCTGTGATTGCTTTGTAACATAAGCCACAAGAAGGAAATGAACAGACTTATAAAGAAGTGAATTAAATCAACACGCCTGTCTGAAATTACATGGACAAGTGAGGTTGGACAAACAACCTGAGGAGAGTGTCCCTGAATATCAATCTGTCCATCTATGCTTCTACGCTATAAAAAAAAAAAATACAGCTCAAGTTCAGACTATATGTTTGGTCACACTGCATTATTAAAAACAGTAATACTAATTAACTACATGTACTGAAACACCCATGCAATCAAGGTCAGAGTTCCCTTTCGAAGGGAACTTCGAACTGCGTCAAGCGCTATGGGGAAACACCTCAGCGTGACTGATGACTGAAATACTGTAGAATCACGACAATCCTATTGGCCGGCGTCAGCCATGATGTCATGCTCTAGCGCGACCAGGAAGTATAAGAGGAGAGCCTAGACAACATGTCGTCCACTCTTTTCGTCTTCAGGGACTGTTTCACTATGAAACTGAAACTATGGCAAACAAGGGAAGCCTGCCGACCCGTGTGAGAGGTTTCCTGAGAGGCTACCTTTGTGGCTTTGTCTGGGTGAAGAGCACGCACGCTCTGTTCTCGAGGACAAGCACTCCGCTTTTTTCTCAATGAGAGCGCTCCGTTCTCGTCTGTCTTTTTTCTCGAGGGAGGATTGACAGTTATCTTTCTTCGCGGTTTGGGTCCCCGCTCGTGCCAAGGCCGAGAGGAGACTAAGATCGCGGGGATCTCAGAGGGAGCTCGTTGACGAGTTTGAGAGAGGAGTGAATCTCTCAGAATCGTCGACGGGTGATGAGAATGGACTGTTGGGGCGGGGATGCGCGCTCTGACGCATCCTCTCGTCCAACAGTCAGTGCTCTACTGAACGCGCCGGCCAGGCTGAAAAAAAAAAGGAAATAATGCCATGGCAGCACGTCAGAGGGGAAGCGTTCAAGAAAAATAATAATAATAATCTTGATGAGCGCTTTCTCTCTGGTCAAACCAGACACCATTAACAGAGTATTTAGCACTATGTGCCTCCTTCAGTTAAATTGAACATAGACAGGCTGTAATAATGGCCTCCGTTCCCCTCCTGGATAGGATGGGTTTCCATTACGGTGTGGTGAGATTGCAATAGGGACACTGAGATTTGGGTAGCTCAGCTCTAGGTCTCCTCTCATGCGAGAGTCATCATGCGGAGATCTCTGGCCCTGGAGCCCCATGCAGGCAGCACGGCAGCTACAGTTAGAGGTAGACTAGGGATCACTCTCTTAAGTTGTCAAGAGCTTTCCTGGCCCTCCGCCTCTCGGGCTCTGAGCTGGATTTATTTAATATAGTCATTTCAAAATACCTAAACTAGTTAAGACCACTTTGGTGTGAGTTTGGCAGGCCTCCTCTTCTCAGAGTCTTTCTGCTAGGCCCCTGCTCCGCATAATCCTGGGGAGGCAGTATGCATCTCTGTATTTGAGACAGTGGTCAAGTCGCTCCTCTAGAGTAGGATGATGTAGTACTCCCCTAGTTAACAGGATGTTTCTATAAAGTGCTTAGTAATGGACTAGCTCTCCTAACTATACGTCAGGCCTCCTCTCCTTTGAGAGTCATCCTGCTGAGGCCTTCATGATAACACCATTTCAGGTGGAGCTTGAGAAGTGGCCCCTCTCTCTCTGAGGAGGTGCTATCAGGCCCTCCGCTCCCTGAGCTCTGATGATCGTCAAGTTAGCTCTCCAAAATATGTGTCAGGCTTCCTCTCCTTCGAGAGTCATCCTGCTGAGGCCTCCATATATACAGCTCATTAGAGTGTGGAGTGAGAGCACCTAGGCCCCTCGCTCCCTGAGTGCTGTAGCGGTACTCTAGCATGTGTTAGGCCTCCTCTCCTTCGAGAGTCATCCTGCTGAGGCATTCTGAGTGGAGCTTGAGAAGTGGCCCCTCTCTCTATGAGGAGGTGCACTTCATTCCCTGAGCTTGTGTGATTAAGTTAGCTCCTATATATATGTCAGACCTCCTCTCACCCTGTGTAGGCCTCCATATTTAAAGTTAGGCTATTCTATCTGTTCTCAGCATGTGTCAGGCCTCCTCTCCTTCGAGAGTCATCCTGCTGAGGCTTCCATGCATACAGCATTTCAGGTTGAGGATGAAGTGGCTTCTCTTTATCTAAAGAGGTGCTTTAGGCCCTTCCCTCCCTGAGCGCTGGTGATTGTCGAGCTAGCTCTCTTAGAGTATGTATATCTGTCCACCTACTGTAGCATGTGTCAGGCCTCCTCTCTTTCGAGAGTTATCCTGCTGAGGCTTCCATGCGTACAGAATTTCAGGTAGAGATTGAGAAGTGGTCCCTCTCTCTGAGGAGGTGATTTAGGCCCTTCGCTCCCTGAGCTCCGATGATTGTTGAGCTAGCTCTCCTAAATATGTGTCAGGCCTCCTCTTCTTCGAGAGTCATCCTGCTGAGGGCTCCATATATGCAGACGTTGCAGGCAGTTTGGTGGAGCGCGTAAAGAGTTCTTCGTCATTTCTTGAGTAGTTGTTAGACCCCTCGCTCCCTGAACTCTGCTGGTAGTCGAGCTCTCTCTTAACTTCTATTACATGGAGAAGTTTTAGAAGTGACCCCTTCATCTCTGAGGAGGTGATTTAGGCATTTAGCTCTGATGATCGTCGAGCTACCTCTCCGAAATATTTGCGTCAGGCTTCCTCTACAGGAGTCATCCTTTTGAGGCCTCCATATATACAGCTCGGTAGAGTGTGGAGGGTGAGCACCTAGGCTCCTCGCTCACTGAGCGCTGTAGCGGTACTCTAGCACGTGTCAGGCCTCCTCTCCTTTGAGAGTCATCCTTCTGAAGCTTCCATGCAAACAGCATTCTGAGTGGAGCTTAAGAAGAGGCCCCTTTCTATCTGAGGAGGTGCTTTAGGCCCTTTTCTCCCTGAGCTCCGATGATCGTCGAATTAGCTCTCTTAAAATGTGTCAGGCCTCCCCTCCTCCGAGAGTCATCCTGCTGAGGTCTCCATTCATACAGACGTTGCAGATGGAGCTTGAAGTGGCCCCTCTCTATGAAGAGTTGCTTTAGGTCCTTCGCTCCCTGAGCTCTGTGTTAATGTTTTCAGAACGGTCCAATCAGTCTCTGGTATGAAGTCTAGCTAGCATGTGTCAGTTATCCTCTCCTTCGAGAGTAATCCTGCTGAGGCCTCCATGCAAAAAGCTTTTTTAGGTAGTAGTAAGGGGCCCTCTCACTAACAGAGAGTGTTAGTCCCTTACTACCTGGGTGTTGCATCATAGCTTTATTCAACCTATGAGGAAAAAGTTCTAGACCACAGTGTGGCAGGCCCCCTCTAACCTCAGAGTCATCTTGCTGAGGCCTCCGCTTCCCATAGCACCGTGAAGGAGCTATCGTCTCTGGCTAGAGACTGTGGTTGAGTAATGTAACCCAAGGCAGGTCGTAGGCTTCAGCATTGAGCATGATAGCCTCCCTGGTGTGGGGGTTGACACTGTCCTCCTGAAAGTAGCAGGCTAGGGTCCATAGGCTCCGGGCTATACTCCTTTAAAGGGACACCCCTCTGTAGGTCGGGCTGTGGTTTCCATGCCCTCGAGCTGGCAAGATCTCTGTGTGATTCACAGAGTTCCACTCACTTAGCATGGAGCTCGGGCAGTGGCCGTTGGGAGTAGTGCTACAGTTAGCCTGACGTCTAAGCAGTAAGGGGCTTTGACTTTGCGTTAATGTGTTTTTGCTTGTAGCCATAGTTGCTGAAGCATCCCCTCAGCATGGCAGTGTGGGTATCTCATTCCCCATAGTGCTTGACGCAGTTCGAAGTTCCCTTCGAAAGGGAACGTCTCAGGTTACGACTGTAACCTATGTTCCCTGAGAACAGGGAACGAGACACTGCGTCTCGTCGCCATGCCGCTGATCCGCTTTTACAGTCCCTTCAGACGAAGAAGCGGATGACATGTTGTCTTGGCGCTGCTCTCATACTTCCTGGTCACGCTAGAGCATGACGTCATGGCTGACGCCGGCCAATAGGATTGTCGTGATTCTACAGTGTTTCAGTCATCAGTCACGCTGAGGCGTTTCCCCATAGCGCTTGACGCAGTGTCTCGTTCCCTGTTCTCAGGGAACATAGGTTACAGTCGTAACCTGAGACGTTCTGTCGCTTACTTCATAACTGTTGTATTTAAGTTAAAATCTAAACCAAGACAAATTTATTAATGTGTGATACATTTAATAAAAAATATTAAATAGCATGAAATATTTACTAGAATAACAAAGTCCCTCCTGCTAATATAATCAAGTCTCTAGCAGTTGAAAGTAAGGAATCATGAAGCAGCGTTTAATATTATTGTTATTTCTGTAAGAATTAACTAAAAATTTAAATGTAAATGTTGCCTTACAAAAATTATAATAATTTTAAGACTATAAGATGTTGTCCGTGTTCTGTATAAGGACCAATAGAATGGAATGCAATATGATATTTCATGAAATAAATCATTTTAATTCTAAAATCATATTCAGCCATATTCAAAGCTACAGATAAACACACGCCCAAAGCCAAACCTTTCATAGCAAGTTTGCTACTACAGCTAACTTACACTATTTACCTGTAGTACTTGGCAGAAAAAATTTCATTGTGGATATTATAAATAATAACTTTTAAAATAACTTTTGCACATAATTTTGCAATGTTCCTACACTTATTGCATGTGGTAAATAATGTTTTTCTGCATGGTCTTTCTTTGATAAAATCCTATAGAAACTATAGCAAAAATCTGATATCTTTGCTCAATGTGTCTGAAATCCTCAACCATATATATAGCATTTATTTGTTTACACATTCATATTCCAAACTTGCATTGGATATGATTTGAGGAAGCAAATATGATGTAGAATTGTAATTCAAATATGTTAAATTGGAAAGAAGAATTGGAATGGAATTCAAAGAAATTCATAAAAGCTATAAGTGTAGTTTTAAATAATAATGTCACTACATTTATACGGAACATCACGATAAACAGTATAATGACTGTTGTTTTGAAAGTCCCTCAAATTGGGCACCTTATGCAACTTTAATTTAAATATCTTTTTTCACTTTCTGTGAGAAAGGAAGCCAGTTCTTCAATTTTGAATTGTGACCCAACCCTGGAAAGTGCATTTAAAAAAATGTAGCACCTGTACATACAGTACATACAATATGCAAATCAATAATGATTACTATTTCACCAACTGTTGTAATCCACAAATGATTTGGTTTATAAAAAGAACTCACCTGTCTAGCTAGAACAAGCAGGGTGACGAAGAATATAAAGAGAGACACAGAGCCCATTGTTTTCAAGTCTTTCAGAACTCCTGGCCTTGTATTGACAAGAGAAAGAGAGGCAAAGAGATATAAGACTTGTCAGCATCACTTGTTTTTTTTTTTTGTAACAAATTCTGAGATCTGTAGCCCACGATGGCCAGCAGACCATGTCCACCACAGCTGTCAATAAACAGGAAGTGTCTGTGCTGGTTCACACTGATTTATTTTCAACATCCATCTCTGATTTCTAGAGCAAAATCAGTAATCATCAGGAAACTGTTGCGCGTGAAACAAATCCATTTTGTTGGGTTAGTTTTGGACCTAAACATCAAGAGTTTTTTTTAGATAATTGTAATAATTGATTTCCACTTAAAATGGTGGTTTGATGTATGCACAATACACACGGTTAACTATGATTATCAGATCAGATTTGACTAGACTTACTGTAAAAAAAAATGGCTTTGAATGAAAAATGTAAGAAATACTCAATATTATACATTTAAGTTAAAAAGTTCAATTCAATATGCTAAATTTCATGGGGAATAACCTGTTAAATAAAAGTTTCGAAACATAATAAGAGATTTAATGTTGAAGTTGATACAACTACTATGGTGCAACATACATGCACTACATTGCCAAAAGTACCGTATGTGGACACTCCCTTCGACTTAATGGGCCCTAGTGAAATTCAGTGAAATCAAATAATGAACACACAATGACATCTGGATAACTGTGTGCTTTGCACTTTGTGACAAAAGTCTGGGGAGAGACATTTTCTGTTCCAGCGTAACAATGTGAGATTGTAAACAAATGATTTACTGTCTGATGTGTTAAAGAACTTGACTGACCTAAAATAACAAAACCGAGAAAAAAAAAAAAAAAGTATAGACCTGAACCCCAATGAACACCTGTGGGATGAACTAAAATGCTGACTGCAAACCAACTCCCAACACTCTCCATGTCTGACCTCAATGATGCTTTGTGTCTGAATGAGAGAATCACGGTCATGTTCCAATATCTAGTGCAGTGCTTACCCAGAGGAATAGAAGCTCTTATATTTGCACAGGAAGGACTAACTTTTTAGTAATGTCCATTCCCAACCACATATCTGTGTATTTTTTGAGTCTAAGTAATTCTGACCATAACAAGTGTATGTTAGTGTATTTAAACACTCACCTTTCCAGGATTTCGGTTTTATAGAGGAACTTGCTGTACTCGTCCAGCAGAGATGCGTGTGTTTGAAGTATGATGACGTTGTAGAGCACCACGGCTGTTAGCATGATTAGCATCTTTAGCTCATAGTTGATCCTCAGAAACACTGAGCAGGAGATCAGTCCCAGAATGCAACTGTAGATAAAATACTAATGGCAGAAAAACACAGAAATCATAAATACAGTGTTGTTACTGTAAAAAAAACAACAACAACCTTCCCAGACAGCAAACTGAATCAACGTGGAAACGACGTCTCTCATGACATTGAAACAACGTTGATTTTGCTCATCGAATTAACGTTGAACCAACGTCAGACGCGGCATTCTTCAAAGCTAAATGAAAATCGAAAATTGGTTTGCTTTCATAACGTTGAAACAACGCGTTGATTTCAAGTTGATTTTCCGTTAGTTTTGAAAGAATGACGCGTCTGACGTTGGTTCAACGTTAATTCGATGAGCAAAACAATGTCAGATCAACGTTGTTTCGATGTCATGTTTCTACGTTGATTCAATGTCAGTTTGCAATCTGGGTTGTGCTTACCTATATTTATTAACAACCTATATTTAAATCAAATGCATAACCAGTTGGGTATCTATCTATTTGTTAAATAGTAAACACTTAAATACTCTGAATCCTTTGGCTTGTTCTTCAGATGAACTGTTTTTGCCCAAATTCTGGCAGATTTTGAAAGGGGATATTAGCACCAATCAAACCTTATTTCAAAAAGTGTATGAAACAAAAAACTGTAGCAGTATAAATGTCCTATATTAGAAAGATTATAGAATTGTGTAAGCTAGGCGCAGGCAGACAACGAAGAAGCAGAAGATGATGATGATGATGATTCAAAACAGAATTTAATAAAAAATCCAAACAGTAACCCACAGACATTTAGGACTAACACTGAGGCTAACATAAGTGTAGTCTGGACTAACACTGAGTAAAGGTGAGGAACTAATATATACATGTTGATGAACAAATGACAAACAGCTGTGATGATGATTAGTGCATGGGAACTGATGAGTGGTGGGGAATTCTAACAAAGGAACACATGTGCCTAATGAAAACAAACTAAACATCCTTGAAAACTAAGAATGAACACGTGTAATTGGGTAATTAAATCCCTATTGGAAAAACTGGGGTTAAGCTGATCACAAAATCATAATAGTGTATAACAACAAGCAAAATTACCTTCACACTGAATTGTTGTCCATGGAATGTTAAAAAAGGAGGTAAGAAGTGCTTCAAATCATTGTGTTTGCAATGGTTATCACCAAAGAAAGATGTGCAACCATCTGTGCATCAAAATGGCCTCACGTGCAAGGAAACTTCTGCAAGGAATATTGCACCTGAAAGAACCATTTACAGAATCGTCAAGATCTTCAAGAAGAGGTTCAACTGCACTGAAGAAGACTTCATGATGTCCCAGAGTGTCCAGAAAGCAGCAGGACCATCTCCTCCTGAGGAGTCAGCTATGGAAACGTATCCCCACCAGTAGAGCTTGTTCAGTATTGACAGGAGGTGGGTGTGAGAGCATCTGCACTCAAAGCGAGGTCAAGACTTTTGGACAATGACATGGTGTCAGTAAGCTCCCCTTCTCTCCAAGAAAACATCAAGGACATACTTAAATTCTGCAGAAGTACAAGAATTAGACCGCAGAAGACTGGTGCAACGTTATTTACTCTGATAAAGCCAAGCCCCCTTCCAGCTGTTGGGACATGGAAAATCAATTGTTTGGAAAAGAAGAGGTGAATTCTACCGCGAGTCCTCTGTCATGACAACAGTGAAGACCTGAGACCATCCATGTGTCTCCTATGAAGGTGCAATTTAGTGATGATCCATTCATTGTCACAAGGCAAGAATGATAATTAAGGCTCAGAGATAGTTATATTGAAATTTTAGATCCATCGCAAGGCAACTACCCAGAACTTAATCCCATAGAGAACCTTCCATTAATCCTCAAAAGATGAGTGGACAAGCAAGAGCCAAGCGGTAATAAGGCAAGAATAAATCACCATTAGTCAATATTTGGCCAAGAAACTGATATCCAGCATGGCAGAGAGAATTCCAGAGGTTAAGAAAAAGAGTCAACACTCAAAATATTGCATACATTTGTACACACACTGTGCAGGTGATTTTTGCATATTTTATTACAAAATTCTTACATATTATACCTTTAAGAGACAGCCCATCTTCTGTTTGATTTTATTTAAGCTAACAAAGACACACAACACTATAGTTAACTCACGGGAAGGTAGAATGTGTTCTTGTCCAGGTCAGATATGGGTTGCCCATCAGGCTGAAGAAGTGTCTCATTTGATGTATTATAAACAGCATCTGTGGAGGATAGGTTGTCTTCTACAAAGAACTGAAAAAAAGGATTGAAATATTATTAATGTTTTTTTTGTTTTTTTTTTGTTTTTTGTTTTTTTAAGAAATATACATACAAAAAAGTGTTTTATTGCTTGTTATAGCATTTAATTTACATAAAAGCAACATCAAAACAATGTTGATTTCAATTGTATATCTGTAAAAAAAACACTGTATTTACAGTTTAGTAGTAATGATTTTATGAATTACTTCAATGCGAAAATAGAAAGCATCCGAAACAAAATTATAAATGTACAATCCGCTATGGTGTCTTATGATTCAGCTTCAATTATGGCCCCTCTAGAACAACTACACCGCTTTACAACGATAGGACAGGAGGAGCTAAATAAACTTATCATTGCATCTAAACCAACAACATGTTTATTAGATCCAATACCCACTAAACTACTGAAAGAACTATTACCTGTAGTGGAAGAGCCTCTCCTCAATATTATTAACTCGTCTTTATCTTTAGGTCATGTCCCAAAAATATACAAGCTGGCTGTAATAAAACCGCTCATTAAGAAACCGCAATTAGATCCAAATAACTTGGCAAATTACAGGCCTATTTCAAATCTTCCATTTATGTCCAAAATACTTGAAAAAGTTGTGTCCGCTCAATGTGCTCTTTTTTGCAAGAAAATGATATCTATGAAAAATTCCAGTCAGGATTCAGACCGCATCATAGTACAGAAACTGCGCTAGTTAAAATTACAAATGATTTACTTTTAGCTTCTGACCAAGGCTGTATCTCAATACTAGTCCTACTTGATCTTAGCGCTGCGTTCGACACTATAGATCATAAAATACTCTTGGATCGACTACAAAACTTCACCGGTGTCCAGGGACAGGCATTAAGCTGGTTTAGATCGTACTTATCGGACCGTTCTCATTTTGTCTGTTTAAATGGGAAAAAATCAAAGATAACGTCAGTAGACTATGGAGTACCGCAAGGATCGGTTTTAGGCCCTCTGTTATTCTCAATATATATGCTGCCACTTGGTAATATTATAAGAAAACATGGAATTAATTTCCACTGTTACGCTGACGACACTCAATTATATATTTCATCACGACCAGATGAAAACACTAACTCATCTAAAATGACAGAGTGTCTCAAAGATATAAAATGCTGGATGACGCGTAATTTCCTGCTATTAAATTCAGATAAAACGGAGGTATTACTTATTGGTCCAAAAAACTACTCACAAAACCTCTCACAATACAACTTTAATATAGACGGATGTCCTGTTACTTTATCCACTACAGTAAAAGACCTGGGTGTTATACTAGACCGCAACTTGTCTTTCGAAGATCATATTTCATATGTTACAAGAACAGCCTTTTTCCACCTTAGAAACATTGCTAAGCTACGTAACATGCTATCTGTTTCTGATGCTGAAAAATTAGTTCATGCATTCATGACCTCGAGACTAGATTACTGTAATGCTTTATTAGCTGGTTGTCCTGCATCCTCAATAAACAAGCTACAGTTAGTACAAAATGCAGCTGCTAGAGTTCTTACTAGGTCAAGAAAATATGATCATATAACACCGATTTTATCATCTCTACACTGGTTACCTATTAAGTTCCGCATCAACTACAAAATACTACTACTGACCTATAAAGCCCTAAATGGTTTGATACAATCTGTATTGTGAAAAGCGCTATATAAATAAATGTGACTTGACTTGACTTGACTATATCATTGGGAAATATAAAATATTAATATTGAAGAATTTTAATTATGTTTTTTTTTTATTCCAATGGCAAGTCAAGTCATGTCATGTCTTTATTTATATAGCACTTTTTACAATACAGATTGTTTCAAAGCAGCTTTGCAGTGATAACAGGAAAATAATGCAACAATGATTGTTTCTTGAAGAAAATAGCTTAGCATCATAGTCCACAGTGATGGTTCATTTTTGTTGTATAAAAGTTAATAATTTAGTTCATTTATATATATAGCCGCTCTGGAGAAAACCGTGATGTCATCGTCTAGCTCAGTTCAGTTCTCATATAATGGTGTCAGTGCAGGCAGATCAATATTATTGTTGAATATTAAATGTTAAATGTTCCTAACTAAGCAAGCCAAAAGCCAAAGGCGACAAAGGCAACATCAAGCAAGGAACCAAAACTGCATCAGGAAACAGATTGGAGAAAAAAACCTTGGGAGAAAACAAGCTCAGTCAGGGGGTCAGTTCTCCTCTGACAAACTATAAATATATAATATTTTATAACTTCAATGTTCACAATTGGATTGTGAATGGTGACTTCATTTTCTTCAAATTAGTAAATTAAAAATAAATGAACAATGAATGAAATCAACTGGCTCTGATTTAAGAAAACAATTCGGTTTTTGAAAGGATTTTCTGTCCTATTGCATATTTAAGGCAAATCATACAGTTTATTACACAAATAAGATTTTTCCCCCAACCTGTATGACAGATAAATACAAGATTAAAACTGACAATTTTGTTTCATGTTTGTTTACAAGCAGTGACATATGCCACACGTGGAATGGCCAAAACTGGACGCCAAACTGCTCTCTGCAGTCGGGGCGCAGATGGACACAACTCTCTGCCAAGAAACTTCGCAATAAAGCATGTCAGGCTTCTGTGGTCAATGCCCCTAATGTAATGTATGTGATCCAATTAGGAAGCTTCTCAGTGTTGTATTTGTGTGACCATAAGCACAAAAGTATTCATATGAAATGTCCTGTATCATTGTGGTTGACATACCATATTGAAGACAGCCATGATCAGGATGAGGGCTGTGGTTGCCATGGTGAGGGTGATGCGTGGCCACGGCTTGTTGGCGATGATTCCGGAGGATCTAAGGATCCAGTGCCAAGATGCAGAGGCCGTCTTATTGCAATGCTAGTGTTTGTCAACACAAATGATAATAATACAGAAAGAATAAATACGATTTTTTATTCATAGAATTCAAAAGATGATTAGAAATAAAGTCTCTTAACTATTTTTTCTGGATAATGGGTAACACTTTACAATACGGGCGCACTAATATCCATTAATTCATGCTTAACTAATGTACAGATTATCATGAGTTAATGTATAACCTATAAAGAACTAAACCATTAATTAATGATTACTGCATTAGCAACTAATAAAGAGTCTATATGATTAATAGATTAAGTAATACACGAATTGCTATTAATTCAATGAGTGATTGTGTATTAAGTCACTAATAACATACTTTATTAACTAATAGTGCAAATTAATGTGTTAATTACCACAATTAGTCAAAGCTATGGACTTCAACTTCCAGTTGTCTGCTTTAATTAATAATTAGCTAATAATTTGCAAAGGTTTCATTATGTTATGACTTTACTTGTTGAGCCACATCATTATTAGTCATTTAGTAACTGTAGTAATTTGCACATGAATTTGCACTAACAATGAAGTAATTAACCATGTATTAATGCATATTAGTGTACCTGTCATATTATATGGAAGTTGAAATACAAGGCGTTGGCTCATTCTGGTAATTAACATATTAATTAACACTATTAGTTAAAAAATGAGTTATTATGGAATTAGTCCACAATTACATATTTAATTAATAACAATTCATGTATGAATTAACCTTACAGACTCTTAATTAGTTCCTAATGTGGTAATCATTAATGAATAGCTTAGATAATCATTAGTTACACATTAATTCAGTATTATCTGTGGATAAGCATGAATTAAAGCTTATTAGTGCACCCGTATTGTAAAGTGTTACCACATAATGTATTATGTAAAGTTATATAAGTACATACATTACATTAGTGTTGTACCAAATTGTGTGGTGGGATGAATCATATTATTGTGGAAGGAAATCGGTATAACTCATCCTCCACTGACGCACGGTTATCACAAGGTCATGGTGGAGAATAAACACATGATTCACTTCTTTTCAAGCACAGTATTAAGCAAGCATAAGACCTTCCGAAATGTACACAATGAACATGACCTCTGCACTAACCTGCAAAGCTCTGTTTTATTCTGCGGTATACTGTAAGAACCAAGACCAGTTTGATTTTGAATGCAGGATTATCTCTCCATATAAAGCATGATATATACGTAGATGGCCAATAGATTCTTTCACTGAGTCAAGCTAGACTCGCTCATCTTTGCAATGTCCTTGAACTCCAACAGATAAGGAACACAGCAATGACAACTCTTTGTGTTCTGCACCAGGTGTTCTCAATTGGTGGGTTTTGGCCGAAAAAAAGTGTCACAGATGTGTTATCCTGGATAGTGTGTGTGTTAAGTCACTTTAAGTTTCACAAACAGGGCTTAGACTAAACCAGGATTAATGCAAATTAATCATGCAAGGTGATTTACTAATATTTGCCATTTAACTGGTATTTGCAGCATTATTTAACGCCCCCAAAAAAGCATGTCTTAACCAGATGCTAATTTGCGCTGCTCTTGGTAAATCGCGTTATTCGTTATGGAGTTTTCTATAATTTGCGGGTTGCCGGTAGATCACACGCAGAACTTCCCACTCCTATCTGCGCTTTTATGGGATTGCCCTCTGATGCAAATGTGCCCTGTTTTGTAAATCTGGCCCTAAATGTGTTTAATGCAATTTAGATTGTATTTTCTTTTGACTTGAAGAAAAGAAAAGATATGGGATATATTTTCTCTTCCCTTTTAAAACTTGACAATGCTATTTATTTTCCAATCCCAACTTTGCACACTTTAAAGACATAGCCCGGGTTCACAGACAAGGCTTAAACCTAGATAGATAGATAAATAGACAGACACACAGACAGATGTTGTATCTGTGCAATAGGTCTTAAAGTAACAACAGGTCTGTGTCATACTGTTAATGAAAGAACAAAAGAAAAAGAAAATCAAAAACTGCAGTGTTATTTTTAACACAGTCTCATCCCAAAAAGTCATATAACTGACGTCTTGGGACGTCTTTTGACCATATGTCAATATCCGCCTTTTTAGGGCCCCCTTAAACGTCGGTAGATGGCGATCCCGGGCCGTCATACAACTGACGCTTTACCTTTAACGTCAGTTAGGTGACGGGTTAGGTTTAGGGTTAGATTTAGGTCTGGAGTAGAGTTAGGATCCCATAACCTCATCTACCGACGTTTAAGGGGGCCCTAAAAAGGCGAATATTGACGTATGGTCAAAAGACGTCCCAAAACGTCAGTTATATGACGTCTTGGGATGAGACCGGGTTGTTATTTTACATTTGATTTAAATTTATGAACTTTGTTCCATTTATTTGTGCTATTGATAATTTGATTATTTGTTATTCTATTCGTTTAATCTATGCACATAAGCGGGTCAAAAAAGACTCTCAACTATTTGCATTTAATATAAATTGAAACTATAATACACTTTAATTTAATTGTAAACAACAAGCAGTTAAGTGTCCAAAAAGTGTCACATTTAAATGTATTGATTAAAATAAAAATGCATACTCTTTTTAAAAGTGCACTTATTTTTCACAGAATGCTCCAAACGATAGCAGACAAAAAAGAAGAACAAATAGTTTGTGCAATTGAAATTTTATGTACCTAACTGAATGTAATTGTCTTGTGTGAAATGAACCAAACAGTGTTGATATTATTAACAAAATAAACACAATAGACTCCAGTGACACTTACCAAGAAATGCCCAATGAAGCAAATGAGCAGAATCACAGACAGAATTAAGAAGGACATTCCAAATGATATTCCCAATACTGCAGTTCTGAAATAGACAGAGAGCACATGGTGTCTTAAATCACAAACTGAAGAGAGTGAGAACAGGTGTTCTCACTCACAAATTCAATCTGACATCTCCAACTCAAATTCAACAAATTCACCCTGACAGCTCCAGTTCAAAACAATTCGCTGCAATCTTGTGTTGTCATGCACTGTGAAACATGTGAAGAGGAGGAATGAACGTACTTTGGCAGGACCAGGATCTGCACGATGAAAATGCAGAAGAATATCAAGCAGGCACAGGTGATGTAATATTTGAAGGCCGGCAGGGTCGTTGCTCTATACTGCAGGGAATAGACACACTGTTCTCACAGAGCATCTGCCTCTTGTGTCTTTTATAATTGAGTTGACTGATTCATCTCATTCCGTGTCATTGTGGGTGCAAGCAAACAGGTTTGTGTTTTAATTACTGATAGGTTGATGTGTTATTGATGAACTATGAATGACTACACTTCAAGTAAACATTGTGAAGTCTCAATACCAACCTCTTTTTCCAATGCCTTATTGTGGAAAAACAAGGATATTCTCTGAATGTCTTCTGATTTGAGCCATTGTCTATGGAAATTTAAAAAAAGAGGAGAGAGAGAGAGAGAGAGAGAGAGAGAGAGAGAGAGAGAGAGAGAGAGAGAGAGAGAGAGAGAGAGAAATGGATAGATAAAGCCAACCAACAAAGAACTGGGTCATTAAACATCAGGGGTAAATATACAGCTGAGATATGAGATGACCTACTTTTGAGAAGTGATGCCATCGAAAGTTCGAATCATCCTCTCATTAAGTTCCTCCTCAAAGCGCTTCTTCTGAGATTTTGTTCTGAAGAGGACACTGACTTATTAATGACTCTTTGTCTTTCATTCAAAAACATTTAAAATATATTTCCCATTTCAATTAATTCTATGCATATTCCTTGTTTAGTTTATATTTCTATACTATGTCTATTACAAAAATCAAAACATGTCTATGAAAGTAGTGAAGTAAAGGTTATTCCACTAGGTAGGCATCTAAATTATGCTGTCCTAAGATACCTTGTTTCTAAGGCAGCATCATGTGCAATATAGACAGTATATGACAGCTCACTAGGTTTTAAAACAGATCAAATGTGTTACCTACTGTAGCATAACTGCTTTTAGTATGCTCACATAATGTGATTGTTGGATAAAGATACCTCTCTGAACGTCTCTGAAAGTGGTACTGGCCCATGGGGACATCCTGTTAATAAGGAAGGAGTAGGTGGTGAGTACATTTAGCAGTAAGACCTCTCAAAAAAAGAGAAACACAAGAAGAAAAGCTTCTTGCGACTGCTTTACATTGTTGTTAGATGCGGCACCTACACTTTATTATGTTGTTTTTATTTGCTTTAATTAATAATTATGCAAATAATAGATCATTGACAGAATTGTGCCAGATTCTGTCATCATTTACTCACCCCCAAGTTCCAAACCTGTATGAATATCTTTCTAAAAGAAGATATTTTGAAGAATGTCGGTAAGCAAACAGTTGATGGACTTTTTGATACTATTTCATTCCAAGTCAGTGGGCCCAATCAATCAATCAATTCTGTTTGGTACAGTAACTATCATTCTTCAAAATAATCTTCTTTTGTGTTCAGCAGAAGAAAGAAATTTATAAAGGTTTGGAACAATTTGAGGGTGGGCAAATTATGACATAATTAAAATTGTTGGGTCAACTATACCATTAACTATATTATCGTGTGCAACGAATTTAGGCCAGTAAGAGCTTTACATGTAATCCCCTGGCCTCAAGAGCTGCGCTAGACACTGACGCTAATAGCTAAAGTTCCCTATCGAGGGAACTCAACACTGCGTCGATAAAATCGACTCTTTGGGGACGCTCCCTAAGCGTGCGCCTCTGAAGTATGAATGAAACTAATCCAATCCTGATTGGTGTTGCGTCGTGACGTAACATGTGACGGCATACCCGGAAGTATAAAAGTGACGCTGTCACAACACACACTAGCTTTCGCTCTTCAGCAAGCGCTTTATGTTGAAACTGTCTGTCTTATTTGGTGTTGTTTGTCTTATTATTGAAAGAAAGTATGGCCAGTGAACAATTCAAGAGGTGTGTGCATCCCTGCCCTCGTTTTATCACGGGTGGGGACGCACACTCTCTATGTGTGTATTGTTTGGGAGTGCAGCACGCACGGGCAGCTCTCGAGGGGGCTGCTTGTGAAATGTGTGAGGCTTTGCCTATTAGAGTGCTGCGCTCCCGGCTGGCGTGCTTTGACGAGCACGGTCAGGCTCGCGTTCCCCAGGGTTCCGGTCCCGCATATGTCGAGGCGATGCGGCGACTGAGATCCTGGGGTTCGCAGCGGGATCTGGCGGAGGAGAGTGAGAATGCTGAGGCATTTTCTCGCTCGCCATCGGCTGGTCCCGCAGCCTCTGAGAGTGGTGTGGGAGCCCGCGCTGCGGTTTCTCCTACCCGCGATCAGGTCCCGGTGCTTGAGCTGTCTACTTCTGAGGAAGGGGACGTGCTCAGCATCGATGCGGACGACCGTGATCTCAGCACGCCATCACGCGGCCTGGGTTATGAGGAGCTGGTGGAGGTTGTGACACGCGCTGTGGCCAGACTAAACATCAGCTGGCCACAACATGAGCAGGAAACGCAAGTCACCAGTAAAATGGACGAGCGTTACCTGCAGCGCAGGTCACAGCCTCACCGCCGGGGTCTGCCGTTTTTCCCTGATCTCCATAAAGAGATCTCGAGAACGTGGGAAAGACCGCATTCGTCCCGTATTTCGAGTCCCAATGTAATAGATTACAGCAATGTTATGGGGGCTCGAGATATGGGATATGGGAAGATGCCGAAGGTGGAGGAGGCTTTAGCGAGCTATCTCTCTCCCGAATCGGCGTCTTCCCTAAAGACCCCGGTGTTGCCTAGTAAGCCCTGCAGAGAGACATCTGCATTGGTGGGCAGGGCTTACATGGCGGCGGGTCGGGCTGGTTCGTGTCTGCACTCAATGGCGATTTTGCAGGCATACCAGGCCGACCTCCTGAAAGATTTGGATGAGGGGGAGGGGCCTACTCCTGAAGATGTCGCGGAGTTGAGGAAGGCCGCAGATTTGTCTCTCCGGGCCACTAGGGAAGCGGCCAGCGCTATTGGCCGCTCTATGGCGGCCATGGTGGCCACGGAGAGGCATCTGTGGCTGAACTTATCCGGAATTAAAGAAAAGGATAGGTCCTTCCTGCTGGACGCGCCGCTTTCGGCTTCTGGCCTGTTCGGCGACGCCGTTAATTCGGTTGTCGACAGGTTTCAGGAGTCGAGAAAACAATCTGCGGCGTTCCAGCAGTACCTCCCCCGGAAAGCGAAGGCCAAATCTAGTAGGGGGGGCAAAGCAATCAGCCCCAGCCATCAGCCAGCTCCTCCCACAGGGCAGAGCAGAAGGAGAGCGTTTCCTCTAGAGCCCCCCCTCCGGGGTCTTGGCAACAGAGGAAACGCTCCCAAAAACCAAAGTCCTCCAGCCAGAGGGGCGACCTGAGGGACGTCATTCAGGCTAAGAGGACTTCGGAAAAGAGGTCCTAGCCAAGGCAGGACTTCAGAGGGCTGCCCCCTCCGCAGTGAGACAACCGAGGTTGTTCTCACAACGGGGCCCTCTAGGAAAAGATGCAGGTCCGCCGTTAACAGCGCTTCGGGCCGCATCAATTTCCAGCGAAAAGACACCAGAGGCCAGCCTCGAGAGGCTGGTACCCTTAGCAGATTTTGTAGAGGGATGGTATCATCTTCCCAACATATCTCCATGGGTCCTGCAGATAATACGAGTTGGGTACAGACTGCAGTTCGCGCACCGCCCCCCCAAGTTCTCTGGGGTGGTGCTCACTGCGGTGGTCCCAGAGCAGGCTCAGGTGTTGGAACAAGAAGTACAGACTCTGCTGTCGAAAGGAGCCATAGAACGTGTTCTTCCGGTAGACAGGGAGTCCGGGTTTTACAGCCGGTACTTTATAGTTCCAAAGAAGGATGGGGGGTTAAGGCCAATTTTGGATCTCAGGGTGTTGAACCGGTCTCTGAGAAGGTTCAAATTCAGAATGTTGACCATTCCAACAATCGTGAGTCAAATCAGATCCGAGGACTGGTTTGTCACGATAGATCTGAAAGACGCCTATTTTCACATCTCCATCCTTCCTTGTCACAGGAGATACCTGAGGTTCGCTTTCGGGGGCGAAGCATACCAATATCGGGTTCTTCCGTTCGGCCTAGCACTCTCTCCCCGCACATTTACCAAGTGTATGGACGTGGCCCTTGCTCCACTGAGACTTCAGGGGATTCGCGTATTGAATTATCTCGACGACTGGCTTATTTTGGCCCAGTCTCGGGAGATGGCAGTTCGGCATCGAGATGTCGTTCTTGGCCATATTCAAAAATTGGGGTTAAGACTCAATTTGAAGAAGAGTGTGCTAGAACCGTCCCAGGGCACGACCTTTTTGGGAGTCGTGTGGAACTCGATTACAATGCAGGCACGTATGTCTCCCGCACGTATCGAGTCAATTCTGGCGATGGTGTCCAGGGTGAGGCTAGGTCAGGCCGTCACTGTGAAACACTTTCAAAGGATGCTGGGCCTCATGGCAGCGGCATCCAACATTATTCCTCTGGGCCTCCTTCACATGAGGCCCCTCCAGTGGTGGTTGAAGACCAAGGGGTTCTCACCCAAAGGAAATCCGTTCCGTATGATCAGAGTAACGCGCAAGTGCCTTCAGTCTCTGCAAATATGGAAGAAGCCTTGGTTCCTATCCCAAGGGCCAGTGTTGGGGGTGTCATGTCGCCGGGAAACCGTTTCGACAGACGCCTCCCTTACGGGCTGGGGCGCGGTCATGGACGGCCGCTTTACCAGGGGTCTGTGGCAGGACCATCATCGCACTTGGCATATAAATTGCCTGGAGATGATGGCGGTATTCAAGGCTTTGAGGAGCTTCCTCCCAGACATCGAGGGTCGCCACGTCCTTATACGGACAGACAATACGTCAGTGGTGGCCTATCTGAACCGACAGGGGGGACTCAGATCGCGCCCTCTGTGCAAACTGGCGCATCAGATTATCCTTTGGTCCCAGGGAAAGATATTGTCAATAAGGGCAATGTATATCCCAGGGGTTCAGAATCGGGGAGCAGACATCCTGTCGAGGCAGGGGCTGAGGCCCGGGGAATGGAGACTTCATCCGGATGTGGTGAAGTCGATATGGGAGAGGTTCGGACCGATGGAAGTGGATCTGTTTGCGTCTCGAGAGACGTCCCACTGTCCACTTTGGTTCTCCCTCTCACATCCAGCCCCACTGGGGTTGGATGCCATGGTACAGGCTTGGCCGAGGCTTCGCCTGTATGCTTTCCCCCCGATCGCTCTGCTCCCAGGGGTCCTGGAGAGGGTCCGTCAAGAGGGCATCAGTCTACTTCTGGTTGCCCCGAGATGGCCGACACGAGTATGGTTCTCGGATATAATATCACTCCTCATAGCTCCGCCATGGCCGATTCCTCTGAGGAGGGATCTATTGTCTCAGGCGGAGGGCACAATCTTCCACCCTCGCCCAGAGTTGTGGAAGCTGTGGGTCTGGCCTCTGAGGGGGTTCAGTACCTAAATGCTGGCTTATCAGCTGAGGTGGTTGAAACCATACTTAGCTCTAGGGCCCCATCTACCAGGAGATTATATGGCCTCAAGTGGAAGGTGTTTCACACTTGGTGTGGAGAACGAAGGTTGGATCCAGTAAACTGCCCAGTGGCTTCAGTTCTGGAATTCCTTCAGGATCGTTTCTCTGCGGGTCTCTCCCCGTCCACTCTTAAGGTGTACGTGGCTGCCGTTTCGGCTTTCCACGCGCCAGTAGATGGTGGACCTCTGGGGAGGCACCAGTTGGTCATTAGGTTTCTCCGTGGTGCTTGGAGGATGAGGCCGGCGATCAGGTCCAGGGTGCCTGCCTGGGATCTGGCAATAGTTCTGGAAGGGTTGTCCCTCGCTCCCTTCGAACCTTTAGAGTCGGCTTCACCTAAGGACTTAACGTTGAAAATGGTCTTTCTCTTAGCGATTACCTCTCTTAAGAGGGTGGGAGATCTCCAGGCCCTGGCGGTAACGCCAGCTTGCTTGGAGTTTGCCCCTGGCAAAGTAAAGGCCTTTTTTGCACCCGAGTCCGGGCTACGTGCCTAAAGTTCCTTCGAGTACGGCTCGCTCTGTAGTCCTTCAGGCATTCCATCCTCCACCTCATGTGTCGGCGGGAGAAGAGAGGCTTCACTTGCTCTGCCCCGTCAGAGCTTTGAGTGTATACTTGGAAAAGTCTGCTTCTTGGAGAAGATCTGACCAGTTGTTAGTATGCTTTGGGTCACCTAAGAGGGGGCTCCCGGCGACCAAACAAACTATAAGTAACTGGATTGTCCAGGCTATTACTGAGGCTTACAAGGTGCGTGGGGTTCCTTCACCTTTGGCCTTAAGGGCTCACTCGACTAGAGGCATGGCTTCCTCTAGGGCCCTTCTGTCGGGAGTACCTCTGCAGGAGATTTGTGAGGCAGCCGGCTGGGCTACCCCGCAGACTTTCATCAGGTTTTACAGTCTCAGCCTTCCCAGTACGCCCGGTGCACACGTACTCGGCCCTTGCTGAGTGCCTAATCAGTTTCACTCTGGGGCGGGTCTGTTCGGTGCGTGGCCTAGTGGGTACTCGTTCCCCAAAGAGTCGATTTTATCGACGCAGTATTGAGTTCCCTCGATAGGGAACGTCTCGGGTTATGACTATAACCCTTGTTCCCTGAGAAGGGAACGAGACACTGCGTCGATAAAATCGACTCTTTGGGGACGCTCCCTAAGCGTGCGCCTCTGAAGTATGAATGAAACTAATCCAATCCTGATTGGTGTTGCGTCGTGACGTAACATGTGACGGCATACCCGGAAGTATAAAAGTGACGCTGTCACAACACACACTAGCCTCGCGATGAAGCAAGACGCTCAAGGGTCTGAAAAGGGGGCGTGGCAACACGACGCAGTGTCTCGTTCCCTTCTCAGGGAACAAGGGTTATAGTCATAACCCGAGACGTTAGGCTGTGTTAGCACGCCCGCCTCCCTCACCGGAGATCCCGGTTTGACTCCCACTCAAAGCAGGTCAAGTAGGACTGGTTACATTTGGTGGTGTCAACCCAGATGGGAGTTAGGTTTGGGGGGAGGTGAGTATCACAGATGTAGGCTAGTAAGAGATGTGTAAACCTCACTCCCCTGGTCTCAAGAGGTCTCTAGAGGCCCGCTACCGTATTGTTTAGCATTATTAGAATAGTAAAACATCTTCTGTAACATCAAAGGATGTCTGTCTAATCAAAATACTGCCAAAATTGCTGCCAAAATACTGTAGAGTTTCATTAGACAGAAAGCCGTTGATTGATATTCCAGCTTTGTATGTTAATTTAACAAAGTGTTTGTTTCATGTGTTAGGAAGGTAAATCAAACTTCTGCTTTCAAAATTGTCAGCAGTCATTTTAAAAATGATTTAAGGACTTTTTTTTTTTTTCATTTACTTTTGTACAACAACAAAAAATATATATATATAAATACTAAATGGTAAATACTAGGCCGATGTTAGTTCTCCACTGTGAAATCTAGGCCTTGAAAAGTTCATAGGAAGACTCACTGCAGTGTTGATCTTTCCGTTTTCATTGGTCATGCTGTCTCGGTGGTGAAGGTTGGCGAAAGGCTTGGCTGCACCCCAGGACTCCAGGTATCGGGTCATCCTCACAGAAGCTCTCATTTTAGCCCCGTCAATGGTGTGTCTGGGTCTGTAGTGGTGTTGAGGACTCTTTCTCTCTACCTAAAAAACAAAACAGAACAAAAAAACATAAACGATTCTAGACAAACTTTACTAAACCTACTCAACTAAGTATCTTGGACAACTTAGCAACATTATATGTATTGGCGCAAGAGCTTGTAAAAGTAAAGCAGCATTGCCAAAAAAATTTTGAAAGAGAGCTTTAGACTTAAAGGAAACAAAAGTGACTATTCATTTGTTTAGAGATTTGCATACCTTTGGGTTGATCACCAAGTAAGTGACAACTCCATGCTCTTTCAGATAAGGATCACGTTCCTGGCCATCTCCATCTTCAACCTTATATGACCCGTTCAAGTGCTCAAGGGTCACTGAGGTGATGTGGACTCGTCTATTCATCAAGAACTTGCAATTACTTTTATTATCTCTCCAGATTTTACACAACTGCACATTTTACACAAACTGAAAATGCATATTATAATTATGAATAACAACATAAATAAAGCAAACAATTACAAAAAAAAACCTTACCCAGGTACACCCCCTGCTTCCATGTAATTAGCTAAAGTCACATCGTGCGACCAGACATCATATTGCCATTTCTGAAGGCCAATCACACCACAGAGAACGTTTCCAGAGTGAACTCCCACTCGCATGTTAATGTCCACTCCTGTGGCATCTCGCACTTTCCTATATAGAAAAGGAAAAAATAAAAACAACACATCACACATCAGAGCACTGATTTAACCTTATGCTGTAAAATGATTAGAAAACATTTAGACAAGAGACATGGCTATGCAGCAATCACTGACGGGGTGGGTATTGTGAGGTTTTGCGCTCGAAGTCGGAGCTGAAGAAGAACCCAGCGTCTATCAACGAACCCCTGTCGGTGATTGGTTGGAACACTATTTATTTTGGTTATGATTGGTTGGAGAAACCAATTGTTTTTGTGTGCAGATCTCAGAGCCTAGGCTGCCAACAGAGAAGCGTTCCCTTTCGAAGGGAACTCAACAATACGTCGAATGACGCAATGGGGAACGCCTCAGGCGTGACAGGTGTCTGAAATCAAATATCAACTCACAGTAATCAGGTTGACCGGCGACAGCCCGTGCATCATCAGCTTGAATGATGAGCGCGTCAATCTGGATGTATAAGAAGGGCGCCTTGAAACCGTGACAACATCTTTTCGTCTTCAGGGACTGTTTGTCTGTGTGATAGTATCAACGATTAAGCGCGCAGAGACGTGGAGAAACACTTTGCGCGAGTGTGCCGACTTGTGTCCAGATATTTGACACTGGAGGATTCACACGATCTGTGCGTGTTCTGCCTGAGAGAAGAGCATTCGCGGGAAGCTCTCGAGGGAGTTTTTTGCGCGAACTGAGAGTTTTCCTTTCAGAACTCTCTGCTCTCGTCTGACCCACTTCTCGAGGGAAGTGGGCGCGGCATCTGAACCCCGCGGTTCCGGTTCCCGCTCGGGCTGAGGCTCAGTGGCGGTTGAGCTCGTGGAGCTTTCAGATGGAGCTGGCAGATTATCGGGAGAGGGGCGTTAACTTCGTGGATGATCTACCAGCTGACGAGGGTGAGTTACAGATTAACGTTGAACATCTAAGAAGAGAGAAAATGAGCGCTCTCTCTCTTTGGTGAATCTGTAACTGTTCTCTTCGGGCAGGGCAGGAGTTGGCTGTAATATATATATATATATATATAGAAAAGGATGTCAGTTTGGTTGAGACCGAACCATTTCAGCCCTCCTGCCCAGTGTACGCTGAGCTGGTTGACATTATGGGGCGCGCCACAGACAGATTGCAGTTGCAGTGGAGGCGCGTCTGGGAACCCGCTCATGGTATTTTGGATGGCTGGTTCCTCCCCACCCATAAGCCACCAGCCCGGATGAGCCTTCCATTCCTTTCTGATCTCCATGCTGGGGATTGCGAGGGTATGGAAGAATCCGTTCTCCTCACGTCTCTATCTGCATCAGCGGGCTAGTTTCGCTGCTGTGGAGGGAGCCGTGGAGCACGGATATGTGTCGATGCCGCCAGTGGACGAGACGTTGGCTAACTATCTCGTCTCTGGTTGGTCCTCTTCACTAAGAGCTCTGACCCTGTCATCCAAGCTGCTCAAGACATCTTCATGCTTGAATGACAGAGCGTACACGGCAGCAGGTCAGGCAGGTGCGGTTCTGCACGCCCTTGTGGTCCTCAGGCCTACCAGACTGATCTGCTGCGGGACTCCGGGCCACCAAGCAATCTGCTGTTCCGTCAGTGCTATGGTGGCCACGGAGAGACATCCGTGGGAGCTCCCACATACTGTGGTTGCCGGGTTACAGGCCTCACCAGGCCTTCCTGGTTATGAGCTCCCACTGATTGTGGTCGCCAGGTTACAGGCCTCACCAGGCCTTCCTGGTTATGAGCTCCCACATGCTGTGGTCGCTGGGTTACAGGCTTCACCAGGCCTTCCTGGTTATAAGCTCCCACATACTGTGGTCGCCAGGTTAAAGGCCTCACCAGGCCTTCCTGGTTATGAGCTCCCACACATTGTGGTCGCCAGGTTACAGGCCTCACCAGGCCTTCCTGGTTATGAGCTCCCATATACTGTGGTCGCCAGGTTACAAGCCTCACTAGGCCTTCCTGGTTATGAGCTCCCACATACTGTGGTCGCCAGGTTACAGGCCTCACCAGGCCTTCCTGGTTATGAGCTCCCACATACTGTGGTCGCCAGGTTACAGGCCTCAATAGGCCTTCCTGGTTATGAGCTCCCACACATTGTGGTCGCTATGTTACAGGCCTCAAAGGGGCCTTCCTGGTTATAGTTCCCACATACTGTGGTTGCCGGGTTACAGGCCTCACCAGGCCTTCCTGGTTATGAGCTCCCACATACTGTGGTCGCCAGGTTACAGGCCTCAATAGGCCTTCCTGGTTATGAGCTCCCACACATTGTGGTCGCTACGTTACAGGCTTCAAAGGGGCCTTCCTGGTTATAGTTCCCACATACTGTGGTTGCCGGGTTACAGGCCTCACCAGGCCTTCCTGGTTATGAGCTCCCACTTATTGTGGTCGCCAGGTTACAGGCCTCACCAGGCCTTCCTGGTTATGAGCTCCCACATACTGTGGTCACCAGGATACGAGCTCTCACATACTGTGGTCGCCAGGTTAAAGGCCTCACCAGGCCTTCCTGGTTATGAGCTCCCACACATTGTGGTTGCTAGGTTACAGGCCTCAAATGGGCCTTCCTGGTTATGAGTTCCCACATACTGTGGTAGTCAGTTTACAGGCCTCACCCAGCCTTCCTGAATGTGGGCTCCCACATGATGCGGTAGCCAGACTACAGCCTCACCACCTTCCCTGAGCACTTTGCTCCCACTCTGTGGTCACCAGGCTTCAGGCTTCATTGGCCTTCCTGGTTGTGAGTTGTCACATGTCAGGTTGCAGGCTTCACCAGGCCTTCCTGAATGTGAAACCCCCACTTTTCGTGGTCGCTAAGTTGTAGTGGTGAGTCTTCACATGTCAGGCTGCAGGCCTCAGCGGCCTTCCTGAATGTGAGCTCCCCATGCATTGGGACTATCGGGTGTTAGGCCTTGTCAGGCCTTCCTGATTATGGGTTCCCACTTGTTGTGGCTGCCAGGTTACAGGCCTCAAGTTCGGCCTTTCTGAATTCAGAGTGAAGTACACTAACCCCTACTTCACCTATTATTGTGGTAAATCACATGACGGGATGTCTTGTGTACTTTCTAAAATCCATTTTGTATGGTAAGGGTCACGCGTGGTATGCTTCGGTCCCTTCTTATGTGGCTCAGACCCCGGTCTTCCCTTGGGTCCCACTTTAAGTGGCGTCCTGTCACTGGCTACAGGGACGCCCTTCTCTGGCTAACTTCTGGAAGAAGTAGCTTCCACTTGGTGGAGTAAGCTCCCACAGGTTGTGGTCACCAGGCTGGGTCTCACTGACCTTCCTGAGTACGAGCTCCCACCCAATGTGGTCGCCAGGTTACAGGCCTTACCAGGCCTTCCTGGTCATGAGCTCCCACACACTGTGGTCGCCAGGTTACAGGCCTCAACAGGCCTTCCTGGTTATGAGCTCCCACATATTGTGGTTGCTGGGTTACAGGCCTCACCAGGCCTTCCTGAATTCAGAATGAAGTACACAAACCCATACTTCACCTATTATTGTGGTAAGTCACCCGACGAGATGTCTTGTGCACTTTTCAAAATCCATTTCTTATGGTGAGGGTCACGCGCAGTATGCTTCGGTCCCTTCTTATGTGGTTCAGACTCCGGTTCTTCACTTTGGGTCCCACTCTAGATGTGTCTTTGTCGCAATACATTACGACAGGCACTTCCCTTGTTCGGGCTATCTCCCACAACTGGTGGTTTTAGGTCTCATTAGACCTTTTTCGAAGGTAGCCCCACATTGTGGGTCTGTCAGGTTCTAGCCTCTGGCTTTCCTGAAGGATGAGCTTCCACATGCTGTGGTCGTTGGGTTTTAGGCCGCACAACGTACGGCCTTCCTGACATGAGCCCTCATGTATCGGAGCTCCCCACACATGGGGTCATCAGGTCTTAGGTCTCTTTGACCTTCCTGATTTTGATCCCTCTCTTACTTCCTCAGTGCTCAAAAGCGAGCACTGGGTGGAAACTCGTGGTTTGAGTGTACGATTCCCATTGGTTTGAGGTTGAGTCACACTCTCCGGAGGATCCCGTCTCTGTGATCCGAAACTCGATGGTTTCTGCCAGCTTCGCGGGCCTTCAGTTTTTGGATGCCTTTTCTAGGCAATTTCCAGAGGCTCTGTCTTGGACGGACAGGCTATGGCCAGACTGTGTGTCTTAGTACAGATCACCAGGCCAGCCTGGGGGCATTTCAGGAGGAGTGTTCTCCTGAATAGTGACTGGCTGGGGGTCCCTTTGGCCCCCTAGCCACACTCCCTAGAATGGACCCCTTCTATTTTGAAGTTGTGGTCCTAAAGCCTTTGAGCTGGCCCTGATTTACCCACGTTATTACGTTCTGGTTTTTCTTGGTTCATTAGCTTGGGCTATGACCGGTAGGGAGTGCTGTCACTGACAGCCCGATGTAACATAGGGTGAGTGGTTTCAGTGTTCCTTGGAATTACTGGTTCTGACAGTTGTCACTGCCTTTCGGCATGCACTCCCCTCAGCATGGCGGGGTGGGTATTTCGTTCCCCATTGCGTCATTCGACGTATTGTTGAGTTCCCTTCGAAAGGGAACGTCTCAGGTTACGACTGTAACCTATGTTCCCTGAGAACAGGGAACGAGACAATACGTCTCGTTGCCATGCCTCGGGGCCTGCCTGCAACAGTCCCTTCAGACGATAGGATGTTGTCACGGTTTCAAGGCGCCCTTCTTATACATCCAGATTGACGCGCTCATCATTCAAGCTGATGATGCACGGGCTGTCGCCGGTCAACCTGATTACTGTGAGTTGATATTTGATTTCAGACACCTGTCACGCCTGAGGCGTTCCCCATTGCGTCATTCGACGTATTGTCTCGTTCCCTGTTCTCAGGGAACATAGGTTACAGTCGTAACCTGAGACGTTTTATTGATGGCCTGCTTATAGGGGCGGCCAGCTAGCGGATCGCTAGGAAAGATTAGATGAATTTGATAATTTATGTTTGGGCCTTTTTTGGTCCTGAAATCACTTATAAAACCATTAAAATGGTGCTGATCTGTAAAACATTTAATAGCACTTGGTTTTAAGATTATGAAAACTGAGTCTACACTGACTTAGATTGAGCACTCAAAACATACAGCATATATATATATATATATATATATATATATATATATACAGTATATGAAGAGTTCAGATGCAAAAGCCTCTAAGTGCCATTTGAAATTTTCTTCTAGAATGATCATTTTTATCAAGCTTGTATATTTAAGTTCAGTGATTTCACTTAAATGGCAATGAAGATTACCTATTAATTGTTATTTAAGTGAAATTACTGAACTTAAATATACAAGTTTGATAAAAATCATCATTAAAGAAGAAAATTTCAAATGGCATTTAGAGGCTTTTGCACCTGAACTCTTCATATATATATATATATATATATATAGCATTTTTCTCCCAGTTGATTATACATTGACACTGATTGTGACAAATTTCCTTGCAATCAGTTTGTAACTTTAACAGGAATTCTCAGCATATTTTCCACCTCCACAATTTGCCTGCAACTACTAATAGAGAGATTTCATTCTTCCACGCTTCTGCAGAACTGGTAGAGATAAGAGAATGACAGCTCTCTTGTCTAGACTGAGCACCAGTCATTTTCCACAGTCTGACCTCTAAGGTCTCTGAATCATTATCAGGACAGCCAGGTATCATGTCCTTCACAGCAGCACCGGGCCGAGACCAATCATTCCCTCTGCGCCGAGGATTATAGGACTGGGATAGAAGCTTTGCTGCTGGACGGACTCTGCCTAAATTCTGTATAGTAATAGTAAAAGAGCAAGTATGCGTACAATTTGCTTAAAACTCTATTTATTTGATTATAAAATGCTTTTAATTGTATGCAAATTGCTTGTAGATAGCAACATAATGATTATTTAAATTATATATTTTGTAATCTCCTGTCTAAATGTGCTATAAAGTGTTCACAGTATTGTTTTTCAGAGATACAGTGTGAACAGGTTTGCAGAACATATAATAATTATGAAATTAGGACAGATGTTTCCAAGCTAATCTGAGGCAAAGAATCTTTCAGCTAAGATCTATAAGAAACGATCAGTAGATGTACAAGCCCTTTGGAAATGTAGAGTTTGATATATATTTAGACCAATGATTCACAATTTGGTTTGCTCCAAAAACATTACTGTGGATATCAAGTACCAAAAACTGTTTGTTTGTAAAAAAAAGAAAATGTAAAATATATTAAAATGACCACCATGAACTACATAGGCCATACAATATGTCGAAATTTAGAACATGCTAACACAGTCTCATCCCAAAAAGTCATATAACTGACGTTTTGGGACGTATTTTGACCATACGTCAATATCCGCCTTTTTAGGGCCCCCTTAAACGTCGGTAGATGGCGATCCCGGGCCGTCATACAACTGACGCTTTACCTTTAACGTCAGTTAGGTGACGGGTTAGGTTTAGGGTTAGGTTTAGGTATGGGGTAGAGTTAGGATCCCATAACCTCATCTACCGACGTTTAAGGGGGCCCTAAAAAGGCGAATATTGACGTATGGTCAAAAGACGTCCCAAAACGTCAGTTATATGACGTCTTGGGATGAGACCGGGCTGAACATGCATAACCAACAGCAGAAGTGAGATTTACCAACCATGTAAAGTACAGGATCAAATATTAGATTTGCATTAACACCACCAGCTGAGAACCACTGAAAAAAGACATGTGAACTTGCTGAACTTACTTAATAGCTTCACACATGTCAAGTCCCATCTTCACACAGTTTTTGGCATGATTTGGCAAGGACTCTGGGAGGCCAGATACACAGTAATAACAGTCCCCTAGAATTTTTATTCGCATACATTCATTTTCCTGAAAGACACGGAAACATTCAAGGACTTCAACAGTTAGAAAACATCTTGATAAGAGCAACTCTTGGTAATCAATCTGCCACATTTGTTTTGTGTTTTATAAATTAATTTATTTTCCAAAGCAGAAGGAAATTGTAAAACTATAAGCATCTGTATCAATAATGTACATGTCAGTTACCGGATTGAAGTGACTCATTTTCAGATTTAGATTACCTTGGCAATCTGATCAAATTTGCCAAATAGTTCATTCAACATATGGACCAGCTCTCCCGGTGAGCAATCAGTGGCCAAGCGGGTAAATCCAACAATATCAGCATACAAAATACTGTAAGAGAATATACATTTGTGTGACACAGGAATAGTAAAGGAAATTCATACTCAAGATTTATATTCACATGCATCTGAAACTGTATAACTCTTTGTTTTTAAAAGCAGAGAGTATGTTCCTTTATTTGTTATATTTTATGGTCAGATATTCATACAACAAAATATTCTGGGGGCCATGAAAATTAGGTGAAAATGATCAAAAATGCTGGCGGTGGCTGGAAACTATTTCGTTTGTATAAAACGCCGATGGGGAAAGAGTTGAAGGGATAGTTCATTTTGAAATACATTTTTGATATGTTTTATCTTACCTCAAGGGCATCCAAGATGTAGGTGTCTTTGTTTCGACAGTATTTTCAATTTTGAGAAAACGAACAGTATTTATATCGTTTTTACCTCGTGTACCCATAGCCATGTTCAACTGATCTGAAGGCACGGGCGCTTCGGTCTGCGCATGCGCCAGAAGTGATCGCTTGTGTGTGTACGTCACTCATTGTTTACACAGAGATTTCGGTAGTTTTACCTTTCACTGTGAAGATCTAAACATATTTAGATATATCGAAATCTTTTCGTTTTCTCACACAAACCGCTCATTTCGTGTCTTAGGCCATCAAATGTGTACTTACATTTACGAGTCATTAAATCATGTTTAATTTTGACTTCTCTGCCCATGCTCTGTGAGGTGGACCCCATATACCGGCATTATATGACTGACAGACAACAATGCTTGACTGAAAAATATAAAAATTGAAAATACTGTGGAAACAAAGACACCTACATATTGGATGCCCTTGAGGTAAGCTAAAACATATAAAAAATTAATTTCAAAGTGAACTATCCCTTTAATTACTTCAGGATTATTTCATTTTCCTTGCAACAGAACAAAGGAGTATAGCTAGTGGTAAAGTTCTCCTAAAACCCTGTCAGAATGAACCAGAATGTGTTTCTCAGGCTTTGTGATATACAAACTATTTTACAATATTTTAAATCTCTGACCTTTTAATTTAAGTCCACCAGTCATATTGAATACAAGCAGGGGTGATGGCAATTAATTAGCTCATCATTCAGCACAATCAAGAGAGTTCAAACCTGCATCAATTTTGAATAACTACAACATCTCCCCATACGTTTCCAGGCTTTGGCCAAACATACATACTGTTATTAATTTTAATTTGTTTCATTCAATAGCTATTTGTACAATGTTTCTTTTATCAAGACATTATAGATAGATTTGTCAGTGCACAAAGCAATTCTGCAGATAATATATATTGCTCCAACCTCATAATATTGTACTTCATTATGATTCATGATTGTGACTGTAGTGAGAAATTCTCAATTTGTGGTTTGCGGTGACGCACCTGACATTGGTGTGACGTTGTACATATAAATTATGAAAGTTGTTGGTGTTTTCCACCTGACCAAACTTCGGCCCCTGTAGTCTCTGTATGATTTCAGCTTTCATCACTCGGGCAATGTGAGCAGGAAGCAGAGACAGCAACAGACGTTCCTGTAGCAAAAAAAACAAAAACAAAAAAACAGCACACAGGAGAAATGAGATAATTATATCTAATATAGCCTCTTGTCTGGCTTGTCCCTTCAGTAAGTGCAGCAGAGACTTGACTCAGATATAAAAGCTTGCAGTACATAAAAGACTGCTCAGTCATCTGAACAAATGGATTGAAAAGAAATAAGTGATTGAAACGCATGATGTATGATTTACAGTAGGCCTATGCACTTTTCAAAAGTCAGAAAGCTGGCATCATATGACGTGAAACAGTTAGAGGCAAAGATATAGCACAGTTCTGTGATGATGGTAGATGAACAATAGTATTTTCTGAATACCAGTGTATTGGAGTGTTAGAGGATGGATCAACACGAGGGAACACAGGAGGAGAACGGGAATCCACTGGAGATTTTAGCGTAAGGAGATCAGGGCTGCGTTTCCCAAAAGCATCGTTAGTTAGGCTTACAATGCTTTTGGGAAACACAGCCTGGGTAAGTAGCACGGGTTATAAGTCCTTTTCCACATTGGAGACCAGACGATGAAGGAGATGAATGTATGTGTATATATAGGGAGGATAATGAGTGCAGTGATGAGGAACAGGTGTGGCTGGCTAGAATTATGGAGACGGTTGCTGTGTTCGAAATCGCCCCATGCCCTCATTCACTATTCCCTACAGTCCTCCACTAATATATACTCACTTGGAGTTGATGAATACGAGTGAGTGAATTCGGACACTGAATGCCAGAAGGGCTGCTGATTTTGCATAGTTTGTGCTTGCTGTTTAATAATACTACAGCTCCAGTAGTAATGAAATAATTTATCTTGTACTCTGACATGGAAACTAGCATATAAACCTTGCGCCGCCTTCACACTGGCAGTTGAAATCAGCTCCGTAATACGCAATACGTTCCCAACGGACGTCGTACTACACAGTGAAAAGCGTCGGACACGGGTAGAACAAAAATGGCAGAGAGAGAGATTAAAGTTTGATTCTGTTTTTTTTTTTATTATTATTATTAAAGTTTGATTCTGTCAGTTCTGTATGATCTCTCTGATGATACGTTGACATGTCAGGTCGGCTAAAATATGTGATATAGTGGTCAATAGTTCAATGTCTACCTTCAATTTAATTGTATTAACTGCCCTTATAAACGTTAGAAAGTCATGAAAATAAAAAATGACATGACAACTTATCGTTATAAAATCATAATTTATTTTATTAAAAGTTCATAATTCAGGTTTGTTTATCAGTACCATAGCAACGCTCAACTTCTGCTGGAATTGTCGGATAGGAACCGTCCGTAGCTTTTCGCACGAGTTCAAATTTTTGAACGCATCCGGATGACCAACGGACACGATTTTCTACGCACCGCACTCGGTCGGACCCGTTTAGGACCCATTCGCATGCGGTCTGCGAATCTCCATAGGAAATGAATGACTTCCGGTCGTTTCGCAGCCGCATCAGAGCTGATTTCAACTGCCAGTGTGAAGGCGGCGTTAGGCTATGTTTACGAAACGATTCTGAAGAGAAACCGCAAAAGTGGCGTTGCGTTATCACTTTTTATTCTGCGTTTAGACGAGCATTTTGGGTGGGAAATCCGCGTGCAAAAGTGTGTGAAATTCAATGTAGTATGCATTCCAGGTGGCTAGGTGGTGATTCACTGCCACACAACAACACAAAGTCCGCATACCTGCGTACAACCTTCACTGTCAAGCAGACTTTTACCTTTTTTACCCTTTACACATGAACGCGGAGGTGGAGCGTTTTTAAGATCTCCACTCTGGAGGGTGGTTTCACTTTTGTGCGTTTTTAAGCCCCCAAAACGTCGTTGCCGTGTAAACGAAAGGCACATCCGATAAAATATTTTTACGTTTTCACCCGCGAGCGTTCTCGTGTAAACAGGGCCTTAATTTAACAATTTAATAACAAATGAAAAAGGAATTTATTTATAATACTCTGGACCAGTGCTGTTCGGAAAATGGATTGATGATTTGATTCAGCTGTGGTGCCACCTCCTGTCGAGATGCTCACCGTGTGACTCTCACAGTGCATTATGGGTAGCCATTGAGCATACATCGGTTGTACACTCGTTATTGCGGTGCATTGTGGGATTGAATCAGTGCACTCAATAACATCCAATATGGTGTTGGACACACCACATAGCCTGTAAACTTTGAGTGGCAGTGGTGGTGGAGCCTTGTGAAACCGTGACAAAATTGCTATATGAATAAACGTGATGGACTACTAGAGTGCCTAATTGCAGATCTCCTGGAAACGTTGCTATGACAATCAGATTCTTTTATTTTCTTTTATTCAAAAAATGAGCTGTTTTCTCAATTTTGTTGTGTGATTATTTTGTTATTGAGAGGAAAGCCCTCAGCACATATTTACATATTCATCTAAATGCCTCTCTCAGCATTGTTGGCGCAGTCGGGTATTCGCTAACCAACACTATCTCACAACCAATTCGTACGAATTCGACGCATGATTAAAAAGTGACTAATTCGTACTAATTCGTACGACCTCACTCGTACTAATTCGTACGATTTGTCTAAACCCACATACGAAATTCATACGAATTGGCCAATTCGTAAAATATGTACGATTTAGAAAAATCGTATTAATTCGTACGAGTGAGGTCGTATGAATTGTTACGAATTAGCCATTTTTTAATCATTCGTCGAATTAGTACGACTTGGTCGTGAGATCGGGTTGTCGCTAACAGTATATCCAACGCATTCTCAACCTAGGGCGCCATATAGTGACACTTTTGAAATTTCATCTAAATCCAACACACATGGCACCCTTTAGCGTCAATATAACACGCACAGAGCTTTGTTCGGTTGTGGTAGGTTTAGTTCTGGGGTAGGTTTAGGGTTAGACCACTAGGAGGCGCCTTCTGGCCCATATATATCTGAGTTTCATATTGATGCTAAAGGGTGCCATGTGCGTTGGATGTATGTGAAATGTCAAAAGCGTCAGTATATGACAACTTGGGATGAGAACGGGCTGGTATATCACTGGTCACTTATTTCGAACTTCATTTTACCCCTAAACAAAGAACAAAAAAGAACCTCGCCGTGAGTAAATTAGGGCCTCTAATGTACGTCTGCTGCATACAATAGTATTCATGATAAATGGGAAACTATATACATTTTATAAAGCAGAATAAAAAAATTAATATTAAGCAATCTGCGTGTGGATAATCTGCATTTAAGCAGCAAAGAAAATCCATGTCAAAGGCATCTGTAATGTTAAATTGATATAATTGGGTTATGGTGGACTTTTTTGAAAAGGAAAAGACTAAGATAACCACATTACATTTTTTTTTTCTAATCAATTTCGATTTCCCCACTAGGCATAAAGTGAGAATGAGTTTAATTAGATCTCACAGGGACGGTCTGGAGAGTCATTATGAAAGCTCATGATAGCTTGACTCTGGCATCAAGCAAAAGAAGGTTAATTGCCCAATAGGTTTGGTACATTTCCCCTAATCAACTATAATTGCCTTATAAAAATCATTTTAAAATCCTGATCATTTTATTAGCATCTACACAAAAGCCATATACGTTCATTTGAGCTATGACAAATGAATAGTTATCCCTTATTCCACTAATTAATGTGCTATACGATGAATCTAGGATCTACTGCAATAACATCAACAGCAGAAAACGCTGCAGTCGAGACCACTGAGCAGTGGAAAGCACAATTCATCACCCACAGCCTGAGAGGATATTCTTAAGAGGTTAATCCAGAAAAGTCCAGAGAGGCAATGTTTGACCTCTTGCAGAGCACATAGTCTGATGGAAGACAGCCAATACACCAGCAGCAGACTTTAGACTTCACAGAGACAGCACTGGGCTTCAGTCACATCATCTGCCTTTGTGGCCCTGTTTAAACCGAAAACTAATATCACAGACGCGTCCTGGTTTCATTTGGGAGCAACTGGGCCGAGAGTAGGAGGCCGCAAAGGTTTGCAGTATTTCAAAGGGAACCCACAGAGAACATAATGTCAAACATAAGGATAAAGTAGTGAAAGCCTAGGCGACAAATCAATTTCAAAAACATTGTGTCCCTAATTGGTGTGATATGATAAAATAATAAGAACTGATTAAATAATAGTCTCTGAACCTCCTATTGTGTAGCATGCAAACTTAATGTTTATTTAATGTACATGAATATTTTTGCAAATGTCTTTATATATTTGAAAGTACATTATATGTGTATTGTTGGAAGCTTGTAGATGTTGTTTAATATGGCTTCTGTGAAGTGAATCAGAAGTATCTCAGTAAGTAATAGCCGTCATTTCATCACCTAGGTTAACTATAGACCCGATAGTCCGCTATGAGTTACCCACTTCTAGCCAAAAAATAACCTTGAATTTGGTTTTTTGTTGTTGTTGTTTTGTTTTTTTGTCAAAATAATTTGCAAGATCAGTCAATAGTGATTACAAGGTGTTTGGGTTTCATTTCTTTGACATGTTGTTATCTAATTAATGAGTCTATCCTTGGGCTATGGTCAGACGTCTATAACATTTTCACTGACCTATTTTGCCTTGTTTCAGCCTAGACATCAGGGCTGACATCAATGGCTAGACATCTTTTAATTGCAAAAATCCTTGCTGGGATGTTGATGGAATTTTCCTCTTGACAGTTCCTAGTTGGCCATGTTATTTTGAGAACGATACAAAACGTTCAAACGCATTCCAATAAACAAAAGTTTATTTAATACAGCAATCTTAAAGGTGCAGTAAGCGATTTCTGAGAAACACTGCTGAAAGTGGATCCACAACACACTTGTAGCCAATCAGCAGTAAGAGCGTACTCATTAGGGGGAGGTGCCTGTGTTGCATATTGTGTTCATGAGTTTGGGGGCGGAGCTATAAAGGTAGGGGTGCTATCCTTTTGGGAAGGGGCATCTTTGTTTTGGTGATTTCAAAATATCAACAGCATTTCTCAGAAATCGCTTACTGCACCTTTAAGTAATCCATAAGGCGAACGGCTTTGTAACAGCATGCATGGCATAAACAAATGAGCTTACATTTACACGTTTACATGATCAATATTAGACACTAACTGAATGTATAGGAAGAACCAAAAATGCACAAGGTATTAGAACTCAAATGACAAACAGGTGATGATGAGTTCATCAAAAACCAGGGAGATAAACGAGGAGTGGGAAACTGTTACAAATGAAAACAAGTAACCAAAACATGCAGTTTGTGACATTACAACACAATCTCATGGAAATTCGTATATATTTTACGAGGTGGTTAATTTGTAAGAATTCGTAATTCGTTTTTGTTAGACTTATCTAGACTCCAGTGATGATTGGGTCCTTCCTGGTGGATTATCCACCTGGTAAAATACGAACAAATTGCCATGAGATCGGGTTGGACATTGGAACGTGATGCAATCTTCTGAAAGTAGTCCTAAAATAAATGCTTAATTTTATTTATTTATGTTTTATTTATTTTTTTTATCAGATACATTTTATTTATTTTTTAGATGTCACGTGGGGAATGGAAACCTAGATGGTCATATTTTCTAGTGAATTTAGAGATAAAGTTGGTATAGACTGGTCTGGTTTTTTAAAAGAGTTTCTAATATGTGGGCGGCGCTAGGGCTGGGCTAAGGGGGCTTAAGTCCTAAATGTTTTAAGTGAAGCCCTGAATACTTCTGTGAGAAACATAGAGCAAAACAATTATTCAGAAAAATAAATGTGAATAAGATTACAGATTGAGCATTGTAGCCAATCCCAGACATGTCTGTTGAACGCATCGGCCAATCAGAGGCAAACCTGTCATTATTATTGGCAATAAAAGTAAAATGCAAATAAGAAATGATGCTACTTTGATACACTCCACTTCGCACCACTCTGTTTGTTGTTGGGATGACTAAAAGTTCAGCGGTCTAGCTCATCAGTGTCAAAATGATTAAAGGTGGCGGGGCTTACCGTTAATAGAACGATTTTTAAGAGTGAATGTCTGGTAATATGCAAGTAGATAACCATTTAATATTTGACAATAGAAATAATGACACAAATTACTCAACTTTTTTATTTATTATTAAATTTTGCCTTTTTGAATTGAAAATATTCTATAATTTCCTTGATTCATGTAGAGAAAATAAAAAAAATATATATTTGCAAATACTTTAAATTATTTCACTAATAGAATAAGCCTTTCTTTTTCTTTATTCCTTTAAATTGCTTTTATAATTCATTAATTTCTTAAAATAAAAATACCCAATTTTAGTTTGGGCTAAAGCCCCGAATATCCACTGACCTTAGAACTGCCCCATGTATAAGCATACAAGATATTGCTGTAATAATATGAGATTAAAATATGTTAAACTTTCCAACCAAAAAATCTAGATGTAAAAGTAAGATGTGGAATTATTTTTAGTATAATGCATAATTTAATTTATATTGAATGTAAGGGTTTCTCAATTCCCAGTTATTCAGTCATTCTTAGTGCAGTTACATAAAATAAATAAATAAAAAAAACTTTAAAAACTTCTTAACACCTCCAACTAACAACTATGTCAAAAGGTAAAGTCTATCAACATTCTGATTCACTTTACAAAAGAAGCCATAATAAACCTTAACATTTACAAGCTTCCATGCAATGTACAATATACACACATAAATGTACTTTCAAAAATATAAAGACATTTGCAAAAATGTCCAGGTAGATTAAATAAACATTATGTTTTAGTGATACGTCAAGGAGGTTGAGGGACTATTATTTTTACACTAATCTAATCTAGTTCTGTCATTCTCTCAGCAAACTAATCTAATCTAGTTCTGTCATTCTCTCAAGAAACTAAAACACAACACAAAAGCTTTCTGGTATTATCGGTATTAGTTCACTGCTAAATTCCCCAATGTTAAGTCTCCATCAGCATTCAGTGGTTTGCCAAAGAAAATTTGGAAAATCTCAGTTTTTGAGACTGTTTGGTCGTTCAACTTCAGCTATAGCCAGCTGATAAATCATGACATCAGAACTGAGAGAAAGTAAAGCAAGATTGATACTGAACCTGCTGACGCTTCTCAAACTCCAGTTTGATGGGTGATTTTATACAGTTGCAGGTGTCTTGATATGTCTGCTTTAGCGCCAGTTCCATCAGGTGTTTATGGTATGCTCCTGCCAGGTTCCCACATATGAAAATGATGATATTTGCCAGGATCTAGAAAAAAAAATTAAAAAATAAGTACAAATTAACAATAGTGGATATTCTGTAAATAGTCAAGTCAAGTCACCTTTATTTATATAGGATGATACCACAAAAAAAAAAAAAAAAAAAAAAAAATCTGCACTATTTATTTAGTTGTCTGTCTGTCTGTCTGTCTAACTATTAATTTATTTATTTTTGTCAACGTTGAAATCTACCAATGTGAATTACTACTGAAGTTCAGATTTCATTCTGATGTACAGAAAATGCTCTTTAGGACATTTTCAAATAACACTGACCATCAGATTTTTATGTTTACAAGAAATTTAAATATAGCTGCAAGCAGCCATTACCGGGGCCAAGCGCAAGAAGCGGCAACATATGCCAAAATGGCAAGGAGTGGCAGACCAACTGCAGCAAGGAGCAATTAAGGGCATTTTGAGAGAACTTTGGGCAAATGGCTAAGAAAATCACATAAACATTAACTTATAAGATGATTTAATGGGTTATCACTTTCGAACAATAGGTGGCGCAGTTACGAAATAGATGTGATGTGGTCAGAGTGAGGTGACAATGACACATGCAAAGTTTGGTGTCAAAATGTGAAGGCATTGCAGAGATAAAGCCTAAATAGTAATTTTGGCAGCATGCCTACATTTTGATGCTGTGGTATACGAAAACAGTTTTGTCTATCATCGTGCAATTCATAACTTTTAGTCGGCACGGTCTGGAGATGATACGATTCAATTTTCGTGAAAATCGGACAAACGGTCTAGGAGGAGTTCGAAAAAGAAGGTTTTTCAAAGAAATAAAGATGGCGAACAGGAAGTTTGTCTGATTATGGAAAACCTGATATCTATAATTTCAGCATAACAGAAGGAATCTATTAAGATCAGTTTCATTGCAATAGGCAAATTTAATCAAAAGTTATTAGCGTTCTCAGAAAATAATTATAACTTTTGACCAACAGGTGGCGCTGTCTCAAAATCTTTTGAGTACCTTCAGGGCATGCTGCTTATGGCACATACTGAGTTTTGTAATATTACACCAATGCATTTGTTTAGTATAGCATTTTAATTCACAAAACTCTATTGAAGTCAATGGGAATTTCACGTTTTGTTCTATTATAGCACCACCAAGAGGCTCAGTCCCACAATTTTTTTTATGTGTCCTCAGAGTGACCCCATACATATGTGTGTCAATTTTGGTGAAAATATCTCAATTCGCTTCCGAGTTATAAACATTTATATGAAAAAACACGTAAAAAATGACTGACACATGACTTTGTTTGAATTTTACTACCCCTTACTATCAATATTTTCGCATTTGGGCATTAGCGTATAGTTAACGAGCTATGATTCCGTGTTTTTGGCGGTGGTTTCGTCTCGATCGGAACAGCGGTTTTGAAGATATCGCCAAGTGTTTTTTTCGCGCTAAATCGCTACGCTACACCAACCGTAACACGAAACCCAGCATGTTTAGTATCGTTGGACTCGGCAACGATTCAGGAACTCAAAAAGATGACTCCCGTGAAAATAAGTGTACCACACCCAAAGCCATAAGCGTTTGAAAAAAAAAATTCACCACTAGGTGGCGCTGTTTCGAAACTTCTCAGGCTCCTTCAGGGCATCGTACTGATGACCCATACCGAGTTTCGTAACAATTCGTTCATGCGTTCAAAAAATACAGCATTTTAGCACATAATTCAAAATGGCCGACCGCCAAAATGGCCGTTCTGGGAAAATTGGATATCGGTGGACTCGGCATGACGCCCTGAATCTAACGAGACCAAATTTATGATTTTTGGACAAACCGTTCAGAAGTTACGAGCAAAAATAGCCATTTTTCATATCTCCGGACCACTAGGTGGCGCTGCGCCGAAACACAGCACGTAGCCTCAGGTCATGCTTGTGATAACACGTACCAAGTTTGGTCTGAAAACGAGTAAGCGTTGCGGAGATACAGCCTCACGTCTGTTTTCGCAAGCGTTACGTAAAATTAGTTTGCGCGCTTATCGAAAACGGTTATTCGAATCATCATGAATTCCATAACTTTTTGTCAGCACTGCCTGGAGATGATCCGGTGCGATTTTGGTGAAAATCGGACAAACCGTCTAGGACGAGTTCGCAAAAGTAGGTTTTTTGGAAAATTCAAAATGGCGGCCGTTTTTTTATGACGGAAAATGACGTCATAGGGTGCGATCGAATCGGCTTGAGCTCAGGAACAAGAGGAAAAAAGAATTTTGTTGATAGGGCTTACGGTTCAAAAGTTATTAGCATAATAAAAGTGAAATTTTGGACAGTTGGTGGCGCTAGAGGGAATGCGTTAGAGACACCAAAATTGGTGTATTTAAAGTTGGGACTGTCCTCTATCAGAATGTCAAACCAAAACAACTTTCCCGCAAACCGGTCTATGGGCTGCCATAGACGCCCAGTCGGAAGAAGAATAATAATAAATATAGCTGCAAGCAGCCATTACCGGGGCCAAGCGCAATAAGCGGCAACATATGCCAAAATGGCAAGGAGTGGCAGACCAACTGCAGCAAGGAGCAATTAAGGGCATTTTGAGAGAACTTTGGGCAAATGGCTAAGAAAATCACATAAACATTAACTTATAAGATGATTTAATGGGTTATCACTTTCGAACAATAGGTGGCGCAGTTACGAAATAGATGTGATGTGGTCAGAGTGAGGTGACAATGACACATGCACAGTTTGGTGTCAAAATGTGAAGGCATTGCAGAGATAAAGCCTAAATAGTAATTTTGGCAGCATGCCTAAACTTTGATGTTGTGTTATACGAAAACGGTTTTGTCTATCATCGTGCAATTCATAACTTTTAGTCGGCACGGTCTGGAGATGATACCATTCAATTTTCGTGAAAATCGGACAAACGGTCTAGGAGGAGTTCGAAAAAGAAGGTTTTTCAAAGAAATAAAGATGGCGAACAGGAAGTTTGTCTGATTATGGAAAACCTGATATCTGTTTTTGGCATAACCCAAGGAATCTATTAAGATCAGTTTCATTGCAATAGGCAAATTTATTCAAAAGTTATTAGCGTTCTCAGAAATTAATTATAACTTTTGACCAACAGGTGGCGCTGTCTCAAAATCTTTTGAGTACCTTCAGGGCATGCTGCTTATGGCACACACTGAGTTTCGTAATGTTATACCAAAGGATTTATTTAGTATAGCATTGTATTTCACAAAACTGTATTGAAGTCAATGGGAATTTCAAGTTTTGTTCTATTATAGCGCCACCAAGAGGCTCAGTCCCACAATTTTTTGTGTGTGTCCTCAGAGTGACCCCATACATATGTGTGTCAATTTTGGTGAAAATATCTCAATTCGCTTCCGAGTTATAAACATTTATATGAAAAAACATGTAAAAAATGACTGACACATGACTTTGTTTGAATTTTACTACCCCTTACTATCAATATTTTTGCATTTGGGCATTAGCGTATAGTTAACAAGCTATGATTCCGTGTTTCTGACGGTGGTTTCGTCTCGATCGGAACAGCGGTTTTGAAGATATCGCCAAGTGTTTTTTTCGCGCTAAATCGCTACGCTACGCCATCCGTGAGACGAAACCCGACATATTTGGTATCGTTGGACTCGGCAACGATTCAGGACCTCAAAAATATGACTCCCGTGAAAATAAGTGTACCACACCCAAAGTTATAAGCGTTTGAATAAAACAATTCACCACTAGGTGGCGCTGTTTCGAAACTTCTCAGGCTTCTTCAGGGCATCGTACTGATGACCCATACCGAGTTTCGTAACAATTCGTTCATGCGTTCAAAAAATACAGCATTTTAGCACATAATTCAAAATGGCCGACAGCCAAAATGGCCGATCTGGGAAAATTGGATATCAGTCGACTCGGCATGATGCCCTGAATCTAACGAGATGAAGTTTATGATTTTTGGACAAACCGTTCAGAAGTTACGAGCAAAAATAGCCATTTTTCATATCTCCGGACCACTAGGTGGCGCTGCGCCGAAACGCTGCATGTAGCCTCAGGTCATGCTTGTGATTACATGTACCAAGTTTGGTCTGAATAGGATGAAGCGTTGCGGAGATAAAGCCTTACGTCTGTTTTCGCAAGCGTTACGTAAAATTAGTTTGTGTGTTTATCGAAAACGGTTATTCGAATTATCTTGAATTCCATAACTTTTTGTCAGCACTGCCTGGAGATGATCCGGTGCGATTTTGGTGAAAATCGGACAAACGGTCTAGGACGAGTTCGCAAAAGTACGTTTTTTGGAAAATTCAAAATGGCGGCCATGTTTTTATGACGGAAAATGACGTCATAGGGTGCGATCGAATCGGCATGAGCTCAGGAATAAGAGGAAAAAAGAATTTTGTTGATAGGTCTTACGGTTCAAAAGTTATTAGCATAATAAAAGTGAAACTTTGGACAGTTGGTGGCGCTAGAGGGAATGAGTTAGAGACACCAAAATTGGTGTATTTAAAGTTGGGACTGTCCTCTATCAGAATGTCAAACCAAAACAACTTTCCCGCAAACCGGTCTATGGGCTGCCATAGAGGCCCAGTCGGAAGAAGAATAATAATAATAATAATAATAATAAATATAGCTGCAAGCAGCCATTACCGGGGCCAAGCGCAAGAAGCGGCAACATATGCCAAAATGGCTAGGAGTGGCAGACCAACTGCAGCAAGGAGCAATTACGGGCATTTTGAGAGAACTTTTGGCAAATGGCTAAAAAAAATCACATAAACATTAACTTATAAGATGATTTAATGGATTATCACTTTCGAACAATAGGTGGCGCAGTTACGAAATAGATGTGTGGTCAGAGTGAGGTGACAATGACACATGCAAAGTTTGGTGTCAAAATGTGAAGGCATTGCAGAGATAAAGCCTAAATAGTCATTTTGGCAGCATGCCTCAAATTTGATGCTGTGGTATACGAAAACGGTTTTGTCTATCGTCACGCAAACCATAACTTTTATTCGGCACCGTCTGGAGATGATACGATTCAATTTTCGTGAAAATCGGACAAACGGTCTAGGAGGAGTTCGAAAAAGAAGGTTTTTAAAAAAATAAAGATGGCGGACAGGACGTTTGGCTGATTATGCAAAACCTGATATCTATGTTTTCGGCATAACCGAAGGAATCTATTAAGATCAGTTTCAATGCAATAGGCAAATTTATTCAAAAGTTATTAGCGTTCTCAGAAATTAATTATAACTTTTGACAAACAGGTGGCGCTGTCTCAAAATATTTTGAGTACCTTCAGGGCATGCTGCTTATGGCACACACTGAGTTTTGTAATATTACACCAATGCATTTGTTTAGTATAGCATTTTATTTCACAAAACTGTATTGAAGTCAATGGGAATTTCACGTTTTGTTCTATTATAGCGCCACCAAGAGGCTCAGTCCCACAATTTTTTTCCTGTGTCCTCAGAGTGACCCCATACATATGTGTGTCAATTTTGGTGCAAATATCTCAATTCACTTCCGAGTTATAAACATTTATATGAAAAAACACGTAAAAAATGACTGACACATGACTTTTTTTGAATTTTACTACCCCTTACTATCAATATTTTTGCATTTGGGCATTTGCATATAGTTAACGAGCTATGATTCCGTGTTACTGACGATGGTTTCGTCTCGATCGGAACAGCGGTTTTGAAGATATCGCCAAGTGTTTTTTTCGCGCTAAATCGCTACGCTACACCAACCGTAACACGAAACCCAGCATGTTTAGTATCGTTGGACTCGGCAACGATTCAGGAACTCAAAAAGATGACTCCCGTGAAAATAAGTGTACCACACCCAAAGCCATAAGCGTTTGAAAAAAAAAATTCACCACTAGGTGGCGCTGTTTCGAAACTTCTCAGGCTCCTTCAGGGCATCGTACTGATGACCCATACCGAGTTTCGTAACAATTCGTTCATGCGTTCAAAAAATACAGCATTTTAGCACATAATTCAAAATGGCCGACCGCCAAAATGGCCGTTCTGGGAAAATTGGATATCGGTGGACTCGGCATGACGCCCTGAATCTAACGAGACCAAATTTATGATTTTTGGACAAACCGTTCAGAAGTTACGAGCAAAAATAGCCATTTTTCATATCTCCGGACCACTAGGTGGCACTGCGCCGAAACGCAGCACGTAGCCTCAGGTCATGCTTGTGATGACACGTACCAAGTTTGGTCTGAAAACGAGTAAGCGTTGCGGAGATACAGCCTCACGTCTGTTTTCGCAAGCGTTACGTAAAATTAGTTTGCGCGCTTATCGAAAACGGTTATTCGAATCATCATGAATTCCATAACTTTTTGTCAGCACTGCCTGGAGATGATCCGGTGCGATTTTGGTGAAAATCGGACAAACCGTCTAGGACGAGTTCGCAAAAGTAGGTTTTTTGAAAAATTCAAAATGGCGGCCGTTTTTTTATGACGGAAAATGACGTCATAGGGTGCGATCGAATCGGCATGAGCTCAGGAACAAGAGGAAAAAAGAATTTTGTTGATAAGCCTTACGGTTCAAAAGTTATTAGCATAATAAAAGTGAAACTTTGGACAGTTGGTGGCGCTAGAGGGAATGAGTTAGAGACACCAAAATTGGTGTATTTAAAGTTGGGACTGTCCTCTATCAGAATGTCAAACCAAAACAACTTTCCCGCAAACCGGTCTATGGGCTGCCATAGACGCCCAGTCGGAAGAAGAATAATAATAATAATAATAATAATAAGAACCGGCACAGATACAATAGGTGCCTCCGCACCTTCGGTGCTTGGCCCCTAATAATAAGAACCGGCACAGATACAATAGGTGCCTCCGCACCTTCGGTGCTTGGCCCCTAATAATAATAATAATAAGAACCGGCACAGATACAATAGGTGCCTCCGCACCTTCGGTGCTTGGCCCCTAATTATGTAATTATACATTGTAATTATACACAGGCGTCACCTAACTGACGCCTTGGGAAGCATTTGACCATGCGTCAATATCTGACGCTTTAGGCGCCCTTTAGCGTTATGACGCCCTAGGATCGCGTAACCCTACCCCTACCCCAGACCTAAACCTACCCGCGTCATCTAACTGACGCTTTCCTTTAGCGTCAGTTCGATGACGCCGTAGGATCGCTCGCTAAAGGGCGCCTAAAGCGTCAAATATTGAAGCATGGTCAAAAGGTGACGCCTTGGGATGAGAATGTGTTGTTATACAAGGTAATGAAAAAATAGGGGTTTTTTTTTACAAATTGTTATTCTGATGATATAATTTGTACTTGGAAAAAAAATCATAATAACTGTGTCCTTTTGAATAGTGAAGCAGGATTGTGCAAGGAATCAATTTCCAGTCCAGAAATATTTTATTGACACCAGCTTGCAGCATTTCTCATCCAACACTTCAGCTGCTTAAAATTTTCCATTCCAGTTTAAAAAAGCTCTGAATGAATGATTTTCGACAAGAGCTTTGCTAACCCAATCAAATGTTTAGAATGGAGGGGACTTTGGTCAATGTAGTTAGTTTTAGCAGCAGAGAGAAGGGCTTAAGTCCCCAACTTTTCCTAGTGTTCACTGTTCACACCTCTTTTTTCTCACTTCTCTTTCATACTTCCTCGTTCAATTACCAGCCCAGTGGCAAAGTCCTTCGGTTTCTTCATCTTTTTCAATCTCACTATTCAACAGTCAGATGAGAACAGTGCATCAAAGGCTTAGCTCCATTAGATATTTTTAATTGCTCTTGGACATATCATTTCACTATAGAAAGAGTTCTAAACTCATCTTGGTTGTCACACTTTGGACCATGAAAACTTCAAAAGGCATCAGCCGCTGACATGGATGGAATGAAAGTAAAGAGACACCCACAGTCAGAAAGCACAACGGTATGTGTCATACATTGTTGGACTCATAAAAACAATATTTTGTGACTTTATTTATTTAATTATTTTTTTCAATTACAAAAAAAATATTTGTAATTGAAAATTACTTATTTGTTGCATGGTATTTATTTGTTCTTTTTGTTTCGTGTTTTTTTAAGAAAGAAAGTGTACTGTCTTTTGAGGGTTTAGGTGAGGGGAAAAATTTCAGTATTTTAGACAAAAAGACATAATTAATTTTCAATAAGAATCCCAGGAGGTATCAGATAGATATGATAAAAGACACCAAAACACACATAAGAGAAAAAAAAATTATCTGGTTCTAAAATATTTTTTTTTAATATATTCCTGTATATGTACTTTTTTATGTTTTTCAAACATTACCTCTTTTCTGGTAAACTCTTCTCCGTGGCAAGTATATCATTTGAATACAATAATTAAATAACATTAACATTCCTAAAAACATATATTACACTCTAAAAAATGCAGGGTTAAAAAATAACCCAACCTTAACCACGCTGCTGGGTCCCTATAGGACAGAACACACACTGGGTTGGTTTGACCCAAGTGCTGGGTTTTTCCATTTAACCCATATTGTTGGGTCATTCATTTGACCCAACTAGTGGATAAAATTGACCATTCTGCTGGGTTAAGTCTTACTCCTGTGCTGGGTTATTTCCAGTCTCATTGTCTTATTAAAATTAGTTACAAATATTTGTTATATTATGAATGTAAAATAATTACTGTCTCTGTAATACAATAAACCAGAGAGGCATATGTGATTTCATTTATTTATTTATTTATTTAATTAATTATATATAATTATATATATATATATATATATATATATATATATATATATTACATTTTTAATACATCTCTTTATTTATTTATTTTTTGTAATTATTACAATTATACAATGTATACTCATTCTAAGGTAAAAAAACAACATAACGGTTGATTAATTAAGGTCTTTATACACCACTGAAAACATAGTGTATATGATATTGCATTTCTGTTAACAGATCCTCCTAAATATTACACAATGCACCTTTAAAAGTCATTAAGCAACTAATTTGAACTCTTATACGGTTATGATTTCAATTATTGAGATGTGTTGGTTCATTAAGAATAGCAAAAAACATTTAAAATGTGACTAAATATTATGTGGGCCTGAAAAAAAAAAAAAAAAGTTTTCCTCAAATTTGACAATGGACGACTCATTTCCATTAATTTGATACACACTGCTTTGTGAATTTAATATGAAAAAAAAATAAGGCTTTGAAAGTGAATAATCCAAAAAGTTCTGCAAAGAATGAGAAAGTAACCTGTTGCTGGGTCAAAATAACCCAACAAGATGTTTATTTGTGAATGACCCCCTTACAACTCATTTTACCCAGCACGGGTAACCCAAGAATGTGTTTACAGTACCCCAAACAACCCAACATTTTGACCCAGCACAATCAACACAATTTGTTTACAGAAACAACCCAGCATTTTTTGAGTGTACTATGTTATATACATAACATTTCAGCAAGGTTAAATTAAGTAAATAACAAAAATGAATACGTGACAATAAATCAACAAATATTTGCAACTTTATTCTTAACTTATTAGGTAGATTAGGTAGATGAGGAAGATGACATTGCATGTATTATTCTGAGCACATGTGATATGTTTAGAAATTTCAGAAATATTCTTTGTGTCCCTTGACTCTAATGGTTAAGGGGAATCTTAATGTGGACTTTTAATTGGTCATGCAGGATGTTGTTTATATAAAGTCGTAAACAAGGAAATCGAATAACTTTAAACATTCTGACATGTTATTCAAGCTTATGTTCAATCGGTAAAAAATCCTAGCCATTTAAGCAAAAATCATATTGGATATTTAACTGGTGAATTTCAAAGCTCTTGGAAACAGACTTTAAGATTTCAACAGTGGCTTGGCAGCAAGGCTTTTCTTTCAAACACTCTTTTTAAAATGGCAAAACAAATTTGTGAGGAGTTTAATAATACAACATTTTGATGTCCAGATGTTATCTGCAAGCATGTGAGAGGGCCAGTGAGCTGTAGTGAACAAACACAGTTATAATTTATTTGTAAAAGATGTACAACATTAATCTGCTGTCTATGAATAAATCATGGATGATTCATTGCTTTCAGGAGGTAGTGAAGCTTCTTCTTCTGACATGAGTGGGATTACATACAGTAGAAAAGATTCTGCTTTCTGACTGATGGATAAAGAATTTATCTATTTACTATATAAAGAGACACAAAACTGAGTTTTGAGTGTAATTAAACAATTTATTCCAACTGATGATAAACGGTAAAGCTGATAACAAAAAACACATTGGTAAGTCATTACTCAACATTATTATTATTTTTTTATTATTATTATTATTATTTATTTATTTTGACATGGGATTTACATGGGAATTTCTAGGGAACTCGTGCTGCGTCAATGATGACACTTTGGGGAACGATATGCCCACTTTTCCATGCTGACAAAATGCCTGTTAAGGCACAGCTCAGGACATGAATGATTGGGACCCTGGGGTGGCCGGAAGGTCCTGGCTATAAAACCTCACAAAAGTGGGGAAGACCATTCCGCCACATCATGTATATCTTGAAGGGATGTCCCCGACAATAAAGCTCTTGAAGATCCCATACTTTGTGTGGAATGTGCTCTAACTGGCAGAGTTGAAGGCAGCCAGTGCACCTCATAAGTCTTTGAGACAGCCTCGACAATCCACCTGCTTATAGTCTGCTTGGTAGCTGGGCAGCCCTTGTTAGGGGGCCCGAAGGATACCAAAAGCGTGTCAGATTTTCTCCACAAAGTTCTTGAATTCTCAAGAACCCTGACCGGCCAAAGTAACTGCAACTTCCCTTGTCCGGCTGACACTTGAGGAGGATGAAAGGACTGAAGGACTACTGGGCAAATTAGTGGGTACCTTAGGTACAATACCCAGTCTCAGGTAAAGAATCGTCGGAGACACTTTACAATAAGGTTCATTAGTTAACATTAGTTAATGTATTTACTAACATGCACTAACCATGAGCAATACATTTGTTACTGCATTTGTTCATCTTTGTTAATGTTAGTTCATGAAAATACAGCTGTTCATCATTTGTTCATGTTAGTTCACGGTGCATTAATTAATGTTAGAAAGATTTTAATCAAGTATTAGTAAATGTTGAAAATAACATTAACAAAGATTAACAAATGCAGTATGTGTTATTCATTATTAGTTCATATTAACTAATGTAGTTCACTAATATTTAACAAACCTTATTGTAAAGTGTTACCGAATCGTCTTCAGTCCACCTGGAACAAACTCCAAACAGGAGGGAGCAACGGACAAGGCCTGTAGGTTTTCTACTCTTTTGAGAGACGTCGTTGCCAGCAGAAACGCCTTTTTTTTTAAGGCTAGACTCTTGCCGAGTCCAAAGGCGTGAAGGGTGCCAAGGATAACCTTTCTAGTACCACGGTTTGTATATACTCAGAGTGCCACCCACGAAACAAGTAATCAGATTATGCCTTCCCAATGAGCCACTGTCTAGTAGGGCTGGGTATCGATTCACATTTCAATTTCGATTCGATTTCGATTCACAAGCTCTCAGTTCGATTCGATTTCGATTCTCGATTCGATTTTCGATTCTCGATTCCTGATTTGATTCTTGATTCAACTATAATGAAGATGTTGTGATAATGTTGGTTGTGTGTCTTGTTATTTTGTTATCAGTTGTCCCCTGTCTATTAATTATCCCAGGTGTTCATTATTTCTCACGCCCCCCTCGTTATCTGGTTTAGCTTGTTTGTCCCTCATTATTTAAGCCCTGTGTTTCTACCCTGTTTTTTTGAGTTCTTGTCTTATGTGATCTGTTAACGGCGGTGTTGGTTGTTCATGCTCCTGAGTCCAGAATGTTGTCGAGTTTGTAAATAAAGCGTGTGCTGCACATGGATCCACAGCCTTATCCTTCTTGCAACAGCACTAGCATCGTAACAGAAGAACTCACCATATCGTGATCCAGCAGCCATGCTTTCCCGGAGTCCAGATATCCAGATTCTCCGTCTTCATCAGGAGAGTCGGACTATTGAACAGTATGTAGCGGAGTTTATTGAACTGGCTCATCTCGCGCACATGAACACCCAATGTTTGAAGATATTCTTCCGTGGGGGATTAGAAGAACCACTCCGGTCTCTGATGCCCGATCCAGATCCGCACGGGTCTTTAGAATGTTACATCGACCTGGCGCTGTTGAAGAGCGGCTCTGCGTTTGCTGTGTGCGTGGAGGAGAGCAAGCTTCAAGGGTCTGCGCTTCACGTCAGCCCAGCCGAGCACACGATTCACGTCAGCCCTGTGAGTGAGTCATTGATTCCAGTGAGCGAACCATTGAGTCCAGTGAGCGAACCATTGAGTCCAGTGAGCGAACCATTGAGTCCAGTGAGCGAACCATTGAGTCCAGTGAGCGAACCATTGAGTCCAGTGAGCGAACCATTGAGTCCAGTGAGCGAACCATTGAGTCCAGTGAGCGAACCATTGAGTCCAGTGAGCGAACCAGTGAGCGAACCATTGAGTCCAGTGAGAGAACCATTGAGTCCAGTGAGTGTGTCTAGCCCTGTGACGCGCCGCCGCAGAAGGAGAAGGAGGACTCGTTCGGCTCGCCAGGCTCTGGTGAGTGTACCAGGACTCCTCGCCTTGCCGGCCCCGCCTCTGCGCCTCGCCTTGCCGGCCCCGCCTCTGTGCCTCGCCTTGCCGGCCCCGCCTCTGCGCCTCGCCCTGCCGGCCCCGCCTCTGCGCCTCGCCTTGCCGGCCCCGCCTCAGCGCCTCGCCTTGCCGGCCCCGCCTCCGCGCCTCGCCTTGCCGGTCCCGCCTCTGCGCCTCGCCTTGCCGGCCCCGCCTCAGCGCCTCGCCTTGCCGGCCCCGCCTCTGCGCCTCGCCTTGCCGGCCCCGCCTCTGCGCCTCGCCTTGCCGGCCCCACCTCTGCGCCTCGCCCTGCCTGTCCCGTCTCTGCGCCTCGCCTTGCCTGCGGCCTTCAAGCTCCGGGAGGCTTTTTCTGTGGATTTTCCCAAGTATTTTTTGGGAGGGGGCAGTAGGTATCCTGTGAGGGTCATGGAGGCAATGTGGCCTTGGACTTCAGCTCGTCTTGCTCCGCCCTGGCCGTCGCCTGATCCTGCTCCGCCCTGGCCGTCGCTTCGTCCTGCTCCGCCTTGGACTTCGCTTCGTCCTGCTCCGCCTTGGACTTCAGCTCGTCCTGCTCCGCCTTGGACTTCAGCTCGTCTTGCTCCGCCCTGGCCGTCGCCTGATCCTGCTCCGCCCTGGCCGTCGCCTGGTCCTGCTCCGCCCTGGCCGTCGCCTGATCCTGCTCCGCCCTGGCCGTCGCCTGGTCCTGCTCCGCCCTGGCCGTCGCCTGGTCCTGCTCCGCCCTGGCCGTCGCCTGATCCTGCTCCGCCCTGGCCTTGGCCTCGTCCTGCTCCGTCCTGGCCTTCGCCTCGTCCTGCTCCGCCCTGGACTTCAGCTCGTCCTGCTCCGCCCTGGCCTTCGCCTCGTCCTGCTCCGACCACGCTCTGCGGTCCAGGCCCGCCTGGGCTTTATCCTTGCCCGGTTCCCCTGCACGGGCCTGGCCCTCCGTCCCTCCCCTGGACCGCCTCCGCTTCACCGCCCACCTGAACTTTTTTTTGTTTTTAGGGGCGTCAGGAGCCGCCCATAGGGGAGGGGCTATGTGATAATGTTGGTTGTGTGTCTTGTTATTTTGTTATCAGTTGTCCCCTGTCTATTAATTATCCCAGGTGTTCATTATTTCTCACGCCCCCCTCGTTATCTGGTTTAGCTTGTTTGTCCCTCATTATTTAAGCCCTGTGTTTCTACCCTGTTTTTGTGAGTTCTTGTCTTATGTGATCTGTTAACGGCGGTGTTGGTTGTTCATGCTCCTGAGTCCAGAATGTTGTCGAGTTTGTAAATAAAGCGTGTGCTGCACATGGATCCACAGCCTTATCCTTCTTGCAACAGCACTAGCATCGTAACAGATGTAATAAAAATCCTATATTTATAATTTATAAAAAAGAACAGTGGACATAAGTTTACTAGTGGTTAATTAATACAAGAAAATTAAGAGCCATAAACCTGTATATAAAACTCTTTTTATTTTAGGTACACTAAATGCATACAAAGATTTTGATGCAATATGCAAAAAAGAGTCGCACAGTCGTACAGAACAGTTGCACAGCTTGATCAAACAGTATCATGTTATTTTATGTTTAAGATAGATAAATATATAAATATTTAGACATTTTTTACATTGATCTTACCTAAATGTTAATGTATTTTTTTTGTTAAGAGTTTATGTATGGATGCTTGATTTCAATCTTTGAATTAAATTGAAAAAAGTAGCACAAATAAATACAATAGAATAAAGACAAAAATTAAGAGACATTTTGGGGTAGTTTTTTGGGTATGTCAGATATACTACAGAAACTGAATAAAGTAATCCAATGTAAAATAACACTGGATAGTCTTTTTAGTCCAGACTGAATTAAATACAAAGGCTATTAATTCTGATTGCTTACAATTAATACTATATTCTGTTGTTATGACAACAGAATTAATGACTGACACAAATGGCTGCGTTCACTTTAAGAACTAGTGCGCGAATCCATTACTGTTTCATTAACTTTCTGTCACACACGTTTAATGCTAATTTAAGACATTACCGACTGTCTTTACGAGGTTACTCACCAAGACCAGAGTTTTGACATAATGTCGCGTGTTTTAACTGTTAAAGCGATATAATCCAGGGATAAAACTTTTGTTTCTGGCGAGCTGTTTGTGAGGCGGATTTAGGCTGTGCACGCAGTGAAAGAAATCTCTGAGAGTGCGCGAGCACGGGATGGTTTAACATTGCTTGAGCAAATAAATGATAAATGTTAGTTACGATCATAGGTTACGATGCAATGCTGGCCCGATTGTGCAAGTGAATATTCCGTCGTGTCCCGACTCCTAAACGCGTGTGTGTATCGACAGCTGCAGCGCTTAGCGCTTGCCTAGTGCAGAGAGACGAGAAGATGCAGCACCGCGTCCGCGAGCCCTTTATATGGAAAAAAATCGATTCGTGGCTGTTGAGAATCGATTTTGAATCGACCACATTTTAAAAAACGATTAATCGAAAAATCGATTTTTTTGCCCAGCCCTACTGTCTAGTGGTGCATAGAACGCAAATATTGCTGCCACATACACTTTAAGTGTAGAAGGGGAAAGCCCAGTCAAGAATCGGTCTTGAAGGAATTCTAGCACTGAAGCCACTGGGCAGTCAACTGGATCCAATTGGTGCTGTCTGGACCACAAAGTGAATGTTCTCCACTTCAAAGCATCAAATTTCCTCGTGGAAGGAGCTCTAAAATTTAGGACAGTGTTCTCCCTCCTGACGGGAATCTCCCACGAGAGGCCATCTAAGAGGGCTCCTGGTAGAGGCCATCTACCAGGTCCGGGCCGGCCAGAGCAGAGCTGCCAGAAAAAGTAAAAGCAAAACCCCGCCCTGGAGAACTCTTTCTAGAACTCACAGGAGCAGAGCAATCAGGGGAAATTAGTACAGACAAAGCCTCTGCCAAGGCTTCCCAGAGGAGCTGGCTGTGTGAGGGGAAACCAGAGGGGACAATGCGAGTTCTCTTATGATACAAACTGGTCTACTTCCGCCTGGCTGAACTTCCTCCAAACTTCTTCCTGCCTTGACAAGATGTCTGCTCCCACATTCAGGTGTCCAGGGATGTAATTGCCCTGAGAGAGAACAGCTTTCCCTGGGACAACAGGAGGATCAGATGTGCCATTGTACACAGAGGGCGTGATCTTAGACCCCCCCATGGTGGTTTATCTAAGAGACCACCAACGTATTGTCTTTTGGAACTAGAATATGATGGCATCTGAGGTCTGGGAGAAAGTTCCTCAAGGCAAGCAGAACTACTCACATCTTTAGTAATTTATGTACCTGCAGGACACATCTGTTGACAGTATCATCCAATTACAAGGTGCTCCTAACACAGGGCTCTGAGCCAGGAACATAACGACTACTATATATATATATATATATATATATATATATATTTGTGCTGTCAAACGATTAAAATATTTAATCGCGATTAATCGCATTAATGTCATAGTTAACTCACGATTAATCGCACAGTTTTATCTATTCCAAATGTCTCTTGATTTCTTTTTGTTACATTATTTTCTCATTTTAATGCTCTTGTCAATATGGAAAAGTGGAAAAGTGGAAAAATTATTATTGAAAATAACATTGGAATAGTGTTCAATTCCACACTAACATATATAAATAATCTCTCACACAATGTAACACTGTCTATCAATAAAAGGGTGAAAGAAATACTGATGAGGTCCTAATATTGGTGAGGGGGCGGAGAATTCGCATCATCTGTGTGTGTTTGCTTGGCCATCATCAAGTGGTATTTCAGACTGGACGTGCTGGGATGAAGATAGCTCAGTTCACAACGACAAAACACAGATCACTTGGTCTTGTCAATGGGACAATATGGCAACTTTTTAAAAGTAAACTTTCCATTCAGAATCTTAGGGCATCCATTTCGGCGTCTCGCGCTCGTCACCCACTCAAAAGTAACGTTACTTTTTGGCCTGCTCGCAAGCCGAAACGAGTGTGTGCGGCACAACACGTCCTTGCGCTGCGCTCTGAAACCATAGACTGTCTGAAACCCATTCATTTCAATAGCTTGCGCCGCGCGAGGACGTTTTGTTGCTTTTTCGACCAAAGCGCAAGCGGATCTAGACCGGAAACAAAACAACAGGCACGCCACAAACACACGTTTCGGCTTGCGAGCCAGCTTTGAGTGGATGACGATTGCGAGATGCCGAAATGGATCAGGACGCATGCCGCGTCCTGTTGCAAAAGCATGTGAAAAAACGACAAAGTTTGCTAGGACAAACAGACCGTTAATCGCGCGATAAAAAAAATAACGCTGCTAAAATGGGTTTGCGTTAACGCCGTTAATAACGCGTTAAACTGACAGCCCTAATATATAGTGGGACACATTGTGGCTCTTTAATTAGTAGTGAGGGTCCACTACTTGAGTAGTGAGGGTCCAATCAAGTACAGAACAGGGGGGACGGTATAAAAAGGAATTGCAGTCACCTCTTGCGTGTGCTTGCCGTCTGAGTGTCGCGTCATTGATCGGGGAACACCCCTTCTGGTTTTCGTAGTTGTTTCCGCTTTGAGGTAAGTGCTCTTTGGTTGGTTAGTGAAGATGGATGCGGGATTGTGTATAAGTGATTGTGTTATTCTTAGTTTCAGGATAGTTCGCAGTTGTTGCCTCTCTTGCGGTCCTGTGTCTCATGATGCTTTGAGATAACGCGTGTGTGCGTTGACTGATTAGTTAGCACACAGATGTGGGATTTGTGTATGCGTGGATGGGCGACGGGTTATGAACTAAAGGTACATGAAACTCATTCTGTCATATATTGCAATTATATGCTTATGTTTGTATTTTAGGAGTAATGGACGTGCTGTGGCGTCTGGTGGGCAGCGCTGTTTGACGCTGATGCTTGTATCTTTAGATTATCTCTTATAACAAACTCTCTTTCCAACACGTGTATGCCTAGTCTAAGTGTCTTGTGTGTCACTGTGATCGCTGAGTGTCTTCTACTTCTTTTAAATTGTGTCTTTTTTGTATATTTATCTTTTTTTGTAGTACATTAATTTGTCATTGGTTGCTTAACTAAAAGTTTTAATCTAATTGGTTTACTGTGTCATTGTTTTGCAGTATTGTATTTGTTTGATGTCTGATTTACACCAAAGGTGCTGGTAAAAGGTCAGTGAGATTAATAGTCCCAGTGGTGGCACCAAACTCTGACTTTCATCAGTGGTAGTATAATTTTTTTATTTGTTTGTTTATTAGTCTCAATGTGATTATGTGCAGTGGTGGAATGTAACGAAGTACAAATACTTCGTTACTTTACTTAAGTACATTTTTCACGTATCTTTACTTTACTTAAGTACAATAAATAGTGCATACTTTTTACTTTTACTTCGTTACATTTTGCAGCAATTATTATACTTTCTACTCCACTACATTTCTACAACTTCTGTTACATTTTCGTTACATTTTCTGATCAGTTTTTCCCCTGCCAAAACGTAATCTGACCGTCCGTTCGTTGCACGTTTGTCTCACCAGTGACGTTTGGTTGCCATAGATACAGTACATCAACCCGGTCACACTAAATGCGTCTCACACGCAGTGTGTTTATCGTGCAACTCATACGCGAAAATTTGTGTTTACGTGCATAGGAAACACACCGTGTGTAATATATGTTTGGTTTGGTTAGGATTATGGCAAGCCAAGAGGTTTATAATTACACCATGAATTAATCTCGTTTACTGCCAAACGTATTATATAGCCTAGTAAGGATAAGCATGATGTGTATATTGCCTAATTGCAAGCTTGTTTCAGAAATGGTGACATTTTTCATCATTATTGAACATCATTATAGGAGTAGGCTATTAGGTTGAATGAGTTAGAATTAAATGTTTTATTAATCATTAGAAAATAGACATTAAGATAATAAATTGTTATGCAAGTACTTTTACTTTTAATACTTAAAGTACATTTAAAATAAAGTACTTTTTACTTTTTACTTAAGTATGGTTGTCATTGTGTTACTTCTACTTTTACTAAAGTAAATATTTATCTGGGTATTTGTACTTTTACTTAAGTACTGAGATTCAGTACTTCCTCCACCACTGATTATGTGTGCATGTTTGTAGCAAGTCCTTGCTGTGTATTGAGACCTGTAATTTTTTGCTTTCTTTACAGGAGCCGATGCTTCAGGGCAGGCCACTAGTAGGCCCTTACGTGCGGTGGTGGGGGGCTCGTCACAGAGTGCTGTGAGGTGATTGCTGGATTTGATTGCAGTGTGTGTCCTGGTACTTGTACACTGGATGCTGAGTGATATAGGAGCCTTGTGCTCACTGAAATTCGTATATCTGCCATTAAGCCTCCATCTCCTGCCATCTCCTTTATTTCTTGGTCTCTTTGGTCGTGAATGTTGATGACTCAGTTTTATCTTATGTCTTTTAAAATTGATGTGAGTATTGAAATAAAACTTTTGTACAATTAGTATCCAGGTTTCTGGGCCTCTTTTGACAAATCATGTTCTTGTGTGTCTCTTGTGTAAAATGTTTAATCCATAGGATTAACATTTCCCTGGTAAACAGGGTGGCGTAGTCATGCCTAAGTTAGCGGTGGCATATCTACTGTATAGTTGCTCCTCATATCAAGGATCATCACATGGCATTCTTCTTCTGAGGTAAATTCAAGTCTTATTCCTCACAAGCGTGTCTTCTTCTTGAAAAGCAGTAGTAGAGTTACCTGATGTAGCTGTGCGTAGGACCACAATACAGATAATGAGCTCAGACGATAAAGATTGTACCTCTCATTGGTTTTATAAGGATTACATAAACGGGGAATATTTGTTTGTTTTTATAGACATGTATGCATTAGACACACATTAACTATATAAAAAAGGGGGGAAGAGGAAGGTAGTGGGGAGTGGAAGAGGCAGAACAAGGTGAGTAGCCTGGTTAAAACCAGACCATTCTCAGTTGTAACTGAGTTATGGTCTGGCAAAGCATCATAGACAAATCATTTCCAGAGGGGCGTCACCAACAGACGTCACGGGTAGACCTAAACGCAATCAGAGCGATGAAGGAGATGGCGTATGCAGACCGGCGGCCGGCAGAGAAATATCTCCGAGTGTTGTTCTTTGCTCGGTTTTTAACAAAAAGGAAACTTTCAAATCGCTTAAAGGGTTAGTTCACCCAAAAATGAAAATTAAGTCAATAATTACTCACCCCCATGCTGTACCAACCCCGTAAGACCTTCGTTCATCTTCGGAACACAAATAAAGATATTTTTGATTGAATCTGAGAGCTGGATCACTCTTCCATTGGCTTCCTAAGGGACTGGCTCTTGACGGCCCATAAAGTCATTAAAGAAAAGGTTTAAATATTCCATGTGCCTACAGCGGCTCAATTATAAGTTTATCAAGCGACGAGACTACTTTTTGTGCGAAAAAAACATAAATAACGACTTAATTCCACTATTCCATTACTTCCTTATGGGCGTATGCACGAGAACTGAGACGGGGACGTTCTCATTCGTCTACTTCTTGTTACCGGCTGCTCACCGCTTAGGAGTTTTACCGCCCCCTACCGTAAAAAGTGATATTCGATGACGGCATCCATCTTTGTAATGTAGGCTACAAAATCTGCTTCAACATCCCAGCGCTGTCGTCATTGTGTAAAGCCCGCCCCAACGTTTATGATTGGTTCCACGATTTCGACGGATTGGAAATGGACTTGAATGAGCTCTTTGCCAGACTAACTTTCAGGGCAAATGTAAATTTGCCGGAAGTGGTCTGGGTTTTCCCAGGCTACGAGATGAGGGGAGAGGAGGAGAAAGTTTAAGAAAATGAATTCAGAATAGGAGAGGGTGAAAAGATGGGTAAAATGGAAGACTATTTAGAGGACAGACACTTTTTGTGTGTCTATAGTATTTTACAGTTTTGATAACAGCATTTACTTTTAATAAATACTTTACTTGAAAAACTGCATAGTCCTCACAATATGATACAGGACTGTTAAATCGGCATTAATGTGGATGGTTTGTTAGTAATCCTATTTCATTGCCATTCACTTCCCATAGTTTTGCTAGATGTTATGGCTTTCTAGGGATTGCATTTAGCTCCTGAATATGACCCACAACACAAGCAAGTAATCTTTCCTAATACCTTTTACAAAATCAATGAACAATTCTGAGGTCATACCTCAATTTTTACACCACACTAAAGCTGTGGCTTATAATCTTTTCTTTTGGAATCCATAAGCACACATAGATTGTGGTTAATCCTGAAAAGCACATGGATTTTTGCCTGAGGCTCATTAAGCACCTGCGCTCTCTGCCTCTCCACAGATGTTTACTTAGACACAATCAACTTAAAGAAATCTTAAAATCAAGAGGACGAAAAACTTACTGAAGGGAAGAGTATGTGAGTATTTGTATGTATTTTTACGTTAAGAAGAAATGGTTCTACCACACGTGCATTTACTTATTTTTCTATAGACACTGAAACAAACAATATGGACATATTGAAAGCACTAAAACTATCAAAATTTAACAAATTTAAAGAAGTACAAATGAGTAAAAATTTATGAAAATTAAAACTATGGCATTCATATTTTTATTTTATTGTATTCAGTTGTCATATCAGTGACATTATATTTGTATTCACATTCATTAAATGCAGCCCCTTATCAGTCACTGACGTGACAAAGTAATTGGGATTACTTGAGGGAGCCCTATCATCTGTCTACAGTGTCTACAGAACGAGTGTCTACAGAACGAGCCAATGAGCGTTGGCGTCACACGCCCCGCCCCGCAGTGTGGGTATAAACAGAAAGCAGGTGCACGCACTCATTTTCTTTCAATTCGGAGCCGAGTTTCCTGTTCATATCTGAATCTGCAGACTGCTGTTGTTCGTTGAAAAGGTGTTGGTGTGACGGACCGAGCTGCAGGGCATTCAGCACGCTGAGGCATTTGGGCATTCAGCACGCTGAGGCAGCCAAATGCAAGCACTATTTAATAATAATAATCAAACAAAAGGGTAATCCAGGGTAAACAAAGAAACTCAGAAACAGGAATACAGAACAAAAACGCAGCTACAGGAAACAGCTACAAGCAAACAATGACCGACAACCAACAACTGAAGCATGGGGGCTTAAATACACAGACAAGCTAAACAAGATAACAAGGGGGGCGTGGCTAATCAGAAACACCTGGGGAGACTAATGCCACGTTCCAGGCGACCTGTAACCCGTGTTTTTCCTAACTTATACCCGTGAAAGTACATTGGAATGGCAGTCAAACCCTGAAAACTAGTTAACGTTGTATTGTCCTAAAGTTTATTCTCACCGTATACCGCCTGCAGAAACACTGCATCCGTAGGGGCTGCCATTGTTGTTTTGTATGGTGGGCTATGTGACGTCAGAGCTCGTAACTAGGAGTATATGGATCTAGTACGATTGGCATCTGCTATCTTATTGCTGCTGCAGAGTAAGTATGGGACTTTCTACTGCCAATACATACACGACACACTGCTGTGAGCAAGTAAGACATACTGCTGCTGTACAATATAGCATACATGAATTACCTTGTAGCAGATCTATACTGGTGGAGCTGGAGAAAGTGTAGGGTTTCTGAAAGCACGCTGCACTGCTAAGGTAAATGCTTCCAAAGTACAGGTATTTGAAGGTTGAGGAGCGAGCTCATTGGCTACTGATATGGTAGAAACCAATCAGCTGCTCCCTATATAGATAAGGATATGATTATGAACAGGTGGACCTGTTAGCCAGAGCCATCTAGATTTTAATGCCAAAATTTTGACACGCTGCTGTGAACATGTAAGCCATGCTGCTACTGTACAATATAGCGCACATGAATTACTCCCCAACAAAGCAAGAGACATGATATTTGACAATATAATACAAGCTCAGTTTACTTTACATCATACAATCGTTCCCCAGCAGATCTACCGCAAAAACATAATGTACTGCCCCTTAATGTATGTAAGTGGTGGTCATAGCACAGTGGATAAGACACATGCCTTTGATGTGAGAGACCCGGGTTCGAATCCACTGTGAGACACCAATGTGTCCCTGAGCAAGACACTTAACCCCCTAGTTGCTCCAGAGGCGTGCGACCTTTGACATGTATGGCAATTGTAAGTCTCTTTGGATAAAAGCGTCAGCTAAATGAATAAATGTAATGTAAATGTACTGCTCCTGCTCCGAAGAGCCATAGGAACCGTATGTATGCTAGCTATATGTTTAGCTATATGTTTAGTTTTGAGTATGAAAAATGGGGCAAATGCTTGGTCTTAAGCAGTATCCCCCCAAGCAGATCTAGCTATTAGACATGTGGGCTGCCATGAAGTGCATATAAGGTGCTTGAAGCACACATGTGTACCCCCCTTTTCTTCTTCTTCTTTTTTATGGGGTGTCCCTAGTGTCTTACCAATGTGGTACACATATGTGCCTACATACTGTATAGTGTATGCGTGCAACTGAACTAAGTAGTCTGGGCCTTAAGGCTTGGCTCTATGTGTGCCTGAGCCTGCTTTGCCAAATGACATAACTCTATTGGCCTGTGACTGTGAGCCTGGTCTACCACGCTGAACGGCTTAGCTCGTGAAAGATATGACTGTGTGCCTGGGCTACCACACCGAATGGCTTTACTCTAGTGGCCTATATGTGTGCCTTAGCAAAAAGGCTCAAACATACCCAATTAGAACGCACATTATATGTGGATTTAAATGATAACATGTTGTAAGCTAATATAGATGAAAAAAGAAACCCCCTACAACCACCTGAGCAAACATTAGGCTATGATGATTTAGCTTAATTTGATAATCGTCACTGCCACTACTGGGCCACTGTACATGTGTCCATATTGTACGTTTAAGAATCTATCCAAATGTACAAAAATATACATTTTGAACATATAATATCTACATATTAACAATGAGTCCAGGCTGGGAAGAGAGAATTCAAGTTCTGAATTCAAAGAATGTATTTTTTTTTTCCTATAAAGAAATTGTATTGCTTATATCTTGCTCTTTCATTGCTCAGTGGAGTTATCCTCACAGTATGATATTAAAAAGTAGGGCTACTATTGCAAAATGTGAATGTGACTAGTGTTTAAAAGTGATGTGAATAATTTAAGCGTTTTAGATGCAAACAGACACATTCCGTTTTAGCTATACACTTTAAAACATGCGCAGCTCCTGACTCACACTGTTTCTTCATAAAGTGCCTTCTACAAAATTCTCATTTTTCACAGCACATTAAAGCTGTGGTTTATTTATTTATTTTTTTAATCTACGGAAGAATCCGATTAGAAATGTTTGAGTTCATAGGTAAATCTCATGACTTTTGAATAAAGATTTTGTCAGATACCTATTGAGGTCCCACTTTATATTAAGTGGCTTTAAGTATTATGTACTTACATTGAAATTAATAATTTGATACAATGGACTTATTGTGTTCATACATGTTTTTACATTGTACTTATATTTGAAAAATACCAGCATGTAATTACAGCTATAATTAATTTATGTAATTACATTTGTAATTACACAGTTGACCCTTCCCTCACACCTTAACCTACCCTTAAACTGACCCACACCACCACACCTGTCCCTAACCTTACCCGTATCACACCTCAATAGCAGCAAAAGTGTTTTACAATACAACAGGAACACATTAATACGTTGTACTTATTTTTAGATGTAAGTACATAATACTAAAAGCCACTTAATATAAAGAGGGACCGATATTGAAATTTAGAGGGGAAAAAAGAAGAAGAAGAAAAAACATAAACCAGGCACTGTCTTTGTTCTCGATTTAATCTCAGCGTGGTCAAAGAGAAACAGATTCCATTTCTGGAATTTAATGATCTGAAGATACAAAGACTGCAGCACTCTACGGAGAGCACAGCTTCAGCCCTTGTGTTAAATAATCTGGACAAGCGGAACTCGAAGGAGCAAAGTTTAATAACATCTACAAGCAGGTCAGAGTATGGGTCCATTTCCCAAGTGTGAGCTTGTCACTCTGGAGAGCGCATTAGCATTAAATCACAGCATCAGCATATTGCCCAGTGGACTTGGAAAGAGGATGTATTTCTTTACCAGCTGGATGTCTGAATGGTTAATGCCTGTGAAGTAATCTAATACTTTTGAACGAAATAGAAATTCAGATTTATTTATTTATTTTTATTATTATTTTTTTTTACTATTCATGTACACTTTTTGCAGCGATCATTGAGGACCATCATGCATCAATGTAGATTGTACCGAGTTGTCAAATCCATGGCAGAAGAAATCAATGAGAGCAAAGTCAGATAAGTCAGTTAGATTAGCAATGTCCAGAAAGTCTGTGCTGTGGTCCTCAAGTGAGTGAGTTATTTTGACAAAGCCGAATTAATGTGACTTCTGGATCCATGTGTGGTCTGGTATACTGTAATGTGGCTGTTGAGTCAAAGAGGAGCATTGGATCCAAATGCAGTTAACGTTTATTTAAAAAAGACAAAATATATAAATCCAGGCAATGAACGAGGTAATCCAAGCACAAGAGAATAGGAAACTACAATAAATGTGCATGATACATCCATGTAAGGACAACGTCAGACAAAGAACAATAGAAACACTGGGGTATGTATACACAAGATAATAAAAGAGCTAACCAGGGACAGACGGAGGTCATTAGTTGCTACGGAAACAAACATGGGTAACTATTCGAGCAAACAAGGGAGCTAATAGGGGATTATCACACGTAGTAGGGGAGCGCGGGGCACAACCTAACGTGGGGTTAAATGTAACACAAACCTTTTGCATAGTTCGTCAGGATCAAGCAGGCTGTGTTTACGATATTTTTCTCTTCCTGCCAGAAGACGGTCTCTCATGAATTTGCGGAAAATTTTGATTATATTTCATGAAGATACTTGACAAAGAGTGTTTTGACACCATTAAAGTAAATTTTTTCATCATAGATTTTTTTCGGTTTCGGAGTTGGGTGTACGTTTCCAATTCTAACTTTATATTACCTTAATCACTGTCTTGTTGGCTCAAACATAGCACCGTTTTAGAACTTGTCAGCAATTCCTAGCGACTGTTAGCTAGGTTTAAAATATGTAATACACAGCGGAGTTTGTTGTAACACAGTGTTACAAACAAGCCGCCAAGTGTACAACGATAATCAAATGAAAACGGAGCCTCACAACTTTTCAGGTTTGAGTATACATTTAACTTTGTTGGACTTCCACAAACAATATTGGTATTTAAAATGTTTAAAATTTATTTAAAAAAATTAATGAAATGAATGTGTCACAGACCAGAAGAACACAGAAAGGTAAGTATACACTGAGTTTATTGAAACAGAGGGTCAATAATCACAGGCAAGTGCGTAGCGAGTATGTACAGTAGATAACTCGGTGGAGATAGAACAGTCTGATAATGAGTCTCTTATCTTTAGCAGGATCGGATGTCGAGGGAGAGCAGGTCGGTGTTGCGGAGAACGGAGCGGGACTGGAAATAGGAGCAGACGGGAGTTGGGCTGGAATGGAGGCTTCTTAGCAGGAAGGTGATCGGAAGAAAAATACTCAGCGAGTAGGGAGTCTGTAGCCATAGCGAAGATGAGATCAGACAGTGAAGGACTGAATGAGTGAGTCTTTTATTGTGCAGGTGATTGGAATGGGAAGTGTAAACAGGTGATGAAGGCAGGTGAGGATGATCAGTAGTCCGGGGAACCAGAACGAGTGGGCGGAGTGATGGTGTCTGGTGCTGACGCAGATGGATCCGTGACAGAATGATAACTTGTTTATTTATTAAAAATATGGCCTGTTTTTAATGCAATAAACCCTTAAAATTATTATTTTAAGCTCATTTGTATGATTATTAATGTTATTATTATCATCATTATTATTATTATTATTAATAACAATTGCACATGTGGCTGGTGGCTGCCACACACAAATCTAATTTATTTATTTCTCTATATTTACAATATTTTATAATTGTATTTATTATTATTTATTGCAAAACTGTACAGCCCTTTTCTATGTCTCTATCCATGATATTGATCCACAATAGAAGGATGATTGGACGAGGGATGGATGTATGGATATCTGTCTACAGATGCACAAACAATATCAAACTATACAAATGAAATTGTACTGAATTAAGTGTGTTACACACAAGTGTTACAACTAACCCCTCTGTCTGTTACAATTAACCCCACATATGGGGTAAGTTGTAACATTTGCACTTCTGTCATTTTCAGTGCAACTACGAAAATGGTAGGTTCTACGAAAAAACTTTAAGTGTTCATTTGTAGCAGAGATGTGTATGTTGCTTGTGTAAAAAAAATGTTAATCTAACCTAATTATTTTTTAATTAACTGAGCCAAAACCAAAATGCGTTAGGTTGGGCCCCGCTCTCCCCTACTTCCGCATTCAGTTATTTTTGCTCACTGCCACTTCCGTTGAATCAACGATCACTTTGGCAAACTGATGACGGACTACACTAGGTTTATTTATACGGCATCCCTGGTAAATTAGTCTGATTCACTAAAGTGCCAGAGTGATGGTCCACCGAATATTGATGGCAGGCCGCGGGAGCGCGCACAGCGTGTTAAAGATGTATCGTCCATTCTCTTTACGAATGCATTTGCTTTTCTGTGGATCAAACAGACATAACGTGCAAATAAACATCACTCACCCAGTACTTTTTACCTATTAAAATACCTGTAAAGGGCCAATAAAACCATTATAATGAATATATTTCACTTGCCAAAAAGTGATTAAGGCCTCTACTTACTTAAAAGGTTATTTCTGCCATGAAATTAGTTGATAATATTCATGAGGGTTAAACCTGACTAATTATAACTCACTGTCATGAGGATGGAGCTTGAAACATGCAACGTCAAACAATGAACCGACACAGGACAGCAAACACAAGGGGATAAAATAGGGAACACTAATGACGAGGACAGGTGAAACTGACTAGACAATAAAGCACTAGACGAGGATAACAAGGGGGCGGGGACATGTAACGAGACAACACAAGCACATGGCCCACACAGGCCATGCGCTTGTACACAAAACATGGGTCTGTCATGATCCTGCCACAAGACCAGGAAAAATCTAAGACATGATGGCAGAATCATGACAGAACCCCCACCTTAAGGAGCGGCTTCCAGACGCTCCTCAAGGAGACATCAAACATGGGACAAGACCGACTGGGACAAAGACAAGAACCAACAATACATAACAAATAATAATAAGGGCATACAAGAATAAACAATGAAAGGATTGGGGTGAAACATCAAAAACATCATACAGGGCAGAGGGGGTGGAGGAAACACAATGTCTTTGCGTGACAGTCCAGGGTGGGTGGGTGGGACAGAGGTCCTGGGACCACAGGGAGTGGGCTTAGGACGAGAGGACCGAGCGGGCTTGGGAGGAGTGGTGTGGGACAAGGGAAAAACAGTCCGGGGTTGAGCCATGACAGGGGAAACAAACGGAAGTCCAGGAACAGGGACAAATGGGGAAACAGACCGGGAATTAGAGGAGCCAGGGGAGACCAGAACAGACGGGGATGCAGTCTTAGTGGCAGCTGGCCTGGGATCAGCATTTAAGTCAGCTGGCTTAGGACCAGCGCTCACTGCAGTTGGACTGCGATCACGACTCTCACTAGATGACTTGAGAACGGTGCTCTGTGCAACAGGCTTGGGATCAGTGAAGACAGCAGCTGGCTTGAGATCTGTGCTCGGTGTAGCAGACTTGGGATCAGTGAAGACTGCAGCTGGCTTGGGATCTGTGCTCTGTGTAGCAGACTTGGGATCAGCGAAGACTGCAGCTGGCTTGGGATCTGTGCTCTGTATAGCAGACTTGGGATCAGCACTGACAGTTTCTGGACTGGGATCGGCGCTCTCTGGAGCATTTGAAACAGGGACTGGGGACGAGACAGGACTGACTGGGACATCAAGAATTCTGGCCAGACGGGATAAATACTCGGACAGGGTTCTGGCAGCGATGATGACTGGCATCTCCTGATGAGCCGAAACGGCGGAACTTGCAGCGGAATCGACTGCTGCTCTCTCTTCTGCAGACACGGCAGAAGACTCAGAGACGACATTCACAGTACAAGTCTCTGGAATGGATTTCCCCAACGCCGACTGGGAAAAGGCGCTCTCTGCAGCAGGTTGTAGAACGGCATCTCCTGTTGCAACAACCGGAGCCACGCTTACAGCAGCGGGACAGGGAACAGCGCTTCCGACTTCAGCGGCGGGTTGGAGAGCCATCACGGGCTCAGGAGGGGGTAGAGACGGAGAACCAGAAGGTCCTTTCCTCCTCTTCTTCCTCCTGGGTCGTGGGGCGGAGTAGGTAGCCAGACTAGTGACCGGAGAGGGGGGTGAAACAGGAACTGTTACCGGAACAGGTGAGCTCATTGCAGGCGAGGAGGATTCCGGGCAGGAAGACTCTGATGCTGACTCCCATGACGGGTGCCTTCCACGCTTACCATGAAGACTGATGGACGTGGAAGGTGTCTCAGGAGTCGCGGCAAGACTGGGTTGGTCCCCAAGTGTAGCAACGGCTAACAGACGACCCTCAGGGATCACAGGAAGTGTAGCGGAAGATGAAGACCTTGTAGCACCCTGCAGCTCCCTCTGTGACAGACTGTCCACCATCTTGTGGAACGGGCGGCTGACCAGTCTCTCACGTTCAGCTAGAGGAGGATGGACGTTAAGACCCGCGATGAAGTAGCGGTTGACCAGAATCTCCGGCAAGAAAAACCTCCTCTTCTCCACGACCTGGGCGTACTTCCTCAGGGTCAACTCTCCCTGAGGAGGGAAAGGAAGCTTGCCTTCCAGGCTGTCGGTGATGGCCGACTGCCACCATCGTTCGGGGTCTGACGACTGCAGAGTAGGATAAATAGGCTTGCTGTCTGCTGGGTTTCTTGTTGGTCGGTTCATTCTGTTATGAGGATGGAGCTTGAAACATGCAACGTCAAACAATGAACCGACACAGGACAGCAAACACAAGGGGATAAAATAGGGAACACTAATGACGAGGACAGGTGAAACTGACTAGACAATAAAGCACTAGACGAGGATAACAAGGGGGCGGGGACATGTAACGAGACAACACAAGCACATGGCCCACACAGGCCATGCGCTTGTACACAAAACATGGGTCTGTCATGATCCTGCCACAAGACCAGGAAAAATCTAAGACATGATGGCAGAATCATGACACTCACCTACTACTTTTTACTTATTAAAATACCTGTAAAGGGCCAATACAACCATTATAATGCAGTATTATTTCACCTGCCAAAAAGAGATTGAAGCCTCTATATATTGATTGAAAGGTTATTTCTGCCCTGAAATTAGTCGATTATTTTCATGAGGATTAAATATGACTGATTATAACTCACCTACTACTTATTTACCTATTAAAATACCTGTAAAGGGCCAATACAACCATATCTGAAAACATAACAAGATTTGTGTGCTTCGTAAACATACAATTAAAGAAATTAGTAATGTAAACTACATTTCATAGCTATAGTAATTATAAGTTTCAGCTAGCATTAAACATTATGAGCTCTCTGGCTTGTCTGTTCCTAAAATGAAAATATTCAGACAACAGATGTTAAAGACTATTAAGTGTTAACTATTAATTTTGCCCAACAAAAATATTAAAGAGGACCTAATATGCTTTCTTACAATTTCAGATAATTATTTTATTACTATGCAATGTTGCTGTTTGACCATGAAAAAGGTCTGCAAAGATATAATGCAAAAAGTCCACTCCAAAAGGATTTATTCTCTATTTCAGTAAGCATTGTTTCTGATCTCCTGAAAAACGCCTTGATTGTAGTATAGAGTTTTCTTCCAGAGCGTAAACATCACAATGTTCCTCATTTATATAATTACCACCCAGTAATGTGTGAAAAAAGGGGGACAGTGTGGTTTAGTAGCATTATGAGAGTGTTTTCAAGAGAGTCAAAGACACACTGTTTTTTTCCACCCTGCATCTAACACTGTTGTGGAAAGGGGCGTGACATTTCCAAAACATGCTCAAAGCAGTTGACCAATATCAACACATTGATGCATTCAACCAATTTTTATTATACCTTTTTTTAACCAGAAGAAAACTCGTTGAGATTAAAAATCTATTTTCCAAGAGTGTCCTGGCCAAGACAAAAATACCAAAGTTGCAGACAAAAAAAAAAAAAAAATACCATATAGCATAACATATAGCATAAACATAAAACATAGAAGCAAGGATCATCCAAATAATTATTCATAACAATTACAGACAGTATGTATAGTCTCTATATCATTTAAAAGTAATTTAAAATCTGGTTCCTGAAGATGTACGACATCTTGCAGTTGATTCCCTGTGCTAGGGGCCGCATACATAAACGACCCTTTTCCCATTTCAGTGCGGACATGAGGGACGGACAACAACAATAAGTCCTCAGAACGAAGACAATATCGTCCTGTGCCTTTCTTTTTAATAGATCAGAGCACATTGCTTTTTTTGGAAGGAAAGGCTTCATAGAGACAGAAACTAAACAGAACATTACTGACGGGGAAGAGATGTGCAATAGACCCCAAAGACAAACTCAAGACTAAAAGGGCATAATAGGTCCTGGTTAAATCCATTAAATGAGCCGGCTCAAATTGTAATGGGTATCATTTTGTAAGTGATTATAGGTACCCTGGAACCCTGCAAAAAGGTTATTATGATTCATTTCCATGCAGGTCCAGGCTGGTTTATGCTAGTTAGTGATAGTCTATATATTATGTTCAGTGGAAAAACATCTCGGTTACGTACACTGTAAATGACTTCTGTTGTTTTCACAGGATTATACTGTTTTTCTCAACAGTTTCTTACTGTATAATGTATGTACAGTAAGTTACAGTAGATTTAGTTGTTTTTACAGTATTAAATTGTTTTTTCAACAGTTATGTACTGTGCACACAGTTGACAGTATGTTACTGTAGAATTTCAATGCATTCTGGGAAATTATCAGTTACTGTTAATCTAAATACAGCAGTGCAAATTGACCGCGAAAAACACCACACACAGTTCCACGGGTAAAATTGCTAGCCTACTAATGTTATTCTTACATTTAAAATAAAAATGTAGCACTGGTTGACCATTAACAGTCATAATTTATGACATAATTTATGTCAGTGGGGTGTGCATGAGAGCATATTTGACTTTGGAAGAGTTTCTCTGTCGTGTCAGTGGTGCTGCTGTCTTTTCTGCCGACCTGGAACTTCTTCATCTGGTAAGTAATAATTCTTATAATGTGTATGCGGACTAGCTAATAACTTTAAAGTTTTTTAGAATAGCTGACCACGATTTCTATATTCAATTTAATCTATTCTAGACATTTTAATATAATATGTATATGATAGGCTACTCTTCAATGTAGCCATTTGGGACATGTTACTGTAAATTCAAATACATTAGTACGAAATGACCACGAAAAATAACCACAACCAGCTGCCATTTTATGAAGAACTCTTCAGTTCCCTTCTCTCTGTAAGAACGCGCAGGCCGTGCATCGCGTCGCTGTCGGCAACGTTTTCGCCATACATATCTGGTTAGTAATTCATATTTTTTATGCAAACCATATGAGTTACTTACGTTAACAGATTAACGTTAGAAAGAACTGGCCGCAGAATGTTCTAACGTCTGTAGAAGTCAGACGCGAATTTCTTTCATGTTGATAGCCTAACTTACTTGATTAAATGTGATTTTATTAACATATATTTCATATGTTACCTCTTATAAGGTCAAAATGGTCTAATCATTTTGTTATTTACCACGTTAAGTCGGTGGAAGCGCCTGCACGTTCATTATTTTATAACTTATAGGGGTTAGGAATTGAAAATCGATAAATGTATCCTGAAATCGGATATCCAAGGTTAGGATTCGGATTTATTGTTATAAAATTAAAGTGTCGATTCCTCTTATTGATTTTTTCACGCTTCTTTTCGTGTAAATCCTGACCTGGCTTTCTGCCATTTAACGTTAACGTTACCTCAGTGATAACTGATGGACCACGGAAAGCGCCCAGGTGTATTTTTGTCCAAAATACAACGCTATGTGTGACATTTACAGTATTGTCGGCTATAATATCATTTTTTTTTTTTTTTAACTATGTGTAAACCGACATGTAGCCTACTCATTTGAAGGGAACGATGCCTTGTCAAGCTTTTTTTAAGTCATGTAACTAGCATCACACAAGCAAGATTTAGCCTACGTTTTCACGTGATCGTAAATGAAATGATTTTAAACAACAGTCCAACAAACAAGATTTTAGTATTAAGTGAATTACACTTTAGACATCATTTTGTCTGTTTTTGCTGTTTAGCCAAAACAACAACAACAAAAACGTACTGTATTTTAACTGTCTTGTCTGTTCTCCTTTTCCACAGGTATGAGCTGTGCATGTTGAGAAGACCCCTATCCATCTTGACGACCGATGAATTGTAATCTAATCTAATTTAATTATTCTATGTATCTAACTACTACTACTATACCTTGGTCCAGTACTGACCCACTGAGAACATTAATTATTATCCATCTGTGAATTGTCTATCTGCAAGTTGTTAAGAATTGTTGTGTGAAAATAAACGTTGTTGTACAGTTTAAGGTTTAATTGCATAAAAGCTTGGATAGAAAACTTCCTATTGCAAAAGTTAGAACATAAGTCTGCATATAAATGATTATTAATACTGTAATGCAAGTTTTTCATGGCACATGTGCATGATGAGGTTGTTTTGTGTTTAGTTTTTTTTTTTTAAGGACACTGGATAACTTGTCATTTTGTAATACTCACCTGGATTGGTGGTTTACTCGTCAAAGCTAGTTTATATGTGAAGAGTTCAGATGCAAAAGCCTCTAAGTGCCATTTGAAATTTTCTTCTAGAATGATCATTTTTATCAAGCTTGTATATTTAAGTTCAGTGATTTCACTTAAATGGCAATGATAATTACCTATTAATTGTTATTTAAGTGAAATTACTGAACTTAAATATACAAGTTTGATAAAAATCATCATTAAAGAAGAAAATTTCAAATGGCATTTAGAGGCTTTTGCATCTGAACTCTTCATGTGTCTCCCAGCCCTGCAAATCTGGTCCCTTAGGTAGAAAGAAGCCAAAAACCCTTTAAAATAAGCAACTGACCAGTTAGACAGTCTATCTCAAACCAATAGACAATCTTAGACTAGTTTAAGCTGTTTTACCCCAGCAGGGAGTGGGTGGATGAGTTGTTATGAACTATCTTTCTAATAGATTGATCAGATAGCACCCCTTTAATCTTTTCTATTTTACCTGTTCATGATAATTTTTTTGCATGTATTTATGCATAATTGTTCATGATTGTCATGCATGATTTGTATTGTATTATATTACATTTTTATTATTAATTTATTTAATTGTATTAATGTATTTAAATGTGAAGAGCTCTTTTCCAAAACGCGATAAACGCCATTTTTTAAAAAAAATGAGTTTGTCGTGTCATTCTGCTGTGGACAGAACCCTTTCACTGCTCCATCAACGTTTCATGCCAAATCGCTATATTTCCTTGTTTAAAATGTACTGCAAGATACAGTTTCTATCCAAGCCGCGATAAGCGCCAGCCCTGTTTTTAGCCTAAACACGATAAATCCTCAAATTCAATGAGCGCTCTACACAATCCAGCACGGCGGCACTCTGAACAGAGGTTTATTATGTTCATTTATTCCTCAAAATGAGTCCTAGTTTTCTAGTCGACTAGTAATAGATCATTTAAGCCATTTGTATTATCAGTAATCACATATATTGATTTAATTAAATGGGAGAGAAACCATATGAGCGTTTTTAATTGCCTATTCCGCATTTCAACGTATGCATAAAGCTTGCCACAAAGAACCGGCAAAAAGTAATGATTATGCATGAAACATTTTTAATTGTTTATTAATAAACTAGTGTTTTCTGTCAGTGTCAGCAACAAAGATAAAGTTGATGATGCTTACTCGCCATCTTCGCAGTGAACGCGCATAGGCCTATAGAAACGCATACTTCGAATTAGCCTACATACGCAGAGAGTTGGCAATTTATTTTAGTTTTTAATTGTTTTGTTTAAAAGTAGATATTTAAAGCTTTCTGTAGCTTAGTTCTCAGGCCTGTGTGAGGCAAGCATCGCGGTGTTTCGGTTCATATTATGAGACGCGCTCCGGTTCACCTGCGCGCCTCTGTGTCCTGATTATATTGTCTGATATTTACTTCTAATGTATTAATCCAGTCAATTTGTCGATGAAACATTTATTAAAATGAAGATACAATTTATATGAAATGAAATTTACAAGCTTTCTACAAAACAAAACTTAATAAGTGGTCAAAATCATGTCTGACGCACTCCAAATATTTTCCGATATTGGGCAGCTTTTGAATTTTGATCCTATCTTACTCATCTCATGCGGTTCCCTTTTCATAGCCTACTCAACATAGATGAAATAATAAAAATAAGTAATGTAATATTATTAAAAACAAATGTGAAACGTATATTTTATGTTTAATTTTTTTTTTTTTAACTTATATTTAAGCATCATGCTGCTCCGCTTTGCTCACATGTTATGTAGCCTGTGTGTGTGTGCATGTGCTGGAGGGGTGCCCATCCCTTTTTTGAATATCGTTATCATATATTGATCATTTTTAATAATTCGTTTTTTTTTAATGCATATGTTGAAATTGGTACTATTTGTTTGAGGTTTGACTCTTTACTAAAAATGACTTTACTAAAAATAATACAAAAAATGGATGGATTTATAGCGTTTTGGAAAAAAATAAATCTAACTTTTAAATTATCATTAACAATATTGTTGTTTGATTTAATAATTATTGTTCAAAATGTTCAGACTGAACCAATAAAACATTTAAACAGGATCATTTGAATATTCACAAAATGTGTGGGTCTAGGTAAAAAATGTAGTTTTCCTGAAAACTATTGAAATGAATTTATAGCGTTTTGGAAAAGAGCTCTTCATGTATATTATGTAAATGTACTAATGTGTTTGAAAATACACAATAAACCTTGTGCAGTTAAAGCTTCAATTGTTCTTTTTTCTTAAAAACAGTTAACAGTTAAAATAATATTTCTACGGATTTTCTACAGGTTATACAGTAGCACTATAAAATAAATACAATAACATTTCATACTATACAGTATTATTAGAAATGAACAGTGTAATACTGTACTTTAATATGGTAAGAAATTACAGTAAAATAATGTTATTTAATTTACAGTATGCTTAACAGTACTGTTGTTAGTGTTACAGTAATTGTACTGTTAAATGAAATACAGCAAGTACTGGATAATTGTTGCCAGTAAGTTACTGTTAATTTGACAAGAGTTTTTTTTTACAGTGTATGTAACCCTCGTTCCCTGAGTAGGGAACGGAGACGTTACGTCGGATGACGGAGAATGGGGGTTTCGCCTAGAAAGCCAATCCTCTTCAAGTATTAAAAAACGAGCCAATGGCAAAGAAATGCCATGGGTCTGCGGGATTTGCATAGAGTATACCCGCCTCACCTTGTGAGTATAAAAGGAGGAAGCGGACGCATCCGCAGTATGTCTTCACTGAGGAGCCGAGACTGAACTCAGGCTGAACACTTACATACGTAACCGAGACTTTCCCTTTCGTAGTCACTCCGAGTTACGTCGGATGACGGTCCCGCGTAGCACAGCTGTCTTCCAGTGCCCTGCTAAAGGCTGATCCCCTGTCGTGAAACTTAGCACGGACGAGGAGTCCTACTTAGCACAGGAATGCCAAGGTACACTGGGGAACATATCTCAGAGGAAATATGCTGCAGTACGTCTACCCGTAGGGAGGACTTAAGAAAACACATAGGGTCCAAGGGGACTTCATATGGAGGAACACTGGAGTAACCATCCCGTAGGGTGGCAGATAATTTAACTCCAGGGGTGGCAAGGTGGCTGCCGAGGGAAGACACATGCTCAGAGAGGCTTACAGTGGAAAATACACATGTGGGGGTTACTAGCAGGAACCATGCACACGGAGGCACCTAGCCGACGTCCAGGCAACAGACACTGGCGCCAGCATCAACAGTGCTGGAGGAACTCAGGGCTTCAATAGAAGGCTTATCCAGTCCGTGGAGTGGAATGGCGAGCAAGCGACGACACCTGAGCGGGTCCAGTACTGGCCGGGTGAGCGAGTACAAGAGAGGAGACAGGCTCCACTCGGAGATTATAGAATCTGGCAAATGTGTTGGGTGTCTCCCAGCCTGCAGCTATGCAGATGTCTGCTAGCGAGGCACCATGTGCTAGAGCCCAAGAGGAAGCCACACTCCGGGTGGGGTGGGCTGTCACACCAAGGGGGCACGGTCGACATTGCTGCTGGTAAGCCAAAGCGATGGTGTCCACTATCCAGTGAGACAGCCGCTGCTTTGAGAGATCCCTTCCCTTCTGGCTCCCACCATAACAGACAAAGAGCTGGTCTGAGGTCATGAAACACAGCGTTCTGTCTATGTAAGCACGGAGTGCACATACTGGACAGAGCAGTGCCAAGGCTGGGTCTGCCTCCTCCAGGGGCAGCGATTGCAGGTTCACCACCTGATCCCGGAAGGGAGTGGTAGGAACCTTGGGCACATATCCAGGCCAGGGTCTCAGGATCACGTGAGAGTAGGCCGGCCCGAATTCCAGGCACGTTTCGTCAATGGAGAATGCGTGCAGGTCCCCTACCCTCTTGATGGAGGCTAGTGCAACCAGGAGCAGTCTTCATTGACATGAACTTAATCTCAACTGATTGCAGAGACTCAAAAGGGAGGCCTCTGCAGGGCACTTAAAACCACTGAGAGGTCCCAAGAGGGTACGAGAGGAGGACGAGGAGGATTCAGTCTCCTCGCTCCTCTCAGGAACCTGACGATCAGGTCGTGCCTTCCCAGGGACTTACCTTCTACTGCTTCATTATATGCGGCAATAGCAGCCACATACACCTTCAGGGTGGAGGGAGGCAGCCTTCGCTCCAACCCTTCTTGCAGGAAGGAAAGCACGACACTGATCGAGCATGTCCGGGGGTCTTCTCGGCGAGAAGAGCACCAGTTGACGAAGAGGTTGCACTTCAACGCGTAGACGTGTCTCGTGGGCAACGCTCTAGTGGAAGTGATGGTAGCCGCCGCAGGTGGCAGGGTACTCAAACCTGCCTCGTCCCGTCTAGGAGCCACACGTGGAGCCTCCAAAGATCGGGACGAGGGTGCCACAGGGTGCCCCGTCTCTGGGAAAGGAGGTCCTTCCTCAGAGGAATTGGCCAAGGAGGTGCTGTCATTAGGAGTATCAGTTCGGAGAACCAGGTCTTGGTGGGCCAGTATGGGGCGACCAAAATGACCTGCTCCTCGTCCTCCTTGATCTTGCACAGAGTCCGTGTGAGAAGGCTCACTGGGGGAAACACATACTTGCGTAGGTCCCTCGGCCAGCTGTGCACCAAGGCATCTGTACCGAGCGTGCCCTCGGTCAGAGAGTAATACAGGGCGCAATGGGATGAGTCGTGGGAGGCAAACACATTTATCTGTGCGTCCCCGAACTGGTCCCATATCAGCTGGACCAACTGGGGATGGAGTCGCCATTCGCCAGAGATTGGACGGATCCGTGACAGCTTGTCGGCTGCCAGGTTCCGCTCTCCTAGAATGTAAACAGCACGAAGGGACCTCAGGAGGACCTCCTGACTCCATAAGAGGAGGTGGCATGCGAGTTGTGACATCCGGCGCAAGCTTAGACCACCCTGACGGTTGATGTACGCTACTGTCGCGGTATTGTCTGAACGGACTAGTACATGTTGACCCCATAACAACGCGGAAGCGGTGCAGGGCAAGACGTACTGCCAGCAACTCGAGGCAATTGACATGCAAAAGGTGCTGGGGTCCTGTCCAGGAACCCGAGGCTGCATGTCCGTTGCACATGGCACCCCAACCAGGCAAAGGCAGAGGCATCTATGGAGTCAACAACATGCCTGGAAACTCGCTGTAGGGGATCTCCGGCCCGTAAAAAGCTGAGGCTCGTCCACAGGAAGAAGGTCTGACGGCAGTAGTTACTGGAACTCTGAGCATGCCGTGATGCCATGCCCACCTCGGGACTCGATCGCAAAGTCATCATATGAAGCAAAGTCTCATATGAAGCAATCCGAGCGGCATTGCTGCGGCTGTGGATGCCATATGCCCTAGGAGCCTCTGAAAAAGTTTCAGTGGGACCGCACTCTTGCCGTCGAACTGACGAAGACAAGTCAGCAGTGAGTGTGCGCGCTCGCTCGTATGCTGCGCGGACATGGCGACTGAGTCTATCTCCATACCGAGAAAAGAGATCCTCTGCACTGGGCAAAGTTTGCTCTTCTTCCAGTTGACCCAAAGGCCCAGACGGGCTAGGTTCCGGAGCACAAGGTCTCTGTGTTCGCAGACCTGATCTCAAGAGTGAGCTAAGATTAGCCAATCGTATAGATAGTTCAGGACGCGAACCCCTTGTTCGCGAAGGGGAACAAGGGCTGCCTCGACGATCTTCGTAAAGACGCGAGGAGACAGAGCCAACCCAAATGGGAGAACCGTGTACTGATATGCCTGCCCCTCAAAAGCAAACCGAAGAAACGGTCTGTGCTGAGGTAAAATGGAGACATGAAAGTAGGCGTCCTTCAGGTCTATCGCTGCAAACCAATCCTGGGGCCGAACACATTCGAAAATGCGTTTGGCGGTGAGCATTTTCAAATTTCAGATCGTCTTTAAAAAGACGTGCCGCGTGCACGCTCTTTTAGTGAGAGGAAAAATCTCAGCAGATGTTGAAGCGACCAGGAAGAAACACACACACTGGCAGACCACTGCTCAGATAGCAGGCAATGTGAAACTCACTGGATACCGCCGTCACACCAACACCAGAAAGTTCGCTCGTCTCGAAGAGGTGAGTCACAGTAGTAAACTCAGATTGTGTGGCTTGTGGAGTGAAGAAGTTCTCTTGGCTCCGAAGCGAAAACATACTGCGGTTGCGTCCGCTGCCTCCTTTTATACTCACAAGGTGAGGCGGGGATACGCTATGCAAATTCCGCAGACCCATGGCATTTCTTTGCCATTGGCTCGTTTTTTAATACTCGAAGAGGATTGGCTTTCTAGGCGAATGCCAGTACATCCTGGCTCACATTTTTCTCACCTGTACACTGTAACTGCATATTAAACATACCTACTCTGTACAGGTCATTATATTGTGCTAATGCAATGCTCACAATTCTAATTAAAATCCTGGATGCAAACAATTGCTGGTAACCGGTTTACATGGCAGCAAAGATAAATAGCTTTTTAGTCAACTAATCTAAGGTATTCATCATTTAGCACCCTTGTTCAATGCAACATAATACTAACAGTTTATCTAGAGCATTTCACAGTTAAAGGGCACCTATTATGCCCCTTTTTACAAGATGTAATATTGGTCTTGGGTGTCCCCAGAATGTATTTGTGAAGTTTCAGCTCAAAATACCCCACAGTTAATTTATTATAACCATTTGAAAATGTAATTTTTGGGGCCTATTTAAAAATGAGCTGTTTTGGTCTATACGACCTTAAATGCAAATGAGCTGCATATCCCCGCCCTGCCTTTGGATGAGGGCGTCACTTGCATACCTATGGCAGTCGGTCTAAGCAGAAGGGCTGAGAGAGTGAGACACCCAATGTTTTGCATGTCATTCAGCCGTACATGTTTGAATCGGAATATATAAATAGTCTCTGATCAGACGCAGATGACGAAGAGACTCCGGAAGAATAAACACAAATGAGAATGGACAAGTACGTCTCGGTATGGTTATTTGACACATTTATGTACTTATAGATTTGTAATCGTGTCCTCTTTGAAATTATGTATATGTAACACACACACACAGACACACACAAACACTAACTTTGGCGCAATTTTTTGAAACTACATACACATACTGTGATAAAGTTTGCTACGTACAAGCGAAATTACGTTTATGCGAGGGACATGTTGTGTCATGTTTACTTGTCATACAGGTGCTTCTGTGGCAAATGTGAGAAGATGAATAACTTACAGAAAAAGCAGTTTTTAATACAATATCTTTAAATATATATATATATATATATATATATATATATATATATATATAAATGTGTGGTTACACACTATACAAACAAGGTTTAAATTATATTCACATACATCCTACGTCGACGATGACAACAACTTTAGACGCATTTGTTGTTGAATTGGCTGACATCGACTGAAATGACTATTTGCTCAAAAATCATAAAATAAACTTACTGTTACTGGAGGTGTCGTTGGATCGCAAACAGTAGATGACGATCCACACTTGAGGATTAACTTTGAAGCAAGACCCGCTTTCAATTGACCCTCGTTCACAAAACAGTCAGTCAGAAAATGATTCGCTCAAACATAAACTTATTTACGAACGAATGGCACCACTTAAACTTCCAAAAATACAATACATCCACTGTGTTTTCAGTGCCTCTGATGTCGGAAATAAGTGAAAACTACTATGTATGTCATTATTACATGCCATCCCACAACACTGATTCTAGGAGACATTCCCGGCTGTCGTTGAAACAATGGAGGATGGTGTACAGATCACAGAGGGTGGGGTCTATGCCACAACCACACTGTCAATCAAACCCTTTGCTCAATTCTACGTCACAAAGCGCTGAATCTTAGAACAGCTTGTTCTGAGACAGTGCATATGATTTATTGAGATTGTAAAAAAACCACTGGGTGGATTTTTATAATTCTAGGGTGGTTTTGCTCACACAGTGCCAACACACATTTATGTTCAAACACCATGTAAAAGTGAATTTTCCATAATAGGTGCCCTTTAAATGCTTTACATAGAGACAGGAACTCAGTAACCCTTAACCTCTAAACTATCAGCCCCGATAAATTTCGAAGTCCCATTTCAGCCTATAGGAATTATGAAAACATTTACTTTTTAACAATGACAATGATTATTTTAATATTACTGACATAACCAAAAATGCTTGTAACAACAACTCTCCTAAGTACAGAATTATTTAAAGGCACATGCAAATGATTGATCGTTTACTCATAAATCTAGAGTTTATATTAATTATCCAATGTTTAAAACTGTTCAGACAGGCAGGCGCTTTTGAACATTTACTCAACACAACAGCAAAATGCCAATGTAAAATTAATCTGAGGACTAGAATTATATTAAAGAGGACTAGATACAGTAATACAACAGGATTACTTGCAAATAAAATAGATTTAGATGCCTGCTAAGTTTTTCATTATATTTTGCTCCTCTTAGTGGTGGAAAAAGATTGACTCTGCAAGGATTCTTCCCTTCAAACTAAAGATATCCTTAAATATATTTGATTGTGCTAAAGTGAAACTGTCGCAAGTATATTTTAGCGCTTTAAATATCTTGCATTTAAGACTAATACTATACAGAGATCATCGCTCTATAATGTCATAATGAGACAATATGTGAAACGAGTCATTATGGCAGCTTATTTTCAATAAAAGCTTGAAACTAACAAAAAAAATTTGAGCTCTAAAACTTACAGTACGTTTTTAGCATAATGACCTCTTATATGTTAGCCTGACGTCATCATACTCAGATTAGTCAGAATATGAGTCTAAAACTGCAGCGTTGGGCTATGATTATGGGGCGTGTTTAAACCGAAAATAACTCAATTGGATAGACCTAACTAATCAGAGCAAATGCCTTGATCGTTCCCCTTTTAAAATGAATGGGCTGTTTCAAACTAATTCAACCCAAGCGTTCTTTGGTGACATGGATGATTATGTTACTGTTGATCATCTGTCCATCATCGTATAAAGCCCACCCTGACAATTTGATTGGTCCGAACAGCTCTGGTTCGAGCATAGTTGCTTAGACCGAACTTAACGACCTCAAATGTTGTGGGTGGGGCTAAGTTCGGCTGGCATCCAGACTACTATGTCAAAAGGTCAAAGAAATTTGATTTCTCAATTCATGACCCCTTTTGTATTGCAATGCAATCTGTCTGATGAAGCAATTTTGGTTTGTTCGTTCATTGTAAGTTACATTTTTACCTAAAATTATTGTTTTTAACTCAATTCAGGCTTGTGCAAAGTTCAGAATTTCAGAATTGGCCTCCATTCAATTCATGAATTGGAATTTGAATTGAATTGACTCCGCCCCCCAAGAAGTTGAATTTGAATTGGAATGACAGGAATGGAATTAAATTCATGGAAATTCAAAGAAATTCCACAGTCACACAACAGAAAGAATGTGTTGAATCTCACATAGGGGAAAGTGGGGCACAACGTAGCGCTTTTTGACTTTCTCAGTTTGTGCAAATCTATTTAGAGTTTTTATTTTTTTTTTTCCCACATTAATTTCCCATATGTCTAGAACAATTATGTGGTTTTGTTTTATTAAAACAGTGTATACTTTTTTCTTTATTTACCCTGAAAGAAATGTTTAATGTGACAACCCAAAGTCAAACCAAAATATTTTCTTAATAAAATAAAATTATTAACTTTTTCATATAAAACAATGGCATTTTTAATAATTAAAAATAATCTAATTTTTGATTTTGACAACAAACACAGGAAAACACAACTATACAGCATAGTTCAAAACAAAATAATAATTAATCATTTCTGAACATTGGCTTTCAGTCTTTATTTACATGTTTCTCATGTTTTCTCATAAAAGTATCAAAAGTTTTCTCATAAAAGTTTTCTCATAGAATTCATAAAAGTATAGAATATAATAGCATATTTCTAATAGGAGCACAATGTAACGCAGTGTGACAACATGCCCCCAACTGCACAACTGGGGTTTAAACCCTGCTAGTGTTTTCTGCTAGTAAGCGAAGCATTAAAGGACTATATCAACTGTTAAACAACAGATTTGAGATTTAAAAAAAAAAATCAAATTTGTCTAATTTTAATTAAACACAAAAAATAGAGATGAAAAATTAACTTAAGTAGGAAATGTACTTTTCCTATGGTTAAATGTTCAGTGTGTGACGCTGTGCGGAGAAATAGCGCTGAGACTGGATCCAAATGCAGTGTAGCTTTAATCAGAAACTTGAAACAGGAAACAAGACAAGAAGCAAGACTAGCAAGAATACAAAAACACCAACGTTCACATACATAAATTCAACAACCAACAAAGACAGGGCAGAAACACAGGGCTTAAATAATCAAGGACAAACGAGCTAGACAAGATAACAAGGGGGCGTGAGAAATGAGAAACACCTGGGATAAATAATAGACGGGCAATAACTAATAATGAAAACACACAAAACCACTACGTGACATAGCCTCCCCCCTATGGGCGGCTCCCGACGCCCATACAAACAACAAACAGTTCAGGAGGGCGGTGAAGCGGAGACAGTCTTGGGGGAGGGACGGAGGGCCAGGCCCGTGCAGGGGAACAGGACCAGGAGGTAGCCAAGGCGGGCCTGGGCTGCAGAGCATGGGCATACCAGACTGGGCCGGAGACCAAGGCGGAGCAGGACGAGGCGGAGGCCAGGGCGGAGCAGGACGAGGCAGAGGCCAGGGCGGAGCAGGAAGGGACCAGGGCGGAGCAGGACGAGGCAGAGGCCAGGGCGGAGCAGACACAGGCAAGGTCCATGACAGCCTCGCCTCCATGGCCCTCACAGACTCAGAGGTCCATGTCAGGATCACCTCCATGGCCCCCACAGAGTACCTACTGCCCCCCCCCAAAAAATACTTGGGGAAATTCACGGGAGGAGCCTCTGGGTGGTGAACGGGTACAGGAAAGGCCTCCCGGAGCTTGAAGGGTGCAGGCAGAGCGAGGCGCAGAGGCGGGGCCGGCAGAGCGAGGCGCAGAGGCGGGGCCGGCAGAGCGAGGCGCAGAGGCGGGGCCGGCAGGGCGAGGAGCCTGGGCACGCTCACCGGGGCCTGGCGAACCAAACGAGTCCTCCTTCTCCTCCTCCTGCGGCGGCGCGTCACAGGGCTAGACACACTCGCTGGGCTGGACAACTCACTCACTTGAAGAGGAGATGCAGCGCTCACTTGAAGAGGAGATGCAGCGCTCACTTGAAGAGGAGATGCAGCGCTCACTTGAAGAGGAGATGCAGCGCTCACTTGAAGAGGAGATGCAGCGCTCACTTGAAGAGGAGATGCAGCGCTCACTTGAAGAGGAGATGCAGCGCTCACTTGAAGAGGAGATTCAGCGCTCACTTGAAGAGGAGATTCAGCGCTCACTTGAACTGAAGATTGACTCACTTCAACAGGAGACTCGCTCACTTGAACTGAAGATTCGGCACTCACTTGAACTGAAGACTCAGCCTTCACTTGAACTGGAGATTCATCCACTTGAACCGGAGATTCATCCACTTGAACAGGATCACTCACTTGAACTGAAGATTCACTCACTTGAACAGGAGACTCGCTCACTTGAACTGAAGATTCACTCACTTGAACAGGAGACTCGCTCACTTGAACTGAAGATTCAGCCCTCACTTGAACTGGAGATTCCTCCACTTGAACCGGAGATTCCTCCACTTAAACCGGAGATTCATCCACTTGAACCGGAGATTCATCCACTTGAACAGGATCACTCACTTGAACTGAAGATTCACTCACTTGAACAGTAGATTCCCTCGCGGGGCTCACGTGAATCGCAAGTTCGGCTGGGCTGACGTGAGTCGCGGGCTCGGCTGGGCTGACGTGAGTCGCGGGCTCGTTAATGCGCACGTGAAGCGCGGGCTCGTCGTGGCTGACGTGAACCAGCGATGAAGACGACGAGGGCTTCGCGGGTAAAGTACACTCGGCAGGTGTCGAGTAGAATAAGCGCGCAGTAGTGAAGAGGTCCTGCAAGGAACAAGCCCGAGCGACATACCCATCAAGAGTCCAGTTGGCAAGGTCCCGCGGCATCCATCGAGAGATCTCATAATCCAGCCCGTTCCGAAACAGGCCCATGAGCTGGACATCATCTAGCGCTCCCACACTGCAAATGGACAGGAACTCCTTCGTGTACCTTTGGACAGACTGGCCCTCTTGCAAGACTGACGACAGGTATTCTGTCATAGCCCGGTTGCTGACGACTGCTGGACCCATTTTGAGGTTGGTTGTTCTGTGACGCTGTGCGGAGAAATAGCGCTGAGACTGGATCCAAATGCAGTGTAGCTTTAATCAGAAACTTGAAACAGGAAACAAGACAAGAAGCAAGACTAGCAAGAATACAAAAACACCAACGTTCACATACATAAATTCAACAACCAACAAAGACAGGGCAGAAACACAGGGCTTAAATAATCAAGGACAAACGAGCTAGACAAGATAACAAGGGGGCGTGAGAAATGAGAAACACCTGGGATAAATAATAGACGGGCAATAACTAATAATGAAAACACACAAAACCACTACGTGACACAGTGATATCCTACAAAGATTTGGTTAAATGTTCAGTGATATCTTACAAAGATACCCCGCGTTACGTTGTGCCCCACACTCCCCTACAGTCAGGGTTAGGAAGGTTACTTTGGAAATGTAATTGCTCACTGTTATAAGTTAACCCATTATAAATGTGGTTTAGATTAATTTACTTGAATTACTTTATCAATGTAATGCAATTTCCTTTTTGAATTTTTACCCCCTAAAGATTTACTAAAGTAATTCTGGGAAATGGCCTTACAATTACAATAGATAAAACTTATTATTTGTTCTGTGACTAGAGCTTTTAACACTCATTGCTGGGGAAAACATTTCCTGGTAGTTCTCAAACTAATATAATTTATATAATATGCAATTATATCTGACATATATTGTAAAGCTACATTGTTTAACACTTCACTTAAAATATCTATATGAATATCTTAGAATTTTTATTGAATTGTAATTCTGCTTCCTTTAATTCAAATTCGAATTGAAATTCTACATCCTGTTTTTGACATCAATTCAAATTCAAGAATCGAATTGGAATTTAGTAGTCATTCTCACTTCAATTCTGAATTGTGCACAAGCCTGATTCTGTAGTATCCATTCAGTTAGAATTGCATCAACCCATTCATCATCTGGATTGCATTGCTGTCCTCCCATTCAACACTCATTTAAACCTCAGGCTCTACCATCCTAATTACACACTAAAGTGCATAAGTTGTTATTTGTGAGTGCCCCATGGACAAACGATGAACCACAATGAAATTTAACCATGCTTTTCAGCCAGTGACACCAAGATCATATCCAATCAACTCACCCAGAGCATCACTGAGACAGAACACTACGCTCGTTCTAATTCAGCACCTCAAGGCATCAGACAAAATAATGAGTTTTTAATGGGTTGAGCATCAGCTCTGACCTTTGATCGGTGAGGGAGAACCTGCTGGAACGCCATTGCTTTCATTTTAGCCTCCCAAAGAGACTAGAAGAAGACCGTGGGGCTTCCAGCAGGGGGCTTTCTCCAGCACGTGTGGAATGCATTACCATGTTTGAATGAATCATTGTATGTGATCAACTCTGTCCATCCTCTACAATAAACTCTGAACAGCTGCCAGGATCTGTAGTCGAGTGTCTGTCTTGACACCTTCTGCTGGTGGAGCAGAGTTGGGCATTTAGATACTTCAACCACCCTCTCACGGCTTGATCTGTGTGTGTCATGATCACGTGAGTGCTTGTTAGAACCCTAATGAGTAATGTGTAATGGGCGTTCCCTCCCTCTACCAAGCTCAGGTACAGAACCGCATACCCTAATAGAGCAGCAAAGTCATTCCTCTTTGGACAGGTCACAAGCTGCACTGCAGGGATTGTCCACATCCTCTCTCAAATGAGCCATCCCCAGGCATGAAGGGCATTCCCTATTCACATTATGAGGGTCCATTCAGCAGCAATGAGAGGCCATGATAACCATGTCACACCAGGTAAGGCCACACACAATCCCACTGACTGCGAACAGCAGTAAAGGGTAAACGTAAAGGGTAAATGTAAAGGGTAAATCAAACCCACGCAAAGCAAAAATTATAGCACACCAGTCTAGCAGGCCTATATCAAACCCCAACAACTGCAAACAGTGATATAGGGCACAAAAAGGGCAATAATATTTAAAATAAAAAATAAAAATTGTAATGAAGTATATTCACTAGTTTTATACTGATGGATAGATACTCTGAAAGAAAACATAAATAATCTGTAATATTGAATGGCTAGTATGTTAGAAACTAGCTTCAGAATATCAGAATAATGCAGTAAGACTAGCTAAAAAAGTTAGCTAAAAAATGTGTACATATCAATCATATCATCACAACCAAATTTATGGTTTACATTTCTACAACTAAAACAGTGCAGTAACAAGCATGTAGGCTTATAATAAGCTGAGTGGGTGCTAAAAAAATGCTCAAACACGTTGTTTATTATTTCTCATACAAACTTTTGAGAGGCCCTTTCCGTCCCAAATATATATTTAGTTGGGTTTTTCCCCAAAGATGCCAAGCAGCAGTTTGCCAAAGTGTCTCTATCTCTTATGCCTGGGGTTTTCCAGATTTTAGAGAATGCACAGAGTCTCTCTACCCCGGACCAAAAGACATAGCATGAAAGGGAGAGAAAGAAATGGAGACTGTAAAAATAGTAGTTGGCAACAAATGAGAGAGTCAGATAGGGTTCTTTTTTTGTAGTCTAAGCCAGGAACATTTGCACTGAATGCAGAAATGGACACTGGAAATTTCTGTTCACATAAATTTTGACCTTTAACAGAAAATTCTAAAAACATATTATTCTATGCCCTTCACAGAAATTGGCTTCTACTGAAAGGTCATACTTGCTTGTTTACGTGTTTATTTCAAGATAGAAGCAAGTTAGCTTTCTGAATTTTCTGAAGCAAGCAATCCAATGAAATCAGGGACCATGTGCATTGCGATTCACAACAAGGAAAATAGAAGAGATTGAAACAAAATGAATAAGGGCAAACGACTTTGCAAAAATCGAATGACTTTGATTTATAGAATATGAAAATGCCTAAATAAGAAACATAACCAAGGGAAGGTCAGTCTCATTTAATATTTACAGCTAGTTATATTTGGTCTTGGGTGAACAGATGTCCCTGTCTTCTGGGGAAACTCAATGTTTTAGATGACCTTCTTCAGATGGAGCTGTCATCAGAAATGTCCCCTTTTTTTTTTTTTACTGTGTTCCTACAGTGAAAATAATATCTAATGCAATATATATCTCATATGCGCAATTTCAAATTAATTATTTTAAGTTTCACAAAAGTCACAAAAAAAATTAAGTCACACTTTAAAATGACATAATTAGATCAACTTTACCTTTGTGTCAAAATTTCACTTGAAGCTCATGTTTATGAAACTGTAAGAATACTAAGAAAATGAAAGTAAATACTATATACATTGTAAAAAAGAACCCATAATTGCACAAATGTAATACAATAAAGAGACTGTCACGGCGCGGGTGCAGGCTGAAGACACAAGGAGTCCAGGGTATCGGTAAAGATGAGGGTTTTAATATATATCAAACAGGCAGGAAGACAGGAACACAGGCGTCACACGGGCTAACAACAAACATCGACCGACAATCACTGAGTAAAACCGAGGGAACTAAATACACAGAAGAATCAAACATAATGGGGTGAAAACAGGTGAAACAGATGATCAAGACGAGGAACAGGTGGCTGATGAGGGAGTGAACACGGGATAGGGTGACGAGAGGATCCTGGGAAGTGTAGTGCTGAAGACAAGACAGACTGGTGCAGACGGAGGACTGTGACAGAGACGAAGTATTTACAGTCTCTGTTTCTCTTTATTGCATTAAACCATGCTAAAAAATATTTCATATTATTTAGATGATGCACATTATTATTTTATTTTATTTAAAAATTATTATATTTTATTTTATTTTACTTTTATTGTAGTAACTGTAAGAATTAAGGGATTGTTTTGGACGCATGCTGACATCATTGTCGAGATGCATTAGTTTGAGGGGACGTTTCATGTGTGTGTTGATAACTACATGTAATCATGCCAAAATATGATACACAGTAGTTCATCGCAGCGCTACATCATCATGGTCAAAATACAAAAAAAAAATTAAAATTAGAATTGTCCTTTTTTAACCCTTGGATAATAATTGGATAATAGCATTGTAATTGAGTAATACATTAACTAGAAATTCTCCCATGTTCTTCTTTTCATTTGAGAAATCTGTCACTTTAATAAAGACTGATGCCCCCTCAGTAATTTGCATGAATTATGTCAATGAATATGCATCATATTATCAACACACCGATAGCTTTTCTAAAGTAATTTATCAATATTACAATAAGCATCCAATTTATAAACAACAAAATACATATCTGGCTTAATAAGCATCCGTAATTGTTCCCACAGACACATGCACAATCACAAGCAATTGGCAATGATTTCAACCAAAGGCAAACTTAAGCAGTTGGCGCACAGGGTAAAGCTCACAGCTCTTGGCACGCACATAGCAAGACAGACGGGATAGCACTGACCTGCCATACCAGGGGCTCCACATGGTCGACTGTAGAGGAGAGGCAGACACTGAGGACAATAGTATGAGAGGACGCGGTGATCACGCTGGCTATGATGGCATCCCTCATGGAGAAGGGAAGCATGGTGTATACAACAAAGATGATGAATAAGAAGAAAGACACCTGGAATCAGAGTAAAACAAGAGACAGTAAAACATTATGACATCAATTTGGTTATGTCAGGTATTAGTTGCGTCTAAGCAAAACCATGGTGAACTGTGCTCTCAGTTTTGTCAGTTTGGTACAGGTAACTTTTGAATTTTATTTTAATGTAGCATTTTTTTTTTCTAATTGAGTAAGTTCCATATCAGCTGCCCAAAATAATGGTTTGAAAATGTGTGTTTTGTTTTTGTGTTTTGCTAGCCTAGAAATCTAGACGCACCCTAGCGGCAGCAAAAATTATTTTGCAGCAAAGTGTGGTCTAGCAACTCTCAATAGACGTATTAGCTGGAAAAACTCAACTCTGGTAGGGCCGATCACATCGTGTATAGTGTCGGCATTAACATAATGACGACAGAGTTGAGCCGCTGGGTAACACTTTAGAATACGGTTCCTTCGTTAATGAATAACTACACAAGAACTAATGAGTAACACAATATTAACAATCTAGTAACTATTATTAACTAACAAGAAACTCTGATTAACGAACTAGTAAGTAATAGCGCACAGACGAAAGTGGTAGTTCACTATTAACTAATCAATAACTACTATTTTTTTAATACTTCCCAGAGAACTACTGAAAAAGTTTATTAACAATCTAGTAACTACTATTAACTAAAAGAAACTCTTATTAACAAATTAGTAAGTAATAGCTCACAGATGAAAGTGTTACTAGATACTTCTGTGGGAATTACTAATTATTTGGATCCGTATTATAAAGTGAAGATCATTGGAACTAACTAGTAATGACTCAAGTGTTACTACATGATCTACTCATGATTTGTGCAAATGTTTGAGATTTTTGGTGAACTTTAGTAACTTTTAGAAAATGTCTTTAGTAACACTTGAGTAATTACTAGTTAGTTCCAATGATCTTCACTTTATAATACGGATCCAAATAATTAGTAAGTAATAGCTCATAGATGAAAGTGTTACTAGATACTTCTGTGGGAATTACTAATTATTTGGATCCGTATTATAAAGTGAAGATCATTGGAACTAACTAGTAATTACTCAAGTGTTACAACATGATCTAGTCATGATTTGTGCAAATGTTTGAGATTTTTTGGTGAACTTTAGTAACTTTTAGAAAATGTCTTTAGTAATACTTGAGTAATTACTAGTTAGTTCCAATGATCTTCACTTTATAATACGGATCCAAATAATTAGTAATTCCCAGAGAAGTATCTAGTAACACTTTCATCTGTGCGCTATTACTTACTAGTTCGTTAATCAGAGTTTCTTGTTAGTTAATAATAGTTACTAGATCGTTAATATTGTGTTACTCATTAGTTCTTGTGTAGTTATTCATTAACGAAGGAACCGTATTCTAAAGTGTTACCAGCCGCTGTTCTGTCGATTTTTGCTGCCTTGTCGAAAAATGCTACCGTAGCGCGAATTGATCACAGAATGCCGATTAAAGTCGTATGAAATACAATTCTAATACAATTCTAAGTTATGAGTAGCTACTGTATACTGTAGACTATACTGTTTTTATTTTTAAAACGGTGTGAAAAGTAAAAATTATCATAAAATATTCATCTTTGACTTGTCAAAGTACACCTTTTCTTATAGTAACTGAAACTTTCAGTTATTCCTTTTCAGCTGGCTGACCGTACAAATATTCATATGGTAGTAAGCATTTTTTTAAAGGGAAATTATACATTATAACAGGAAAATGTCCCCTTTGTAAAAAATTAAAAAAAAAAACAAAAAAAACAACTGTGAGTCTGCACATGCGCATAACCGGTAAGTAGGAAATCTCGATGGGTAGCATGAATTGTCGGAACACCGGTCAGAGCAAGCTCGGACATATTCGGTTTGAAGTTGTTCATCCTCGGATGCGGCCGGCGCCGCGCGTGCTGTTACAAAAAAGCTGTGGGGAAACGATCAACTTGTCATTTTTGCCCACTCGTGCTGTGTCGTCGAGTATAAAGGCTTTACTCCGTGTCAGCGCGCGCTCTGATCGGTAAGGTGCACGGACCTCTCCCGAATCATCTCCAGCACCCCGAAGCACCACTACTCCGCCTCCGTTTCCCTCGTAAGCTGATATTAGTATTTAAAAATTCTCTATATTATTTTTTTTTTAATGACACACTGTCTCTTTCTCTCTCATACACAAAAACACACACATACTGTCTCTTTCTCTCTCACACATACTGTATGTAGGCTAGTTATAAACTCTTTTGACCTTTAATGATTAGTGTTTTATTTTTAAAGTTTGTGGGTCGTGTAAAAAACAAAAAAATCCCTTATTTTGGGGATGGATTCTGGGAAATCTCTCTTATTTTCAATGTTCAATGTTGACAGCTGGACTGAATGCGGTAAAAGTTTAATATATCAACTTGCTCTGCTTAGTACGTCACCTTCTAGCGCTATCCAATTGCGTGCAGAGAGAATTTGAAAGACAACCGTTTATCCCGCCCCTCGGATTGAGCCCTGTCAATGATGAGTTTCCAGACCTAACATCTTGATGTAGGTCTGGCATGCCAGGCTAGTGTTTTGCTAAACTTGGCTGAAAAATCTTTGTCACAACTTAACTCATTTAGTGTGAAAACATGACCCTATACAGTACAGTATGTTAATGTGTCCTCATTGATCTGTATCTTTTCCCTGGGCAATTAAAATGGAATTGTTTGAAGTAATTTTGTTGTAGCCAAGACTTATGTGTGTGCCTATAGAGAAAATGATGATAAAATATTAACCTACCTAAAAGTATTAACATATTCACTGGAGTAAAAAGTGTTACAACTCGCTCTGGTCTCCCCTATAATTGTGAGCTTGTTGATTGTGTGTTGATTGTGTGAGTCAGTGGAACATTATATGTCTCTTGTTCTCAATCTTGTGGGTGACAATTTGTCAAGACTGATGATTGATATGTTGTTTAGAGTTTCATTGTGTTGGTTTACCTATGCGTATATTATGTAATTGTGCTTATACAAAGCCTCCAGTGACACCTGCATACTCAAACATGCAAAGTTCTGTCATGGCGCAGACTGATAGGTCCTTAACTCAATCTGCTTGCAATCGCATTTTCTCTATAGGGCACAGCTGATTGGTTCCTGTTGTACCAATGATCTCATTGCTCAACCTTCAAATACTTAGGGGCAGATTTACATCTTGCCCAAACGGAAACATTATTTTGGCATTAAATAACGTCTCCCTGAGAAGGGAAACAAGACACTGTGCCTCCCAGAGGGCACTTTCGGTAATGCCACAGGCATGACCAGTGTCTGATGTTCATGTGGAACACGGTAATGAACTTGACATTGGCTGGCGAGAGCCTAAGACGTATCATTTGTGCGACTGCAATTATAAAAGGGTGCCTGTAGAACACGTCATCAACTTCCTTGTCTGTTGGAGACGTGCACAGGAATACCTGAAGCATGGGAAGGGGACGCAGTCTTTCGTTCCCCTTCTCAGGGAACCATGTTTACATGCATAACCTGAGATGTTCCCTTTCGAATGAGAACTCGAACTGTGTCCCTAGAGGACACTTTGGGGAACGGGTACCCACTCCGCCATGCTGAATGGATGAGTGCCCTATCAGCGGACATAAAGCCACCTTTAAAACACCTTTAAGGGACTTATTCATAACTATGGAGTTTTGAGAGCCCTAACAACATTACAGAGGGAAAGTCACAGATTATTAGAAGTACTTAATTCAAAATTTGCGTTCTCGGGCCACCAAATAGCTGTTATTGTGTAAATATACATTTTACTACATACATTTCTGCATACACAGTGAGCAGTCTCTGATAATTAATAAGTAATTCACTTACAGATTATAAATTGGATAAAAAATTATACAGTATATTTTTCCACTAAACAAATTTGAAATAATGCCTATATTTGCTCATTTATCCATTGTCATATGTAATCATTGCATCATTATATGTTACAATGAGTCCTCTGTTGCACTAAAGCAGGTTTCCTCAAGTCTGGTCCTGGATGGCCGCAGGATACACTTGTTATGTTCAATCCAGTATTGATTTCAAACTAGGGGTGTGTCACGATTTTAAAGTCTACAACGCGATGTACATCCCCATCACATGTTAACGCAAAGGTAGTTACTGTCACGATCAGCCACGCACTACATTTCCCATAATTCACTGCCTGGACTCATCTTCACTGATTGCATTCACCTGTGTCTCATCACCGTGTTAGTCTCCCAAGTGGCCTAGCCTATTTGTATCCTTTTCACTCATAAACTCTCCATGAAGTTTTGTATGTTGTTACACTTAACTCCTGAGTGTTTCTTCATTGTTTCCCGGTTCCTGGATCCCCTGTCTATTCCTCAGATTATTCTCCTGCCTCTGACCCCTTCCTGTGTTTCCTGGTTTGTTTGTTTGTTCGTTTGGACTGCTTACCTGTGTTTAGACCATTGCCTGTTTCTTGGATTACGTGTCTGGATTAACCCTAATAAATCTGCATTTGGATCTCAACGTCTTGTCTCTGAGCAGTTCCGTAACATTACACTCAAGTGACACTGCAGTTCACAAAAGTTAATAAAGCCTTGCCATTATCGCATGCTAATCCACTCCTAACATGCGCTTTTCTGAGCGCGTTTTACCTAAAACGCACAGGCACTAAAAGCTTGTCAGACAGGGCCGGGTTACTGGAATAAGTTATTTTTTGAGTCGTATTGCACTAATACGGTCAAATACACACAAGGTTTACATAAACACAGTTGGTTATGTCTAAAGTGAAAGCAAACATTTGAGAGGAAATTGAGTGCGTGTCATCATATTGATGTGTGTGTATTTTAGATGTGTGCCGGTGGTAAAGTGACAATAGCCTCATAGTAATGCTGCCGCTTGTGGGATAGTTTGCCCAAAAAAGAAAATTCTGTCATTATTTACTCTCACGGTTAATGTTGTTCCAAACCTGTATTAATTTCCTTCTTGTGGGGACCAGCAACTGTTTGGTTACCCACATTCTTCAAAATAACAGATTGAGATATAAATAATAATTTTAAAAAATCAACGGAAAAAGAAATGTATGAGTTTAAAGGGTAACTAAACCCCTGGTCAGAGCCTGACTCCACCCACTGGCAATATTTGAAAAATGCTGAAAAAGTGGGCAGACCCCAGCGGAGAGGGGACAAAATAGACGCTAAAACACAACCCGATCTCACGACCAAGTCGTACGAATTCGACGAATGATTAAAAAGTGGCTAATTCGTAACAATTCATACGACCTCACTCGTACGAATTAATACGATTTTGCTAAATCGTACATATTTTACGAATTGGCCAATTCGTATGAATTCGTACGAATGACCTACCCCTTACCCCTCCCCTAAACCTAACCATCACGTGGGTTTAGACAAATCGTACGAATTAGTACGAGTGAGATCGTACGAATTAGTACGAGTGAGATCGTACGAATTAGTACGAATTAGCCACTTTTTAATCATGCGTCGAATTCGTACGAATTGGTCGTGAGATAGTGTTGTAAAACACTCTATCCTGATCGTTTTCAATACTCGCAATTCCAACTCCTGACTCGCTACAGTGGTTTTGACGAAACAAGATGGTTTTTATACTGCCGCTCGTACCAAGAGCGTGGTGAGCTGAAACCTGCGTACGTCACGAAGTGTGGAACATCCAATAGGAAAATTCAACTGCAGTAGCCACCGTTCAACCTGAAGAGGGCTTAAAAACACTAAGACGTTTTTACACAATATATTGTAGAAATAAAACACTTCATACACAAATGTCAAAAAAGTTACTCGAATCAATGACTGGTATTAATAAAGATCCATTCTTACAGATCATTAACTAAAAAAAGTTGGTTTAGGGTTTAGTTACTCTTTAACAACTTGAGAGAGTAAATGTTGACAATTTTTATTTTTGGGAGAACTACCCTTTAATGTTAAGATGCGAAGTCTCTTACAAAATAGTATAACCAACATGAGAAGAATCTTCTCAAGAAAGAAAGAATCATGATAAAATCGTGAATTGTGATTTTCTTGAAAAATCATATGATATTTTTGCCATAATGACCACCCCTACTTCAAACAGGGAAGAAAAATAATTATTAATAATAATAATAACCAGTGTTGTGCAAGTTACTACCAAACTGTAATACATTAGGCATTACTTGTTACTGTTATTTAAAAGTAATTCATTACCTTACAATATTACTGTCTCAGAATTGTAATGCGTTACATTACTCATGTATTACTTTTGAGTTACTTTCACCAAAATAACTATAAGGAAGTTGAACTTAACTTTGGGGCTGTAACGATATGCAATATGAAACTGAAATCGCGATTCACCACACATTTAGATCCACGAACCTACAGAATCGCGACACACCTCTTCCAACTCCCAGTGTTATTCTCCTTACCGTCCAGATCGAATGCTACCTTATCTTTAAATTAGGCTATTAGTTTTATTTGAAGTTAACATTATAAAATACGTAGACCTACACCACAAAACTTGTTGAGGATAAATTATTTAAAATTGGGGAAGTTCAGCATTATGGACATTACATTTGCAGTCAAAACTTGAAATAAAAATTCTCAGAAAATACATAATGTATTGAAACGTATATAGGCTACTTCCTTAAAGGACTCCAGACATTAGACAAATATCAGTCTATGTTTTGTTTTAATATTAGAGAAAAGACACACATTCATGCTTGACAAAAGAATAGGAGGCAAAATATATTTTTTGTAATTCTGTTAAACAGGTAACTCAGCCTACTTGCGTTTTTCCATTCGTTAATGTCTCACGGTCTTGCTGTATTTTTTTTTTTATTTTTTTATTTTTTTTTACAATTAAAACTAAAAGTCTCATTGTAATACAATACAATGTAATACAAGCCTCATTGAACATGTAACGAGTAAAATATTACTGAAAATTGATTAGTAATGCCTTACACTACTGAGTTACAGCAAAAAGTAATATGTTACTGTATGTATTACTTTTGTAATGCATTACTCCCAACACTGATAATAACAATAATAACCAACATCAAGCTCCATTGAATATAGAGAACTTTCTTGAACAAAAAATAAAAATTAAATATTAATAATAATTATAATAATAGAAAATTATAGAAAGCATGGAATGACAATACAGGCATCGTACTGTATACTGTCATTAGATGGATGTAATAGAACTTTCCCCCACCACTGCTATGCACTTTTGTTTAAACAGAGTTTGTTTTTCTGGTGATGTTATTTTGCATCATATTCAAAACTTCACAGTCAAGGGATATAACCCATTGCTATTTGTGTAATACCTCTCAGAACTCGTTCATGAGACTTGTTTCCTTTCATTGCATCTCTTTCCTCTTGGTTATGATAGACATCACTGAGGTAAGATAAATAAATAAATAATAAATAAATAAATAAATATTTTTTATTTACTCTTCCTCAGCAGATCACTTTAACTTCTAAAGTAATTGGACTAGTCTCATTGACTGCTTTCTTTCTTTGTGCATTTAGGGATGTCATTTTTACATCAGAGTGCTTCAGATTTCTCCAATGGAACCAGGAACTATTTCACACTTTGCAGTGACCAGCTTACTTTTCCCTTGTTCTGGTCAGGTCTCTCTGCATTTTGTGTTCTTCTGGGTGTCTTTGCCAGTGCTGTTGTACTTCGAAAACTTTGTCAAAGACATCGAAAAAACATTTCTACGAATGACTTCTTTGTGTTTAACCTGACGATCATTGATCTCATTTTCCTAAGTTTATTGCCTTTCGGTGTCTATAACTACATGCTGTTGCATAACTCAGAATTTGAATACTTTAATAATTTCACATATTCAATACCCTTGTGTGGAAGACCTCTCTTCATGGCTTGTGTCTGTGGAGATTATTATTTTGCTGTGGTTCATCCCATCATCTACATCAACAGTAGGAGAATTGCAATAGTCAGAAAGGTAATCGGCATGATAATTTGGTTGTTGATCATTTGTTTTGGAATTATTATGGTTGTACATCCATGGGTTTTTACAAGCACTTTTACATCTACGCCTCTGTTTATTTCCCTACCTGTGATTGGTTTTTGTGATGTCTCAGTTTTACAAGCTTTGAGAAAACCTGATCCTTCAGGGAAAAGTAGTATACATCCCCAAAAGAAGAGAGCCCTGCGTACCATCATTAACAGTTTTGTCTTGACTTTTACCACTTACCTGCCATCAGCACTTATCTTTTCATTTGGACACAATTTACCAATACGTTTTGATATGTACTACTGCACTTTAATCTTTATTGCAATATGTTCCGCTGTCTTGGGAGGTGTCATAATGCCAGTTCTTTATCTGGATAGCATAGGTCAGCTCAAAATACAAAATATTGTAGAAATAATAAAAATGAGGAGATGAAATGGAATGGAAATAGATTGGCATGCCTAGTCTATCTTTATGGTCTTACAATTATAATCACAGTCATTACTGAACTTGTCTGAAAATAATTAAAGGAGTAGTTCACTTTTGAAAATAAAAACTTTTGCTGATAATTTACTCACCCCCATGTCATCCAAGATGTCCATGTCTTTCTTTCTTCAGTCGAAAAGAAATTAAAGGGTTAGTTCACCCAAAAATGAAAATTAAGTCATTAATTACTCACCGCCATGCTGTTCCAACCCCATACGACCTTCATTCATCTTCAGAACACAAATAAAGATATTTTTGATTGAATCTGAGAGCTGGATCAGTCCTACATAGAATGCCTAAGGGACTGGCTCTTGACGGCCCATAAAGTCATTAAAGAAAAGGTTTAAATATTCCATGTGCCTACAGCGGCTCAATTATAAGTTTATCAAGCGACGAGACTACTTTTTGTGCGAAAAAAACATAAATAACGACTTTATTCGACTATTCTATTACTTCCTTATGGGCGCATGTGCGAGAACTGAGACGAGGACGTTCTCCTTCTACTACTTTGTGTTACCGGCTGCTCCGCTTAGGAGTATTACCGCCACCTATCATATAAGATGACGATCCATATATAAGGCGCTCCGGATTATAAGGAACACTGTCGTTTTTTTTAGAAGATTAAAGGCTTTTTAAGAGCATATTGCAGGTAAAAAAAAAATCGAAATTTATAGATAACCTTGTATGAAAATACCATATGAAAAGTTAATGCAGGATTTAAAATGTTTTAAAACAACATAAGGGCACTAATTTAGAAGATAAAGTGAGCGTTTCTTGGACTGCTAGTAAAAACGGCTTTTTTTTCAACATCGCGTCATTTGACGTCATATCAGGGAGCCTCAGCCTCGGCTCAGTGGAGAGCAGGCTGGTGTTCAGTGAGAGCGCTCGTCAGTCAGTGTGCTTTCGTTAGTTTTTGTATTTTAATTTATCATCGTCATGGTAAAATATTGTGTTTGTGGAGATTGCAAAAACTCCAGCCTGTCAGGACTTCAAGATCGAGTCCACAAGTTTCCATTACAATAAAAGTGACGGTGCTATATAGCCTATCTTTCGTTCCTGGTGCGGTTTGAGCAGGTGAAGAGATGGGATTTCTCTTCTGCATCGGCTCGGAAAACGCGGTCGTGTGTAGCGTTCACTTCAGATCAAATGACTATAGCATCCCGGCGATATGATGGAGTTCAACATCATGGTATGCCGAAGCAAGAATATTGATCGTCGTATACTACCAATGGCATCAAATAGTGGTATATAGGTAACTTAGTCATGTCATGCCCTAAATAGAACGTATAATTGAAAAACAAAATTGGTTGTTTAAATACTCAAATCTTTAATGTTCTGTTTATGTTATAACCTAGGTGAAAAATATGTATTAAAAATTTACCTGAGTATAGCCTATGCTTTTAGTATAGAAATCAAGTAAGTTTTTATACATTTAATAGTATATAAATCTACCCTAAACATACTAATGTCTGCTGGCCTGTTATAGGATCATAATAATCTGTACAATATTGTGAGCACAGTGTATATCGTTAGCGAACGTGTAGCAGCATGTCTCTCACCTAAAAGGCACCTGTTTTAGATGGACTTATATAATGTATAATGTATATAATGATATAATGGACTTCAGTGGGAACCAGATGGTTCAAGTTCCAAAAGAAACTTTAAGTACAAACTGCAAACTTGTTCAAAGGGCTTTAAACGATTCCAGACGACGAATAAGGGTCTTATCAAGCGAAACGAATAACAAAGTTTAAGTTTTATAAGCTCAAACGCTCGCCTTGCTCTGTTCTATAACGCACTCGTTCATCAAAATGAACAAATCTTTTTCCGAGTCATTTGGTTCATTCGGCGAAAGAAACTAACGAATTGATTCGGGAAAAGATTTGTTCATTTTGTTGAACGAGTTCGAACAGGAGAGTCACGAACGTGCACCACAGAACAGAGCAAGGTGAGCGTTTGATCTTATAAAACTTAAACTTTGTTATTTTTTTAAAAAAATGAGCGATTGTTTCGCTTAATAAGACCCTTATTTATCGTCTAGAATCGTTTAAAGCCCTTTGAACAAGTTTGCAGTTTGTACTGAAAGTTTCTTTTGGAACTTGAACCGTCTGGTTCCCACTGAAGTCCATTATATGGAGAAAAATCCTGGAACGTTTTCATAAAAAACATAGTTAATAGACAAATTATAGTTCTAAAAAAAAAGAGACATTTGTTTTTATTTATTGGATTATTATTCATTGAATATGATAATATATTGTGTGCGAACTTGTATACTATACAAACAATACAGATTTTGATATACAAACATATCTAAATAAAGTGTCTGTAATTAGTTCATTTATCATGAATCATTCTCCTAATTTATGTTAGAGTAATGAAAAAATAAAAACACACAGTGTTGTCTTATTAACCACAATTAGACGAGCAATGAAAAGGAGCAAACAAAAGGAAAGTAAATAAAATAAAAAAAATATTAAATGAAATATTTATTTCTGGGCAGACCTAAATAAAACTACAGAATGTTAGGGTACAAAAAGGTTTCTCCATTGTATAGTTCAAGTATATTTGAGAACACTTTAGAATACTGTATCTTACTTACTGCATAACTAATAAGGAATTAATGAAGAACTAATAGGTAATTCTTTATTAACACTTAAGTCACTACTGTTAACTACTAAGGAAGATGTGTTAACTAATAATTTTATGATTGTGTTAAGTATCAGTTTGTTAATCAATAGCTAATGAATTCTGTCATACCTCCCGAAGAACTACTATTAATTATCTATTAATTAAGGTTCAAGAAAAATAACTATGAAGTAACTACTGATTAACAGTCATACACAGTAGTCAGTTTGTCATTCTTCAGCACTAATAAGAAAAATAAGTGCAGACATTTACCTATAGGCTATGATCTGCAAATAAGCAAAAACATCGCATGTATATAAAACCTTATTATTATACTTAGTTCTTATACATTTTAAACTTCTTTTGCACCATTCAAGTTCCGGCAATATGGCGGTAGCCACATACACTGAGCCTGGGTTCTCCCAAGGTTTTTTCCTCCATTCTGTCACCTGATGGAGTTTTGGTTCCTTGCCACTGTTGCCTTTTTCACTTGTTTTCGCCTTTGTCGCAAGTAACTGCCGTGTATTTTACAAAGGTTTAGATGATTACGTTAATATATATAGGCTAATATTTTTTTATTTACAGTAAGTTTGATTTGAGTCAGAAGTATGTGGTAATTCTTTATTAATTACTAATGGGTTCCCTATATTGTCACTTTAGAATACTGTTTTAGGTTCTAAGTAATTCCTGAAGGACTATCTAATAATTATTTATTAATTACTAATAAGTTCCTTATATTTTTACTTTAGAAGACTGTTTCAGGTTATAAGTAGCCTAATTCCTAGATAATTCATTCGATAATTATTTATTAATTACTAATGGGTTCCCTGTATTGTCACTTTAGAATACTGTTCCAGGTTCTAAGTAATTCCTGAAGAACTATTTAAAAGTTATTTATTAATTACTAATAAGTTCCTTATATTTTCACTTTAGAAGACTGTTTCAGATTATAAGTAGCCTAATTCCTAGATAATTATTTGATAATTCTTTATTAATTACTAATGGGTTCCCTATATTTTCACTTTAGAATACTGTTCCAGCTTCTAAGTAATTCCTGCAGAATTATTTGATACTTATTTATTAATTACTAATAAGTTCTCTATATTTTCAGTTTCCCTCAGTCGTTGCCTCAAATACATGAATTTACTCAGTGGCATTCTATGCTGAGGAAAACAGACACACACAGTACTGTATATAAAATATACAAATAATCTGAGGTTAGTTTTGTATGACTGTTCAGTAGTTACTTCTTAGTTATTTTTCTTGAACCTTAATTAGTAGACAATTAGTAGTAGTTCTTCAGGAGGTACTGTATGACAGAATTCATTAGTTATTGATTAACTAACTGATACTTAACACAATCATAAAATTATATTACATACTGATTAGTTAACACATCTTTCTTAGTTGTTAACAGTAGTGAAGAAGTAGTTAATGAAGAATTACCTATTAGTTTGTCAATAATTCCTTATTAATTCTGCAGTAAGTAAGATACAGTATTCTAAAGTGTTATCGTATATTTTTAAGTAAACTTGTAGCAAGTTTACTAATATCAATGTACTAGAAGTATACTTGTAAGTGCACTTTTGCAACTACTTGGGACTAAATCGGCCAACATTTTAGTGTATTAAAATATACTTTAAGTGTAAAAAACTTTGAGTACATAACTAGTTTACAACTAAGTCTATCGTTTGTAGTGCAACAAGTGACATAACTATACTGATATATCACTCAAAAACTTTTTTAGTTAGCAGTTACGTGCTCAGGGAACATACTTTCAATTTTCAGCTGCTTCTTGAATAGTATCAGCTTATATATATATATATATATATATATATATATATATATATATGTTAACCCATTTTGTTGTTTGGAGTCACATTCTGTGATTCATGCAAAACATTCCCTCTTTGGATTTGCTGGCACTAAGCTGGACTTTGGAGGATTTATTTTATGGACATACCAATTCAAAATATTTGAGATTACCTCATATAACTGACGTCTTGGGACGTGTTTTGACCTTACGTCAACATCCGCCTTTTTAGGGTACCCTTAAACGTCGGTTAGATGACGTTATCGGAGCCTAACCCTAACCCAGACCTAAACCTACCCCTAAACCAACACCGTCACCTAACCGAATGTAAAGCGTCAGTTGTATGACGGCCTGGGATCGTCATGTAACCGACGTTTTAGGGTACCCTAAAAAGGTGGATGTTAACGTATGGTCAAAAGACGTCCTGTCAGTTATATGACTTCTTGGGATGAGACTGTGTTAAAAAGGAAGGTAAGAGACTTTGACAAATGAAATTCAATTAAATTTGTAAAACACCGTAATATACACAAACCCTTCTTCCAACACAAAAAAGAAGTGGGTATCAATTCTTCTTGGGACTACGTAAGGTCCACTTTTCAGTTTATAAGTATAAAAGTTTACATTTAAGTCTAACAAAATAGTTTATGTTTCTTTAGAATTGTAACTATCCTACAAGTGAACTTTAGGTATGCTGCTAGTTCCCTACCTTCAAGGGCTTGAGTCGTGGGGTTCGCAAATGGATCTGGTAGAGGGGTTAGTGATTGGCTTCGTCCATTCTCTGCCTTCACCTGCCAGGGGTTCGGGAGAACGCTTTGCGGTTACATCCACCGAAATGCGGTTACATTTCTGCATACACCCGTGAGCAGTATCAGGTAATCAATAAGTGATTTACTACAGATAATAAATAAAAAGATTTTTTTTTTTTTTCCCACTCAGTAAATTCAAAATAATGCCTATCTTTGCTCTTTGTCCATTGTCACATGTAAGCATTGCAGCCAGCATTTCATGTTACAATGAGTCCTCTGTTGCACTAAAGCAGGTTTCCTCAAATCTGGCCCTGGAAGGCCACAGGATACACTTGTTATGTTCAATCCAGTATTGATTTCAAACTAGGGGCGTGTGATATCACAATCTGAAAGTCTCAAAATGGGCTTCGCCCATTCTCTGCCTTCACCTGCCAGGGGTTCGGGAGAACGCTTTGCTGTTACACCCACCCCGAATGAGGCACAGGGACTGCCATTATCCAGTTCTGAGGAGCTGAATATTGTAGTTATAGAAACAGACTCGCCACTTCATGTGAAGCAAACAGCATTTTGAATGGTGTGTCCCTCACAGCCCTCACTACATTACGAGCGGGTATACACGCAGTTCAATTGTTTGTTTGGGGGCGGTGTATGCAGGTCATTGTAGGCTGACAGTGTCATTCATAAAATTGTCCCTGTGTAGAAAAGAACACGCACTGTCAGAGTGTTAGCTCCGCCCCTAGGCAGTGCATAGATCATGGGTCAACATAAAGAATCTACAGTTCAGGCCCTTATGCAAACTGCGGCCCATCAGATCCTCCTTTGGGCCCAAGGAAAGCTCTCTCTAAAGGCAATTTACATCCCTGGGTATTTAAATTAGGGAGCAGACATCCTGTGGAGGCAGGGTGGTGGAGATCTTATAAAAAACTTTGGTCAAGTGGAAGTAGATGTTCACGTCTCAAGAAACAACACACTATCCACTGTGATTCTCCCTCAGTCAGCCAGCTCTTCTGCGGCTGCACCCTACAGGTATATAGATATAGATATATATATATATATATATACAGTATATACACCATATATGGTACACCCGCATTTCCCCCAATCATTCTGCTCCCAGGAGTTCTGGAGAGAGCGTGCCGTGACAGGGCCCGTCTTCTGTTAATTGCCACATTTTGGCTGGCCCGAGTATAGTTCTCGGACCTATTGTCTGTCCTCGACAGCTCTCCTCTGGAGATTCCAATCAGGAGGGACCTTCTCTTTCAGGTGAGTGGGTTGATCCTTCACCCCCGCCCACAATTTTGGAGACTCTAAAGGGGGCCCAGCTTATATGTTCAGGTCTTTCAACTGAGACTGTTGAGACCATCCTCCACTCCAGAGCTCTATCCACAAAGAAACTCTATACCTTAAATTGGAGATTTTTCACATCCTGATACGGAAATCACCAGTTGGACCGAGTTGGACCCAACTGCCTGGTGGGTGCAATGCTGGAATTCCTGCAGGAACGATTTTCTGCAGGGTTATCCCCGTTAAGGCCTTCCAACAGTGTTTCGACGCAGCGTCTCTGTCCCATACAGGGAACTAGTGTTACATACGTAACTGAGACGTATACTAGTTATATATATTTAAATTCATAATGTACACTGCAGTATACTCTCAGTAAACTACTAGATACCAACAGACAATTCACCTGTCCTGCAGGTATAGTTTAGACGTAGTAAACTAGGAAACCGAGTAAACTAACCACAAATGTAAAATATGAATTCACTTCTATATAAATACTGTAAATTCTAAAACAAAATATATTAACAAAATGTATTACATATTCACTAAGAATTTCTAGCAGACCTCTCTTTATGGCTTATGTCTGGGGAGATTATTATTTGCTGTGGTTCATCCCATCATCTACTACATGACCAACAAGAGAAGTGCCAAGGTCATTTCTGTGATAGTCTGGGTGTTTATAGTGTGTTTTGGACTAATTGCAGCTTCCAATTCTTGTATGTTTGCAAGAATTACATATATACCCGTTTATTTCCATGACGCATAATCATCAACAGTTTTGTCATGACTTTTACGGTTTACCTGCTACTATCAGTTAATAATTTAGGCACAATACTTAATATTAGTTAAAATTATTTATTTTTTTAAATGTTTAAACTTAAATATGCGACATGGAATAAAATAAACATTGACTGACTGATTGACTGACTGACTGACTGACTATAATTATACCTGTATGCAGTACAAACATTTTTGACAGTTTTTTTAGTGATATAGCAACTCCATATTTAAAACATCTGAAAGAATTTGAATTATTAATGTATACACTTGTGAGCCATATCCCTCAAAGTCAAAGCTTGTTGCTTTTCCCACTCATTCACATGTTATTATGAGAGTGACAAGACTTCATTGAGGTAAAAGACAAACATTTGTTATTCCTTTGAATGTGATGACATTGGAATTAGTTAAAGTCAGCAAATTTAGTAGATTTCAATCAACAAATTCATGCTAACTAAAATGGTATTGTAGATCTCATTGCAGTGCAGTTAAATATATTGGCATTGTAATGGTTATTAAAATATTTACTTTAACACATTAAGTCTCAATGGGATGTTTTCTTTTCTATTTCAGCTCAGGAAATTATTGCGCTAAAAATGTCAGCAGAGACATTTTCATTCCCACAGGATTCATCAGATTTTTCAAGTGGACTATTTCTTGCACTGAACAGCCTATTGTTTCTTTGTTCTTCTGGTCAGGTTTCTCTGTTGTTTGCTTACTCCTGGTTTGCCGAGGAGAGCAAGGATTGTGTGTTCTGCAAAGAGAGTTGGGGGTAAATAAATAATTGTGCAATGTGTCACATTGTCATTTTGTCTATGATTTTTGTGTTAATTACATTATATTTTGCTTTTGTTAGTAGGCCTAATGCATACACATTACTTGTCACATTATTGCATATTTCATTTACATGACTTGTGTTAAATTACTTTTGAGTTACTTTTCTTCACCTGGGCTGGGCTTGCTTGTTTTGTTTTTTGACTGACTGACTGACTGACTGACTGACTGACTGACTGACTGATTGATTGATTGATTGATTGACTGATTTATTGATTTATTGGTTATAATTATACCGGTATGCACAACACAAAGATTTTTGACAGGTTGTGATTTTTAATAATATCAAAGCAAATTCTATTTCTGGCAAATGTTAAGGCCCTTTCACACCAAAACTGAAATAAATAAGCCTCTTTGGAAATGCATATTTACACCTTTTTTATTATATTTACAATGGAGGGCAACACTCAAACAAACCTTTCAGATGTGCTGCCATTCTGGATTAAAGAACAATAGGATACATGAGAAGACACATGCCTTTGGTGTGAGAGACCCGGGTTCGAATCCACTGTGAGACACCAATGTGTCCCTGAGCAAGACACTTAACCCTAGTTGCTCCAGAGGCATGCTAAATGATAAAAGCATCAGCTAAATGAATAAATGTAAATTTCCAAATCTAATCTAAAGTCATTTTTGCCTATTATATTACTTTGCCTATTACTTATTACTAATACTATAATTGAAGGTCAACAGCAAAGACATTGGTTAATAAATTGAGATTAAATACATAAAGTATATTTGAGCAATTTAATATAGTTAATTATACAAGTTTTTCTTAAAATTCTGATATTTAATTTTACTGTTTTAATTAATTTTGGCGAATCCTGAATGTTTTTGTGCAGGTGAGATGAGTAAATGCATGTTCACATTTAGTCTAGAACTAAAATAACCATCATGTTCAAACAGTGCACACAACACCTCCTCACTTTTGTTTCTCTCAACATGGGGACAGGAGAGCTGTCAGTCAATAAATGTGAAAAAGTAACTAGCTTTACTGATATGTAAAGATATGTTGTTGCAAATTGAAAAAGTAATGTGTTACTGTACTAGTTACTTGAAAAGTAATCTGATTATTTAACTCAAGTTACTTGTAATGACTTACTTAAGTTACTTGCCTTAACAATGCTTGCCATCATTAATTGTAAGAGTGCAAGGGCTTTAGATACTGCTTTGGATGCGCCTAGCTTAGTGGACTCTGTACATTGTTCGCTTCCGGCTGCAGAGCCCGTGCAGCAGGGGTATTGAGTGACGGTGAGGCACTGTAGTCATGGGACAAAGTAAAGAGTGTGAAGTAAAGAGTACTTGTCTAAGTACTGGCTGTCTAAGTGGTGTCCGCAAAATAATATAGAATTTATAGACAAGTTTGGGGCAGACCTGACCTGTTGAAAAGAGATGGTATTCATCCCCCCTGGGATGGTGCTGCTCTTCTTCTCTAGTTATATGGCACACAGTCTTAGAGCTCAAACATGACAATCTGGGGCTCAGGTCAGGATGCAGACAGACTGACTCAAAGACTAAACCGACCGTCTGCCAGCTCTCTCACGTCACCAAATCAGATAAATCCCATCACATTGAGCCTCTTCCAAGTCAAGTCAAGTCACCTTTATTTATATAGCACTTTTTACAAAACAGATTGTATCAAAGCAGCTTCACAGTGATAATTTGAAAATAATACTACACAGATCAATAAAATTGTTGAATATTAAATGTCCCCATTACAACTAAGCAAGCCAAAAGCCAAGGCAACACCTGGATCTTTCACCTAGATATCATCATATAGAGACTGTATCTTATTCCCTGAATTAGAAAATACAAAAAAACCTTCCAAACCCATCAAATTCTAGTTTTTATAATACCATATTGTAGTTTTTATAATACCATAGTTTATTTTTTTTCTGTATAATATGTATGAATTTGGATAAATGTATGTGAATGATTGATGTGTGATGTGTTGCCACTTGTCTTCTTCTGCTGCCTTTATAAGGGACCGCAATGGAAATAAGTATGCGGGGATTATTGTGTTATCCCTGACTACTTTTGTATTTGATTTTAATGTTTGAAACAGTTTCAGACTGTTTTCATATTTTTATATTTAAGTGGTCAAATAAAATCAATCAATCAATCAAAGGTTAAAAATTTAAGTGATGTTCAACAACTAAAAAATAGATATAATAAAAATGAGCAAATGATAAAGCTTGGGATGCTGAATATTATATCCCTTACTTCAAAAGCACTTATTGTTAATGACATGATTACAGACTATAACCTAGCAAGATGTGCTGTGTTTGACAGAAACCATGGCTAAAACCATTACATTTCTTTAAATGAGTCCACCCTGCAAGATTACTGTTAAGGCCTGTTCACACCAGGACGAATTTTGCGCGCAATATTCGTTCGACATTTAACGCCTCTTGACTTAACAATGGGCGCCAATGTGAGTGTGCACACCGACACGAAAACGCCACGCGTAAAAGCGTCATTTTTTTAAAAAACGCCTTGGGTTCGTTTTTTTGGTTTGATGTGCCGCGTCAAAACCTATCCGACCAACGAGATTGGCGGGTTTGCTCACGTGTCTGGTACTTCTGAAGTTACAGTAAAACACAATTTGGGGGCGTTCAAACATAAAACGGTCTTGCTGAGCACAGATACGGCGAAGAAGAGATAAGATACCTATGGGCAAGATGAATGTTGAGCTGCTGGTCTCGAAGCATAAAGAGCTAAATGATAATATTTATATTAGTATTTCTGTAATAATAGTATAGTAGCGTATAGGGCAGTGGCGTAACTTTGTTATAAAAAGTGGGTGGGACATGTGTATAAATGAATGAATCACGTGATACGTGAATAAAACATATAGATCCGACTTTACAAGGCCTACAGAAAGTCCTGTAAAATTAAACGAATAAAGTGACCTAATAATATAAATAAAAATTATATAAACAAAAATATACATAAAAGTAAATTAACTAGGCTATTAGGCCAGAATTTTGATAACTGATTTTTTGCTGAACGCGCACGATTAAAATTTCAATTGGCTTATAGCCTATCCATTGTACACACAAACTGTTGTACAATTAAAGGAATAAATGGGCCTAATAATATAAATAAAGATAAAAAAATAAGTGTATAAACAAAAATGCAAAAAAAAAAAATTAAGGCCTACATAAACATTTTAAAAGTAAATTTAAAAAGTAAATTAGCTAACTATTAGGCCAACATTTTGATAACTAAACGTTTGCACAGCGCGCACAAATAGCCTAATAAAATTATGCTCATCAATTGTAGGCCTACAAAAAATGCTGTAAAATTAAACGAATCAATGGGCTTTATTATAAATAAAAATATACAGGCTATAGGCCTACTGTAGGCTACATCGTTTTAAAAGTATGCTAAATTAACTATTAGGCCAAAATTCGTATAACTGAACTTTTGCGCAGAGTGCACATTACAATTTAAATAAGTTACATTGTCAAACTTTTAAGAAAGAAAGAAAGAAAGAAAGAAAGAAAGAGTTCACCTTCAAGAACACACGTTTGGACAATGTCTGAGGCTTCAGAGACTCATGCGGTTGTTGCGGAGAAAACCCTCTCTGCCCTTGCAGACCCGCTTGGGATGCTGAACACAATGCGAGCTAGTCGGGGAAAAGACGTGGAGTCAGACTCGTGGTGTGAGCGGAGCGAAATTGGAGCGGGAAATAGGGCGACGCTCCGTCCTTTAAAAAATGCCCCTCTGCGCTCTGTCCAAGATCCGCCCGCTCGAGCTCCCCGCTCGCTCCAGCTCCACTCCGCCCGCTCACATGCTCTGCACCGGAACGAACAAAAGTCTCCGAAACAGTCTCCGAAACGGACTGAAGCGCGCACGTGAAGACTGTGCGTGAGCCACGAGATACACTGTAACCGCGCCACAGATCACAGGCGGCAATGAGCACTTTGATCACTTGATTTAAAAAACAACGTATTTCAGGGCTAGATCGCTTCTTTTATTTTACAAACGAACGAAATGACTGGTCTGCCAGTTGGAGATGTTTTATTTATTTCTACTGTTAGCTATCCGTGCCGCGAGAACTTTTAAAAAGTGGTGGGGACAATATCGACCTTGGCAAAAAGTGGTGGGGACATGTCCCACCCGTCCCACCCGCAAATTACGCCCCTGGTATAGGGTGACCAACAGTCCTGTTTTCCCGGGACATGTGTAAAACGGTCACTTTGTGCTTTATAGAAATCTGAGTTGAGATGAGAACTGCGCATAGTGTGCGTAGTGTCAGTTAGATTTTGACAAGTGAGGAGAGGCAGCCCATTCTCACTCCCAACTCTTGGGAAGCATTTGACCATGACCCTTTAGCGTCAGTTAGATGACGCCCTAGGATCGCATGTACCCTACCCCCACCCCATACCTAAACCTAACCGCGTCCTCTAACTGATGCTTTCCTTTAGCGTCAGTTAGATGACGCTGTAGGGTCGCGTCATGTAAGTGACGCTAAAGGGCGCCTAAAACGTCAAATATTGAAGCATGGTCAAAGGTGACGCCTTGGGGTGAGAATGTGTTGGGAGAGGAGATAACCGATAACAGACTTATTCTTCTGTTGTGACCAGATGTTTGTTCGTGTTTTTTTTCTCGCTCGATCCCCATGTATGAGGGCGAGTGTAACGTTTGAGTGGTTTTATGAAACGCGCGGAAATACGACAACTCTCGTCTCTCGTGCATCTGTTCATCCGACAACTAGTGCTATGTTTTTATCTCTGGACAACATCTCAACTTTGCGTTACACATGTCCTGTTTCCACGTCCTGTCCTGGCTGTTTTTAAGTGATGAAAATGTCCTGGTTTTCAAAAAAAAAAAACTGCTGGGAAAGATCAGTTGTTCAGCAAAATATAGATGGGCAAACAAGGTGGACGAGGAAGAAAAACAAGATAAAGAGGATGATGAAAACTAAAGATATAAATACATTTTGTTAGTTTGTTTTTTGTAAGTTTGTGAGAGCTATTTTTTGTTACATTTGGAGGCATTTCTTTTAGTTATTTATTATTTATATATTTATTTTTCTAATACAGAAGACATTATTTCTATCATTATTTCATTTGTTTTTTTATCTGTCATAATAAAACATTGAGACATGAATATGATCACCCTAGTATAGTATTCTATTATTATTTCTGTTTTAAATTAAGCGCCATCTAATGTCAGGGAATGAATTTGCATGTTCACTCGGCTCATCGTCAGCGAAAAACGCTTGGGTGTGAACACAAAAAACGCGTTGAAAAACGCTGACGAATAACGCGCGCTGATATTCGTCCCGGTGTGTATGGGCCTTTATATACATGTCTTTATATACACGGTCTTGCTGAGCACAGATACGGCGAAGAAGAGATAAGATACCTATGGGCAAGATGAATGTTGAGCTGCTGGTCTCGAAGCATAAAGAGCTAAATGATAATATTTATATTAGTATTTCTGTAATAATAGTATAGTAGCGTATAGGGTGACCAACAGTCCTGTTTTCCCGGGACATGTGTAAAACGGTATGTGTGTAACGCAAAGTCTGAAAGGCAAAGGGGGGAATGTTGATGTGATTTATAGTAATACTTTCAAAATTACTAAGAAGTCTACTTTCATATATAATTGTTTTGAAGTGTTGGTGCTTAATGTAATGTAACAATATAGTGTAAATGATAAATCACGTTTGAGATTTGTACTGGCTACTGTGTATACAGGTCACCAGGGCATCAAACAGACTTTGTCAAAGAATTTGCTGACTATCAGAGTTATTATTGGCTGCAGATAAAGTCCTAATTGTTGGTGATTTTAATACACATGTAGATAATAAAAAAGGTGCATTGGGATTGGCATTTAAAGACATTCTTAACTCTATTGGAGTTAGACAACACGTGTCAGGACCTACTCGTTGACGTAACCATAATCTAGATCTAATATCACATGGAATCAATGTTGATGCTGTTGAAATTCTGCAGCATGAGTGAGCATGCAGAGTGATTACATCTCAGATCATTATCTAGTTTTGTTTAAAGTCCATTTAGGCAAGGCTGCAAATATGACTCTGTGTTACAAAGATGTTAGAGCAATCACTTCTGCTACTAAATATTGCTTTATTAATAATCTTCTGGATCAGTTTCATCACCTCAGCATCCCAGATAGCTTAGAGGAACTCCATATTGCAACAGAAACTTATAACTCTCTCTCTTTTCCAGCACTTTAGACACAGTTGCTCTGTAGCGCTTAAATAAGATAAAAAAATAAAATAATTCAAAGCCGTGGTACAACGAGCACACTCTCGTTCCTCGTTCCTTGAGTAGGGAACGGAGACGTTACGTCAGGAGTGACGGAGAATGGGGGTTTCGCATAGAAAGCCAATCCTCTTCGAGTATTTAATAACGGGCCAATGGCATGAAAATGCCTTGGGGCTGCGGAATTTGCATAGCGTACTCCGCCCCACCCCGTGGGTATAAAAGGAGGAAGTGAAAGCAAGCGCAGTATGTCTTCGCTGAGGAGCCAAGACTGAACTCGGCGTCTACCCAGCGGTACAGCAGAAGTGGCAAGGAGACGTAACGTCTCCGTTCCCTACTCAGGGAACGAGGGTTACATCCGTAACCGAGACGTTCCCTTTCGTTGTCACTCCGAGTTACATCAGGAGTGACGGAGAATGGGGGTCTGTGCCATAACGCCATCTTACAGCTGTCTTCCAGTGCCCTGCGAAAGTCTGGACTCCTGAACTTACCTTATAACCAGGAGTTCCTACTTTAACACAGGAATACCAAAGTGCACTGGGAAGCATATGCCGGGAGGGACATGCAACCAAATGCCTACCGTAGGGAGGACTTAAGAATACACATATGGTCGTGTTAGGGACTACATATGGAGATCACTGGAGCACCAACCTACGTGCTGGAGGACTCAGGAGGACTCAGGGCTTCAACGGAAGACTCCACTGATGAATATCGCACTTATCCAGTCCGAGGAGTGGAATGGCGAGCAAGCGAAACCACCTAAGCGGGTCCAGTACTGGCGGGAGCGAATACGCGAGAGGACACCGGCTCAATTCACAGATTATAGAATCTTGCGAAGGTGTTTGGTGTCGCCCAGCCTGCAGCTCTGCAGATGTCTGTTAGCGAGGCGCCATGCGCTAAAGCCCAAGAGGAAGCCACGCTCCAAGTGGAGTGGGCCATCACACCAAGGGGGCATGGTCGGCCTTGCTGCTGGTAAGACAAAGCAATGTCGTCCACTATCCAGTGAGACAGCCGTTGCTTTGAGAGAGCCCTTCCCTTCTGGCTCCCCCCATGACAGACAAAGAGCTGGTCTGAGGTCCTGAAACACCGCGTTCTGTCAACGGAGGTGCGGAGTGCACGTACCGGACAGAGCAGTGCCAAGGCTGGGTCTGCCTCCTCCAGGGGCAGCGCTTGCAGGTTCACCACCTGATCCCGGAAGGGAGTGGTGGGAACCTTGGGCACGTATCCAGGCCGGGGTCTCAAGATCACGTGAGAGTAAGCCGGCCCGAACTCCAGGCACGCTTCGTCAACGGAGAATGCGTGCAGGTCCCCTACCCTCTTGATGGAGGCCAATGCAACCAGGAGTGCTGTCCCCATAGGACAGAAACTTTAACTCTACCGATTGCAAAGGCTCAAAGGGAGGCCTCTGCAGAGCACTTAGAACTACTGAGAGGTCCCAAGAGGGCACAAGGGGAGGACGAGGCGGATTTAGCCTCCTCGCTCCCCTCAGGAACCTGATGACCAGGTCATGCTTCCCGACGGACTTACCTTCTACTGCATCATGAGACGCGGCAATGGCCGCGACGTAAACCTTAAAGGGTTAGCTCACCCAAAAATGAAAATTCTGTCAGTATTTACTCACCCTCATGTTGTTCCAACCCCGTAAGACCTTCGTTCATCTTCGGAACACAAATTAAGATATTTAAGATATTAAGATCGCTCCTGCATACAGTCCATAGGCTTCTTGAGGGACTGGCTCTTGCTGTCCCCGAAAAGTCATTAAAGACATCGTTAAAATAGTCCAAGTGACTACAGGGGCTCAATCTTAAGTTTATCAAACGACGAGAACACTTTTGTGCGCAAAAAAACAACAAAAATAACGACTTTATCAAACCTGCCTCGTCCCGTCTAGGAGCCACACGTGTAGCCTCCAGAGATTGGGACGAGGGTGCCACAGAGTGCCCTGTCTCTGAGTGAGTAGATCTTGTCTCAGAGGAATAGGCCAAGGAGTCGCTGTCGCGAGGAGCATGAGTTCGGAGAACCACGTCTTGGTGGGCCAATAAGGGGCTACCAGCAAGACCTGCTCCTCGTCCTCCTTGATCTTGCACAACACCCGTGCAAGAAGGCTCACTGGGGGAAACCCAGCTGTGCGCCAGTGCATCTGTGCCGAGCGTGCCCTCTGACAGGGAATAAAACTGGGCGCAGTGGGATGAGTCCCGGGAGGCGAACAGATCTATCTCTGCCTCCCCGAACTGGTCCCAAATCAGCTGGACCGTCTGGTGATGGAGTCGCCATTCGCCGGAGATAAGGCGGACCCGTGACAGCTCGTCGGCTGCCAGGTTCCGGTCGCCTGGAATGTACACTGCACGAAGGGACCTCAGGTGCTTCTGACTCCATAGCAGGAGGTGGCGGGCGAGCTGCGACAACCCACGTGAGCGTAGACCCCCCTGGTGGTTGATGTACGCTACTGTAGCGGTATTGTCTGAACGGACAAGTACGTGTTGACCCCTGAGCAGTGCTCGAAAGCGGTGCAGGGCCAGGCGTACTGCCAGCAGCTCGAGGCAATTGATGTGCATGAGGCGCTGGGGTCCTGTCCAGGAACCCGCGGCTGCATGCCCATTGCACATGGCACCCCAACCCGTGGTAGATGCATCCGTGGAGACAACGAGATGCCTGGAAACTCGCTGAAGAGGGACACCGGCCCGTAAAAAGCTGAGGTTTGACCATGGGAAGAAGGTTTGGCGGCACGCTGGAGTCACTGGAACTCGGAGCGAGCCGCGATGCCATGCCCACCTCGGGACTAGATCGCGAAGCCACAGCTGAAGCGGTCTCATATGAAGCAATCAGAGCGGCGTTGCCGCAGCTGCGGATGCCATATGCCCCAGGAGCCTCTGAAAAAGTTTCAGTGGGACCGCACTCTTGCCCTCGAACTGTCGAAGACAAGTCAGCAGTGAGTGCGCGCGCTCGTTCGTGAGCTGCGCGGACATGGCGACCGACTCTATCCCCATGCCGAGAAAAGAGATCCTCTGCACGGGGCAAAGTTTGCTCTTCTCCCGGTTGACCCGAAGGCCCACATGGGCTAGGTGCCGGAGCACCAGGTCTCTGTGTTCGCAAACCTGTTCACGAGAGTGTGCCAGTTTCAGCTAATCGTCGAGATAGTTCAGGATGCGAACCCTGTGTTCGCGAAGGGGAACAAGGGCTGCCTCGACGATCTTCGTGAATACGCGAGGTGACAGAGCTATAACCCGAATGCGAGAACCGTGTACTGATATGCCTGGCCCTCGAAAGCAAACCGAAGAAACGGTCTGTGTCGAGGCAAAATGGAGACATGAAAGTACGCATCCTTCAGGTCGATCGCTGCAAACCAATCCTGAGGCAGGCGGAGGCGTCTGAGCCGACAGCTGGGTGGAGGCAGCAGCTGGCCGTCGGGGCAGAGTATGTTTAATCACCTCTGTCTGCTTCTGGGCAGTCGAGAACTGCTGGGCGAAGTCCTCGACTGCACCGCCGAACAGGCCAACCTGAGGGGGGCGTCGAGTAGAGTCCGCTCGGCTTCCCGTGTGTCTGCCAGGTTGAGCCATAGGTGGCGCTCCTGGACCACACTAGTGGCCATCACCTGACCAACGGAGCGAGCGGGCTACTTTCGTCGCCCGGAGAGCGAGGTCAATGGCAGCTCGTTAAAAGCCGTTTGGTCAGTCCCCCCCTCGTGCATATGTCTGAGCAATTTGGCTTGGAAAACCTGCAAAGTGCTCATTACATGCAGGGCGGAGGCCGCCCGTCCTGTCGCTCTATAGGAACGAACCGCCATAGACGACGAGAACCTACAGGTTTGGATGGGTGCTTAGGAGTCCCACGGGAGGATGCGCTCTGTGGACACAGTTGCATCGCAACAGAGCGCTCCACCGGGGGAATCCCAGCGTACCCACGGGCAGCCGCACCGTCGAGGGGAGGAAAGGCGGGGGAAGATGGAGCATGCTCTCGGGAGGTCAAAGGAGCCTTCCAAGTGCGTGTCAGTTCCGCATGCAACTCGGGGAAAAAAGGAATTGGGGTCGGCTGTGGCCTTGCGGCGGCAGCTTTACCCAAAAAACAATTATCCATCCATGAAAGATCGGGGCAGGGCGGAGGGTTCCACTCTAACCCGATACTCACGGCGGCCCGAGACAGCATGGCCGTCAACTCGGGAATCAGACACGGGCAACGCTGGCGCTCCTGAAGGAGGCAACGCAGCTGCATCCTCACTTCCCGATGAATCAAGCCTGCCCTGTGATGCTGCGATCGACATCGCATCATCCTCTGGAGCTCCGAACGAAACAGACGGTACCTGCGAAGAGGCTGTCGCCTGAATCGATTCGGCGCTCGCTGGCTCTAACACTGGAGCGGGGGGTATGGCCCGAGGTTCTCTCGTCGGGTTTTTGTTCCACACCGTCACCGTCAAATCACCCTGTCCGCGAGTCGAAGAGCTTCTAGAAGAAGAAGCAGAACGATTAGCGGACACGGGGACTCTCACTTTTGTCAGATCATTGAGTCTAGATCGCAGTGTAGAGATGGTCATGTCCCCACAGAAGGAACATGAGTCATCCATGAACGCTGCAGCTGCATGCTGAATGCCCAGACACACAGAGCAGCGATCGTGACCATCAGAAGACGACATGAATCGACCGCACCCAGAAGAACACGGGCGAACCATCTTTAAAAAGACGTGCCACGTGCAGCTCTTTCAGAAGAGAGGAGGAACTTCACTCTTTCAGCGCTGAGGCGACCAGGGAGAAGCGCAAAGTCTGGCAGACCACTGCTCAGATCGCAGGCAATGCAGAATCTCGCTGGGTACCGCCGTCACACCAACACTGAAGAGGACGCTCGTCTCAAAGAGTCTTGTCAGTGAGAAATGGCTTGAGGAGTGAAGAAGTCTCTTGGCTCCGAAGCGAAAACATACTGTGGTTGCGTTCACTTCCTCCTTTTATACCCATGGGGTGGGGCGGAGTTACGCTATGCAAATTCCGCAGCCCCAAGGCATTTTCATGCCATTGGCTCGTTATTAAATACTCAAAGAGGATTGGCTTTCTATGCAAAACCCCCATTCTCCGTCACTCCTGACGTAACTCGGAGTGACTACGAAAGGGTAAGCATTTTATGTGACCAGATTTTAGCAATAACATTGATAACTGATGGATCCTTTATGATAATACATGTTGTGGTACAACTGGACAGTGCAATGCAAATAGTAATTATAACATAAAGTGAGAAGTAATAATAAATAGTTTAGTCAATAAAATAAACAAATAGTGTACAGTAAATTAAATGGTAATGAATACTAGTATAATTATATAAAAATATTGATAATAGTATAGTTTATTATTAATAATGCTATAATAATAGCAATACAATAAGACATTTCAACTATAGAATATACACACACAAAAATAAGTTAAATAGTGACATATATTTAATATTTAGCTCTTTTTGTTAAATTTCAGTTTTATTGATCAGTAATAGTCTAGCCATTATAACAGAAGTAGCTTCAGTCAAACATACAGCAGGATACAATGTTAAAATAGCCTAAATATAAAGTTATGAAGCTTTACTTTGCCCTCAGCCAAAACTATTTACCAGGGAACCATTTATAGATTAATGAGAGCAAAGATAACAACAAATTATATGAATTATATCTCATGTTTAACCTCTAGACTAGAGACATCAGAGCCAGCGGCAACCAACTACATTGTCGACTGAAAAACTATTATAACTACATTTCGTGACACAATAACAGTAGTATTTAACCTAAACGTTACTATTACTAATTAAATCATGACCAAATACAACCAAAAACAAATGTTCAGTCTTGCTTGTGAAAGGTACTTCCTCTAAAGCTGTTTTCAATTGTGTGGCGATTTGTCCAGCCCCAAGCAGCGCACAAAACAGGCATTTTTTTCCCAATTCCCGGTATGAGAGGTATGGGAAAGTTACTCTCCCCAATTGCCGTTGACGTACGCTCCAGCGGCCAATATGGCGTTTATATATTTATTATGTCTATGCCCGCGAACGGGGTAATCAGCAGAAGATCACTGGCAGCTGTGCAGGAGGAAAAGCAAAGCCTCGCGATTGGGACACGTCATCATAAAGGCAATATAAAAGGAGGAAGTAGAGACTAAATGGGGCGTTACTTTTGGGAACAGTGTTCCCGTGGGAAGAGTGAGCCATGGTGAGGAGGAAGGGGGGCCGACAGACGAGCACAGGGCTGTGAGTTGGGAGAAAGAGGTAAACATGGGGCTGAAGATCGTTTGTGAGAGGCAGTGAGTGGTCCAAATCAATTTCCACCCTCCTCTCTTGTGTCTGTGGGACATCTTGATGTGAAAGCCAGATCAGAAGATGGGCAATGGCCATACATGTTTATTTTCCACTGAGTGCTGAATTTTTGAGATGAAGTTATGTGATGCACTGCTTGCTGTGTGAAGTGTGAACCTAAACCTGCTGGATGTCCATGTCTTACCTGAGTTTTGTATCACATTCTGACTGCATGAGAAGAGGCTAATACTGTTGTATTCCACAGACCATTGAGTGTATTTTTCTGGCAGCCTGCTGTAAAGAGACACGTAATTAATGTGTAACCTACTGCTTGCAGAGAAGAGGACTACGTGCCTGCATACTCACACCTGACTGCTTTCCAGTGGAGGCCTCTAGCCGTAAGTTATCTGTCTGTCTAGGAAGAAGAAGAGGATTATGTGCTAAGACGAGGATTGTGTGTTTGTATGCCAGAGCATTACGTACCTGTATACTCACCTGTCTGCTTTGCAGTAAAACGCAAGCCACTCTGTGTCTGCTGGCCCCGCCAATGAAGAGAAGCACTTACTTGCATACTCTCCTGTCTACTTTGCAGTAAAACGCCAGCCGCTCTGTGCCTGCTGACCCCGCCAGTGAAGAGAAGTACGTACTCGCATACTCACCGACTGCTTTGCAGTGAAGAGGACTACGTGCCTGTATACTCACACCTAACTGCTTTGCAGTGGAGACCTCTAGCCATAAGTTCTCTGTCTATCTAGGGAGAAGAGGATTATGTGCTAAGATGAGGATTGTGTGTTTGTATGCCCAAGGATTACGTACCTGTATACTCACCTGTCTGCTTTGCAGTAAAACGTCAGCCGCTCTGTGCCTGCTGACCCCGCCAGGAAGAGAACGAGACCTCCAGCCTGAAGCTTCCTGCAGCAAGTTCGCAACCACCAGCCTGCAACGAAAGGGATAAGTGCTGTAAATTCCCCCTGGTTGACCCCCGGAGAAAGTGACCCAAAGCAGCCCTGACCCTGCCCTCTTTTAAAGATTCCTTTTTTTAAAATTAATAAAAACTTGGTTTTAATTGATTCCCTCCTTGTCTGTCCTCCTTGCTCCGTCCTCCGTCAGGCTCCCCAAGGGTGGTGCGCGTCTTGAGGGGCGGGTGCAGGTCAGTTTGGCCCGCCCCGACCTGTGACAAGGCCCATCCAATTGCATTTTTAAATATGCGCAATTTACAGTATAGTGGGTAGGGGACAGGCGCTGATTACCTGATGAACTACAGGTTTGGAACATAACACGTACACTGTGGTTTCACATCAAGTGCTTTCTGTGTCTTGGCTATGGCGCTATTAATGCTGTGTTCACAAAAGTACGCACATCTTGCCCTCAGGCCCTTAAGAGAGCAGCCAAAAAAATCGAGGGAAACTGGAAAAAAATTCAACTATAGGTATTTCGCATTGCATGGAAAGGGAGCTCGATTGCATAAAGAGAGGCCTTAAAAGGTGCTATATCTGCTTATTTTCCAACTTTATTAGAACTCTCATCGACTCCAGGTCTGCAGGGAACTTCATCTCTCATCTCCAAAGACTCAATCTCCAGAGGAAGTGCTGCTCACAAGAATTAGCCATTCACACCTTCCTCGGCAAGACGGTGGGCCATGGTTGTGTCCGCCACTTCTTCCCCACAGTTACGATATGTGTCGGCTGGCTGCATGAGGAGAAGATCTCGTTCTTGGTGCTGGAAGGATCCACCGCTGACATCATCATGGTACAGCCCTGGATGACCCAGCACCATCAATTGGAACTCTAGAAAGATTCTACGATGGAGTGATTCCTGCTTCCAGAACTGTATGTCATCTGTGATCAAACCGTCTACACGTCAGACCTGTCGACATCTTTCGAAATCTTCATCCAGTCTCCAGTTGAACTCCACCCCCATCGAAAGCCCAGAGACTGAGAGTAAAACCGAACTCCTCTGGATGTATTCAGCAAACGTTTGGCGACCCGTCTACCACCTCATTGGCCATGGGACTGCACCATTGACCTGCTGCCTGGGGCGACACCAACTAAGGGTAAAGTCTACCCACTGTCCATCCCGGAAAAAAAGGAACTTGAATTTTGAATGTTTATTGTTGAGGATAAACCTTTTAGATAAAACATTTTGTTCGAGGTACAATGGAGTACATTCACAAGGCTCTCAAACAACGTTTCATCCGTCCATCAACACCCCTGTCGCATCCGCTTGAGGCCGTGTATCAACTACCGGACCCTTAACGCACAGACTGTTAAATAAAGTTATCCTATTCCTCTGGTCCCTGCCGCAGTGGAACAGCTTGGTGGGGCTCGCATCTTCTCCAAGTTGGACATGCGGAGCGCCTATAACCTCATTCGGATATGCAAGGCACTTGCCACTGCACTCTAAGCAGTGGCAAGTTCCTGCATCTTCCAAAAGAAATTGTATATATTGATACAGATGATCTGAGCTTCGAGATAAAAACAGTTTTATTTTTTAATATATGGATTTAATAAGCTGGTCAAGAAAATTAAGAAAACATTTTTGTATAATTACTGTATATATTTAACATTTTACAGATCTTTATGATTGCCTTACCCCGAACCTTCCCTTAACCTAACCATGTCTTAACAAAATAAACCAGGAACAGGTAGATAAAAGTTCAGTCACAATATTAATAATACAAAATTTAGAAACAAATTGACCATTGAGGTTCTTTTTTTTTTTTTTTTCCTTTTAATTTTTTTTCTTTTTTTTTCAAGTTTCTGGGGTAAATTATGCCTTTAAAGCACAATCTGCAGAAGGCAGACTCGACTGGACTGACCAAATTTAGATATGAGGATTGGTGATTTCGTAAGCTGTATTTTTAATCATTTTGGAAGTTACAATCAACTTGGTGGGCATATTCTTCTGATTATTATCACCAATAGACACCCTCCTTTTTATGTAGATTTATGTTGAGTAAGCAGCACACATTTATAATGCCACAATGTCTTGCTTCTGCCCAGTACACAATATTCTTGACCAGTAGGATCCATTATAGTGAGCTGCAGTAATCATTTAAAATTCAGATGCAATTTGTTATGGTCTGTGGGCTACATTAGAGTCCTGAAATCTAACACTGGTGACTCAATTATGTTGCAGGGCAAATGGGGATTGAAAAAATGAAGGCACAGATAGAGCAACCTTTATTCTGCAGTAATGCATCTATAAAACTGAGCGTCCTGGGAACTATGCCAGTACATATGACCACTTAGTGTTTTCACTTTTGGTCCATTTCTGGGCAGCCATTTTCGACTGTGGCTTGTATTACCTCGTTATAATAACAAGCAGCAGATCCATAAAACAAATTACAGACATGTTGTCTCAATATCTGTCTTTCAGCTAATAAAAACTCATATCACCTAGATCAAAGCTGTCTGACAAAAGACAATGTACAATTCAAGTGATGTGTTAAAGCAGAACTAAGTAACTTTTTTACCTTAACTGAACAGCTTTGGAGTCATTGTAATGTTTATATTACTGATTTCATGTTGAATGGTGATCGTCTCGCACCCCCCTGGTGCCTGTGAGCCGCAAAACCACCCTTGCAACTTTGGGCCGGCAGCCCGCCGGCCTCAGTGTTAGGAAGTATCGTGAGATTTCAGGTCTCGCGAGGTAACGAATTGCTTTACGGCACTATAAGAGCACACGGATGCGTACACGTCCCCATCCATCCAGGAGCCGGCTAGCTATAAGAAAAAGGTAACGCTAGATATTCAGTTCTTCAAGTTTTCGTGATGGCTGATGTAAAAGAAGAAGAAGAAAGCTCGGAAGTGTTTATCAGAGGAACAAAGAAAGAGAAAACGGACCGGCTTTTTCAGAATAGTGAGAACTGAAAGAAAGCGAAGCCTGCAAAACCGATGCTGACCTGGCCTTCTTGCTGTTGCACTTGTAAGTATCTTTATAATAAACTGTGTTTAATGTTTGTATTTCTTGTAATTGTGACCTCGTGAGTCGGGATGTTTGCTATTGTCTGTTTGTTTTTGTTTTTTTATTATGCTCGCTGTCTGTTACCGGCTTACTAGTACGTCAGATACTGTAACTTGGATGTTAGCATTTTCATTAGCAAACAAACTTGCTTGTTTTCTGTAAGTTAGTTTTTTGTCCGTTCCTCTATCAGGGTTTATTTGTGTTTCTCAGATCGCCTATAAATCGATATGAAATTCTACAAATTATGCATTAGTTTAGCTTGTCGTCAGCCTCAGAATAAGTAACGTTATATACTGTGCTGACTTGATATATAATGCATAGAGAGCTGCTATCTAATAATGCAACTTTTTATATTTATTTAATCACATTTACACAAACAGAACTATAAATAAACGAGAAATTGCATTGC